>OY829548.1:117500-130000 GCA_963691705.1 Viola odorata | reverse complement strand
ACGAGCCATAAAAGGTCCATTCCAACTATGGATTGGATAAATTATTCATTGAAAAAAAAAAAAATGAAAGATCTGAATGTCAGAACAAAGACAATCAGAAATCAAATAGAAAAAATTACAAAAGAAAAGAGAAAAGGTGTTATAATTTCAAAGATAAATAATAGTCGTAACAAACTAAGTTCCAATGCTAAAAGCTTAAAATCATTAAAAAATATTTCGCGGATATTACAGCGAAGCAATGCTCAATTAGTGCATAAATCATCTTTTTTTACAAAAATTTTGATTGAAAGAATATATATAGATATTCTTCTAGTTATCATTAAGATTCTGAGGATCAATATACAGTTTTTTTTTGAATCAACAAGAAAAACTATTAATAAATACATTTACAATAATAAAGAAAATCCTAAAAGAATTGATAAAACAAATAAAAATCAAATTCATTTTATTTCAATTATAAAAAAGTCATTTAATTATAGTAATGGTAGTCTTATTAATAATAATTTACATATTTTTTCTGACGCAGCCTCTTTGTCACAAGCATATGTATTTTTTAAATTATCACAAACTCAAGTTATTAACTTATATAAATTACGATTTGTCCTTCAATATCACGAAGCATTTCCCTTTCTGAAAAATGAAATAAAAGGTTATTTTGGAGCCCAAGGATTATTTCAATCAAAATTAAAAGATACAAACTTTAGGTTTAGAAATTCTGTAATGAATCAATGGAAAAACTGGTTAAAGAGCCATTATCAATATAAATATAATTTATCTCAAATTTACTGGTACAAATTAATACCACAAAAATGGCGAATTAGAATCACTCAGCGAGGTATAGTTCAAAAAAAAGATTTAAACAAATGGAACTTATATAAAAAAGACCAAGTAATTCATTACGAAAAACAAAAAAGTTTTGAAGTAGATTCATTACCAAACCAAAAACGAAAAGAAAAATTTCAAAAATACTATAAATTTAATCTTTTTTCGTATCAATTTATTAATTCTGAAGATAAGAAAGACTCATCCATTTATCGATTACCATTACAAGTCAATAATAAGCAAGAAATATATTCTAATTACAAGACAAAAAAAAAAAAAAGCAAAGTATTTGATATGTTGGAAGGTATCTCTATCAACAATTATCTAGGAAAAGATGATATTATCAATATGGAGAAAAACCCGGACAGAAAATATTTTGATTGGAGAATTCTCCATTTTTGTCTTAGAAAAAAGGCCAATATTGAGTCCTGGATCAATACTAGAACAAAAAACAATACTAAGACTGGAAATAATCTACATCAAATAATGGATAAATTTGATAATAAAGATCTTTTTTTTCTTACGATTTGCCCAAATCAAGAAGTTAATTCATCCAATAAAAAAAAAAAACCTTTTGATTGGATGGGAATGAATGACGATGACGAAATACTAAAAAGTCCCATATCAAATTTAGAACTAGAACGTTGGTTCTTTCCAAAATTTGTAATACTTTACAACGTATATAAGAAAAAACCATGGGCGGTACCAATAAATTTACTTCTTTTCAATTTCAAGTTGAATGAAAATGCAAATGTCAGTCACAATAAAAAAAAAAAAATCAACGGAAAGAACAATAAAAATATTTTTATATCTCTATCATCAAATGAAAAAAAATCTATTGAATTAGAGAATCGAAACCATGAACAAAAAGAATCAAAAGACCAAGCGGATCTTAGATCAATTTTTGCAAATCGAGAAAAGGATGTTAAAGAAGAATATGCAGGATCCGACATGAAAAAAGGTAAATCCAAAAGGAATAAGGAAGCAAAACTTAATTTCTTCAAAAAAAGGTATTTAGGCTTTCAATTACGGTGGGATGGTTCTTTAAATCAAAAACTAATCAATAATATCAAAGTCTATTGTCTCTTGCTTAGGCTGGCAAATCCACGAGAAATTTTTATATCCTCTATTCAAAGAGGGGAATTGAGTTTAGATATTCTGACGATTCAGAAAAATTTAATTTTTACAGAATTGATAAAAGGGGGAATATTGATTATCGAACCAACCCGTCTGTCGGTAAAAAATGATGGAAAATCTATTATGTATCAAACCATAAGTCTTTTATTGATTCATAAGAGCAAACAGCAAATTAATCAAAGATACAGAGAGCAATATTTTGTTGATAAAAAGAATTTGGATGAATCTACTATTGAAAGACATCAAAAGATAACTGGAAATGGGGACAAAAATGATTATGATTTATTTGTTCTTGAAAATCTTTTATCCCCTAAACATCGTAGAGAATTGAGAATTCTAATTTCTTTGAATTCAAAAAATAAAAAAGATAAAGATATTAATATAAATGCCAAAAATTTCAACGGTACTAGGGTAAAGAACTGTGATCACATTGTAGATAAAAGCAAACATTTTGATAGTGATAATAAAGATAGAAATAAATTAATTAAATTAAAGCTTTTTCTTTGGCCCAACTATCGATTAGAAGATTTAGCTTGTATAAATCGTTATTGGTTTGATACCAATAATGCCAGTCGATTCAGTATTATAAGGATACAGATATATCCACGATTGAAAATTCAGTAAAGGTATATTTGTCATATTAAAATGAACTGACATTATTATTTAATATCTCGTTATTTATTATTACTGATCAATAAAATTATCTTAAAATTAAAAAGAGAGGGGGATTTCATTTTATGGTAAAAACTTCATTCATTTCAATTATTTCACAAAACGACAAAGAAGAAAAGGAGGGATCCGTTGAATTTCAAATAGTAAGTTTTACTAATAAGATACGAAGACTTACTTTCCATTTGAAATTGCATAGAAAAGACTATTTATCTCAAAGGGGTTTACGGAAACTTCTAGGAAAACGCCAACGACTATTGTCTTATTTGGCAAAGAAAAATAGAGTACGTTATAAAGAATTAATTGGCCGTTTAGATATTCGGGAATCAAAAATTCGTTAATTTGAAGAGTCTTTTTTTTCTTATTATTTTATTAGTTGATTTATCAGATCTTGAATTTTTATGAACTTCTTTTCGTTTTCAGTAATTCATGCAAGAATGAATCGAGGAAACCCCTATGAATGTACCGACAACAAAAAACGACTTCATGATAGTCAATATGGGTCCACAACACCCGTCAATGCATGGTGTTCTGCGACTCATACTTACTCTAGACGGGGAAGATGTTATTGACTGTGAACCTATATTAGGTTATTTACACAGAGGAATGGAAAAAATTGCGGAAAACCGAACAATTATACAATATTTGCCTTATGTAACACGTTGGGATTATTTAGCTACTATGTTCACAGAAGCAATAACAGTAAACGGGCCAGAACATTTGGGAAATATTCAAGTACCTAAAAGAGCCAGTTATATCAGAGTAATTATGTTGGAGTTGAGTCGTATAGCTTCTCATCTGTTATGGCTTGGCCCCTTTATGGCAGATATTGGTACACAGACTCCTTTCTTCTATATTTTTCGAGAAAGAGAGTTAATATATGATTTATTCGAAGCTGCCACCGGTATGAGAATGATGCATAATTTTTTCCGTATCGGAGGAGTAGCAGCTGATCTACCTCATGGTTGGTTAGATAAATGCTTGGATTTCTGCGATTATTTTTTAACAAGAGTTGCTGAATATCAAAAACTTATTACGCGCAATCCTATTTTTTTAGAACGAGTTGAAGGAATAGGTATTATTGGTACAGGGGAAGCAATAAATTGGGGTTTATCGGGACCTATGTTACGAGCTTCCGGCGTACAATGGGATCTTCGCAAAGTTGATCATTATGAGTGTTATGACGAATTTGATTGGGAAATCCAGTGGCAAAAAGAGGGGGATTCGTTAGCGCGTTATTTAGTCCGAATTGCTGAAATGACGGAATCCATAAAAATTATTCAACAGACTTTGGAAGGAATTCCGGGGGGACCTTATGAAAATTTAGAAATCCGATATTTTGATAAAGAAAGAGATCCCGATTGGAACCATTTTGACTACCGATTCATTAGTAAAAAAACTTCGCCTACGTTTGAATTGCCGAAACAAGAACTTTATATGAGAGTTGAAGCTCCAAAAGGAGAATTGGGAATTTTCCTGATAGGGGATCAAAGTGCTTTTCCTTGGAGATGGAAAATTCGCCCCCCGGGTTTTATCAATTTGCAAACTCTTCCTCAATTAGTTAAAAGAATGAAATTGGCTGATATTATGACAATACTAGGGAGTATAGATATCATTATGGGAGAAGTTGATCGTTAAAATGATAATTGAGACAACCGAAGTACAAGCTATCAATTCTTTTTCCGGATTGGAATCCTTAAACGAGGTCTATGGAATTTTGTGGATGCTTGTTCCTATTTTTATTCTTGTATTGGGAATCACGATAGGCATACTAGTAATTGTATGGTTAGAAAGAGAGGTATCCGCAGGGATACAACAACGTATTGGACCTGAATATGCTGGTCCTTTGGGAGTTCTTCAAGCTTTAGCTGATGGGACGAAACTACTTTTTAAAGAAAATCTTTTTCCATCAAGAGGAGATACTCTTTTATTTAACATCGGGCCATCTATAGCAGTCATATCAACTTTATTAAGCTATTCAGTAATTCCTTTTGGTTATCACCTTGTTTTAGCAAATCTAAATATGGGTGTTTTTTTATGGATTGCTATTTCAAGTATTGCCCCCTTGGGGCTTCTTATGTCAGGATATGGATCAAATAATAAATATTCCTTTTTAGGTGGTCTGCGAGCTGCCGCTCAATCGATTAGTTATGAAATACCATTAACCCTCTGTGTATTATCCATATCTCTACGTGCGATTCGTTGAAAGAAAAGATTTTCTATATTTCTATTTATTTCTTTTTATCTGTTTAGGAAAATGGAAAAATTAATTGACTAGATATCTTCCATTTTTTATTCATTATTTGGATTTGGATTGATGAACTAAACTGGATAGTTATATGGGTGAAAGAAAACAGCTTCTAAATTTGCCGTAAAAAAATTGAGACTCATTTTCTATGTACAAGAGTAAAACAGAAATAAACAATAAACATAAGAAGACAATATTTTTTGCCCCAAGATTGGTTGATTAATCATCCGGGCTTGAAGCGGGCTCAAAAGAATCAACCTTGTTGAGTTTTTACTATCATTTATGTGTATTACCATAATGCTAACGGGCGATTTGAGCAAAAAAATAAGTAGATGGTTAGGAACACAAAAATACACAAAGGATTAGTAATAGAGATTATTTTAATTATCAAAAAGGTATTTCCACATAATCGAAATAATAGAAAAAGAATATTACTTGGGGCTTTAAATTGGTAGAAATGATTCGGCAGTACTCCTCACGATTCCGATCCCGAGTATGCTTCCATCAGCTGATTAAAAACTAACTATCAGGAACGAAATAATCCTTTCCTTTTTTTGAAGAAATAAGACTAGGAACAAAAAAAGAATCTAATCTAATTACAATAAAAAAAGATCTTTTTTTTTACTCTTTCTTTTCTTTTTCTATAGTCATATTCATATAAATCGATCATCGAAATTGAACTCATGCCATAATTCATCAACTAATGGAATGTCTAACCCTTATTCGTAATAGAAGAAATCTTTTCGTAATAAATAATAAAAAGAAAACGATGAGTTGAAGTATCTATTGACACTTCTACAAGGAGTATTTTATTGAATTAATTATTTAAGTTATTGCTCAAAAAAGAAAAATTGAAATTCTTAAAAGATGAGATGAATTCAGACGTATTTTTTTAATATTATAACAGACAGAATTTCATTGGTCGAATTTTGGAACGTTCGATAGATTTTGTCCTATCTATCTTACAAATATATCAAGATAAAATAAGACGATATCCGTTCCTTAGATTTATTTATGGCCTTCGAGGAGCCGTATGAGATAAAAATCTCACGTACGGTTCTGAAATAGCGATGATAACAGTGATGTTATCAACGACTATGATTATCTAATAGTTCAAGTACAGTTGATATAGTTGAGGCACAATCAAAATGTGGCTTTTTGGGATGGAATTTGTGGCGCCAACCTATAGGGTTTATCATTTTTTTCATTTCTTCCCTAGCAGAATGTGAAAGATTACCTTTTGATTTGCCAGAAGCAGAAGAAGAATTAGTAGCAGGTTATCAAACCGAATATTCGGGTATCAAATTTGGTTTGTTTTATATTGCTTCCTATCTAAATTTATTAGTTTCTTCATTATTTGTAACAGTTCTTTACTTGGGTGGTTGGAATATCTCTATTCCGTACATATTTGTTCCTGAGTTTTTTGAAAGAAAAAAGGTAGGTGGAGTCTTTGGAACAACAATGGATATCATTATTACATTGGCTAAAACATATCTGTTTTTGTTCCTTTCTATCACAACAAGATGGACTTTACCTAGACTAAGAATGGACCAACTATTAAATCTTGGATGGAAATTTCTTTTACCTATTTCTCTCGGTAATCTATTAGTAACAACCTCTTTCCAACTCCTTTCACTATAAAGTAATATTTTTCTATATTTACGACTTGTCTCAAACAAGAGAACGAAACAAACATAAAATTATTCATAGAGATTTGCGATATGTTCCCCATGGTAACTGGGTTCATGAATTATGGTCAACAAACTATACGAGCTGCAAGGTACATTGGTCAAAGTTTCACGATTACTTTATCCCACGCAAATCGTTTACCTGTAACTATTCAATATCCTTATGAAAAATTAATAACCTCGGAACGTTTTCGCGGTCGAATTCATTTTGAATTTGATAAATGCATTGCTTGTGAAGTATGTGTTCGTGTCTGTCCTATAAATCTACCTGTTGTTGATTGGAAATTGGAAACTGACATTCGAAAGAAGCGGTTACTTAATTACAGTATTGATTTTGGAATCTGTATATTTTGTGGTAACTGTGTTGAGTATTGTCCAACAAATTGTTTATCAATGACTGAAGAGTATGAGCTTTCTACTTATAATCGTCATGCATTGAATTATAATCAAATTGCTTTAGGTCGTTTACCAATGTCAGTAATTAACGATTATACAATTCGCACAATTTCGAATTCACCTCAAAAAAGTGGGCAAACCCCCTTTGATTTTTGATTAAAGAACAATTTATAATTACTAAATTTGATTTAAGAATAATATTGCGGCTTAATTTAAATTGAAAATCTCTTAATATAGCTATAATTTTTTTTTTCTAAATTCAAATTAGAGTGTTGAATTATCTTTTTCGAGAAAGAATAAAGAATGAGATTAGTCCAACAGTTGTATTTCTCTAGTAATTTCCATATATCCCTTAGGGTTGAATTCAATTATAGAAACCCATTATATATAAGATAAATAAGGTTTTCCTGGTCGGATCAACAAGGTCATGAAAAAATAACGAATTCGATTGTTTTATCTTTTATTTTCCGTACAATGGATTTATCTGAACCAATATATGATTTTCTTTTAGTCTTTCTGGGATTAGGTCTTATATTAGGAGGTCTCGGAGTGGTATTACTTACCAACCCAATTTATTCTGCTTTTTCATTGGGATTCCTTCTTGTTTGTATATCTTTATTCTACATTTTATCAAATTCTTATTTTGTAGCTGCTGCACAGCTTCTTATTTATGTAGGAGCTATAAATGTTTTAATTCTATTTGCTGTGATGTTCATGAATGGTTCAGAAGATTACAAAGATTTTAATCTTTGGACTGTTGGGAATGGGGTTACTTCTTTAGTTTGTACAAGTATTTTTGTTTTACTAATTACTATTATTCTGGATACGTCGTGGTACGGGATTATTTGGACTACAAAAGCAAACCAGATTATAGAGCAAGATTTGATAAGTAATGGTCAACAACTCGGAATTCATTTATCAACAGATTTTTTTCTTTCATTTGAATTCATTTCAATAATTCTGTTAGTTGCTTTGATAGGTGCGATTGCTGTGGCTCGTCAGTAATAAATCTTTAGAATTAGCAATCGTAATTAAAATTCAACTTTGTTCTAATTTATCACGTCTATTTTCTTTACAATTCTATTTGAAAACGATTGATGTATAAATTCTTTTATTCGATCTATTACCAATATATCTTTTTTCTGTACTTGTGATATTCTTATTCTAGGCAATCCAATATGTTGATGTTGAATTCTTGTTTATATTCAATTTATATTGAAATAAATCGAAAAGGAGTGAGTCGATGATGCTTGAACATGTGCTTGTTTTGAGTGCTTATTTATTTTCTATCGGCATTTATGGATTGATCACAAGTCGAAATATGGTTAGAGCTCTTATGTGTCTTGAACTTATATTGAATGCCATTAATATAAATTTCGTAATATTTTCAGACTTTTTTGATAGCCGCCAATTAAAAGGAAATATTTTCTCAATTTTTGTTATATCTATCGCAGCCGCTGAAGCAGCTATTGGTCCGGCTATAGTGTCGTCAATTTATCGTAATAGAAAATCCATCTCTATCAATCAATCAAATTTGTTAAATAAATAAGTAGTATTAATCATATAAAATAGAATATTCATCCATTTGAATTCACATATATGATATGTAATGTATCCAGGCTGTTTGGTAAAACGTAATGAATTAAAGTAAAGTATCTTAACTCTGTCTAATAAGCAATGCGAATGAGTCCACCCGGAATTGAATAGAAAAAAATTCTGGTAAATCATTGATTCATCTGGTGTTTAAATATATGAATATGATTCGTTTAGAAATTTACTAGATCGAAAATTTATCACGTTCAAAAAAAATTATAGATCCAATGTCACATTCAGTAAAGATTTATGATACATGTATAGGGTGTACTCAATGTGTCCGGGCTTGTCCCACTGATGTATTAGAAATGATACCTTGGGACGGATGTAAAGCTAAGCAAATCGCTTCTGCTCCCAGAACAGAGGACTGTGTCGGTTGTAAGAGATGTGAATCCGCTTGTCCAACGGATTTCTTGAGTGTTCGAGTTTATTTATGGCATGAAACAACTCGAAGCATGGGTCTAGCGTATTGATACTTTCTAGAAAAGCCCACTTGAATACATTTGATTTTTTGTTTACCGCCAAAAACCCGTACTTGAAAAAAAATAAAAAAATATATTAAGTTTTCGAGCACGGGTTTTTTCTGGTCCAAATGTATCTTGTCTTTACCACGAATTCTTTTCCTTGGTTAACAATATTTGTAGTTTTACCGATATCCGCAGGTTCCTTAATTTTTTTTTTCCCTCATCGAGGAAATAAGGTAATTAGATGGTATACTATATGTATTTCTATCTTAGAACTCCTTTTAATGACCTATGCATTCTTTTATTATTTTCAATTGGACGATCCATTAATTCAATTAACAGAAGATTATAAATGGATCAATTGTTTTGATTTTTATTGGAGATTGGGAATAGATGGACTTTCGTTAGGGCCTATTTTACTGACAGGTTTTATAACTACTTTAGCTACTTTAGCGGCTTGGCCAGTTACTCGGGATTCACGATTATTCCATTTTTTGATGTTAGCAATGTATAGTGGGCAAATAGGATTATTTTCTTCGCAGGATCTGCTACTTTTTTTCATTATGTGGGAGTTAGAATTAATTCCTGTTTATCTACTTCTATCTATGTGGGGGGGGAAGAAACGTCTGTATTCAGCTACAAAGTTTATATTGTATACTGCAGGAAGTTCCGTTTTTTTATTAATAGGAGCCTTAGGTATCGCTTTATATGCTTCCAATGAAGCAACATTCAATTTTGAAACATCAGCCAATCAATCATATCCTGTAGCTCTGGAAATACTATTCTATATTGGATTTCTTATTGCTTTTGCTGTCAAATCGCCGATTATACCCTTACATACATGGTTACCGGACACTCATGGAGAAGCACACTACAGTACTTGTATGCTTCTAGCCGGAATCTTATTAAAAATGGGAGCATATGGATTGGTTCGGATCAATATGGAATTATTACCCCATGCCCATTCTACTTTTTCTCCTTGGTTGATAATAGTGGGCGCAATGCAAATAATCTATGCAGCTTCAACATCTTCTGGTCAACAAAATTTAAAAAAACGAATAGCCTATTCGTCTGTATCTCATATGGGTTTTATAATTGTAGGAATTTGCTCTATAAGTGAAATGGGACTCAATGGGGCCATTTTGCAAATAATATCACATGGGTTTATTGGCGCTGCACTTTTTTTCTTGGCGGGAACCAGTTATGATAGAATACGTCTTGTTTATCTTGACGAAATGGGTGGAATGGCTACCCTAATGCCAAAAATATTCACGATGTTCAGTATCTTATCACTAGCTTCCCTGG
Organism: Viola odorata; assembly: GCA_963691705.1. Classification (NCBI taxonomy): domain Eukaryota; kingdom Viridiplantae; phylum Streptophyta; class Magnoliopsida; order Malpighiales; family Violaceae; genus Viola; species Viola odorata. The sequence goes on along the minus strand of OY829548.1, from coordinate 119,678 downwards.
CATTACCAGGCATGAGCGGTTTTTTTTCGGAATTAATAGTATTTTTTGGAATAATTACAGACCAAAAATATCTTTTAATGCCAAAAATACTAATTACTTTTGTAATGGCAGTTGGGATTATATTAACTCCTATTTATTTATTATCGATGTTACGTCAGATGTTCTATGGATACAAGCTGTTTAATGCCCCAAACTATTTTGATTCTGGACCCCGTGAGTTATTTGTTTTGATCTCTATCCTTCTGCCTGTAATAAGTATTGGTATTTATCCGGATTTTGTTTTCTCATTATCAGTTGACAAGGTTGACACTATTCTATCAAATTTTTTTTATAGGTAGTTTTTTATAAATAAAAAAATTAAAAAGCATTCTTATGATTTTGAAAACTTCAAAATCTTTGTACAATGAAAAAAAAATACTTTTTTTCATTTTAAATTCAAAAATCAATTGAATTGTAACCAAATATGTATGGCATTTGTGAGAACTTTTTGAATCAGGTAATGTAAGGATTCAAAAAGTTCTCAACAACTTATCCTAAGTTTCTTATATATATGCTAGGCTGTCTTATGGTTGTATTTGGTCTTTTTTCAATTCAATTAGATGTTAATTTAATATAAAGGAACCATAACTATGTAGTCCTATTCCTAATAAATTAACCCCTAAATAGCATATCCAAATTATAACAAAACCGATAGAAGCGATAATTGCGGAATTTAAACCTTTAAATTTTTTATTTGTTCGAGTATGGAAATAAATGGCAAATATGGTCCAAGTAATAAATGCCCAAGTTTCTTTTGGGTCCCAACTCCAATATGATCCCCACGCTTCATTAGCCCAGACGGCTCCTGAAAGGATACCTATGGTTAACAAGATAAACCCTATACTAAGAATACGATAACCCCAATGATCTAATTGTTGAATCAATTGAAATCTGTAATAATTTCTCACAGAAAGAGTTGAAGTATTTCTTAAAATATTGACTCTTTCCGGTATATATTGGATCTCACCAAAAGAAAATAAATGATTTAATAAATTTAAATTATTGCTTTTATCAACAATTCTTATGATTTTTTGAAATGTAATTACTAGCAGTGCTATTGATAATAATGATCCACATAAAAGAGCTGCATAGCCCAATACCATCATACTTACGTGCATCATTAACCACTGAGATTGGAGAGCTGGTACTAAGATTTCGGATTGATGCATGTTAATTAAAAAACCCGAAGTAGCAAAGCCTTGTATAAAAAAAGTACTTGTCGCGGTTATTACGCTTACAAAATTTTTATGTTTTTTAAAATATGGAACTATAGGAATAAGGGAAAAACCCCACGAAAGAAATATTAATGATTCATATAAATTACTTATTGGCAAATGCTCCGAATAAATCCAACGAGTAATTAATAATCCTGTTATACAGAAAAAAGTGGTTATCATGGCCTTTTCTGACGAATCATACAGTTCAATGAATTCGTCAATTAATAAGGTTATCAAATGAATTATAATTACAATTGAAACAACTGAAAAAGATATATGAGTTAATATATGTTCTAAAGCCGAAAATATCATAATAAATAAATAAAAAAAAGGGGGGGGGGGATTCCCTCAATTATATAATTATATAGAAGAGAAGGAATTAAAATCAGGAATTGAATTCATTATAGGACTTATTTTATTCTTTTGAAAATTCAAAGATGTTATGCCGCCACTCGGACTCGAACCGAGATGCCCTAGCACTGCTTCCTAAGAGCAGCGTGTCTACCGATTTCACCATGGCGGCTTACTCAAAATCATAATAACCGATTTTTTTTTAATCGTCGAGCTTGAAGGAGTCAATTTAATGGAATATTTTTTAGGAAAAATTAAAATTAATGAAATACAAATAAAATTTGTACTTGCATTTTCAACATTGCATTCAATAAGGAAGGGATTTCTAGAAATATTTTATTGTATTAATCATTAGGATTTCATAGAATTATACAATTTGTGTTAGCATTTAGCAACCCACTTTTATATTGATCTCTGGACATATATAAACTGAATTGGATCATTTTAAAATTTCCACTTTATGTACCTAAATTAAATCTACCTAAAAACTAAAAGTGCCCTTTTTAAAATTGGATTGAAAAAGAACAAAAGGTCCATTCTTTAATAGTGATTTAAAAATAGTGATTTAAAA
>OY829548.1:47500-85000 GCA_963691705.1 Viola odorata | reverse complement strand
AAAAATGACAAAGTCTTTCATTCTTTTTTTTTACCAATAAAAAAAAAAGAGTAATTCTATAGGGTTGGATAAAATCCAAAATTCGATTGATTATTTAATATAATTGCTATGCTTAGTGTGTGACTCGTTGGTTTTTTTAGGGTCAGGATTACAAAAAAATAGACTGATCCATACTATGAACTCATAAGTATAGAACTAATAACCAATCCATTGCTTCGTATTATCTGGATCTGAATCCAAAAAGGCAGTCAAAATAGGCTATATTAGTCATTTCATTGTAACAATTGAAATATGTTTTGCAAAAAAAACCAATCTGATTATGAATTGTAAAGCAAAATAAAAAATTATGCAGATAAATGAAAAGATGAGAGAAAGAAAGAGATCAATGATATATGATCTATAACTTCAATATGTAAGGTTTATGAATCATCTCATAAAAGCCAATGTAATAAAGCATTAATACCAGTATAGGATAGATCTATAATATAATTAACTGAATGCGTTTATAGACCAAAAAAATAAAGAGCCTCGAGCCAATAAAGACTAAAAAAATTGACTCAAGAACAAAACGAACAAACGGCTCCATTGTATAATTAAGACCTAACCATTAACAAGAAGCAATGGGAACGACGGAACCTGTAAATACATAGGATTCTATTGAAAACGAATTTTAATGATTTATTGGGCGGGATGGCGAAAGGAACCAAAAGACACTCCATTTATTCTGAGAAGTTATTTATGGGTTAATCCTACAAATGAAGTCAATATTACAATTGCAAGAGTAAATATTCGCCCGCGAAGGTTTTTATGTTCAGGACATTATCTACAAATCTATAAATAGAAATAATTATCTCTAAATCTAAAATTCTAAATCTATAAATCTTCGATATCTATATATATATAGAAAAATAAAGAGTATAGTTCTATATATAAAGATATAAAGTATATAAAAAAAGAGATACAAATTTATTTTTTTATTTTTATAATTATAAACTTATAATAAATATAAATAGATTAAAAAAAATCGATGAGAAAGGAATTCTAAGATTCAGTATAGTATAATATTATTTGTATTTGATTCAGTATATTATTTATCAACGACATGTAGATTTTTTTTAATCATAATCATTTCATTCGCGAGGAGCTAGATGAGAAGAAATTCTCATGTCCGGTTCTGTAGTAGAGATGAAATTGCGAAACAAACATCAACTATAACCCCAAAAGAACCAGATTCCGCAAACAACATAGAGGAAGAATGAAAGGAATTTCTTATCGGGGTAATCGTATTTGTTTTGGTCGATATGCTCTTCAGGCACTTGAACCCGCTTGGATTACGTCTAGACAAATAGAAGCGGGACGTCGGGCCATGACACGAAATGTACGCCGCGGTGGAAAAATATGGGTACGTATATTTCCCGACAAACCCGTTACTGTAAGACCTACGGAAACGCGTATGGGTTCGGGAAAAGGAGCTCCCGAATATTGGGTAGCTGTAGTTAAACCCGGTAGAATACTTTATGAACTCGGTGGAGTAGCAGAAAATATAGCCAGAAAAGCTATTGAAATAGCGGGTTCAAAAATGCCTATACGAACTCAATTCATTATTTCGGGATAGCGATTAGGAATATAGAACCAAAGGAAAAAGGGCCGGGCCGTTGAGATGAAAAAAATCACAAGTTTATTTTTTTTTGAACAAACAATATTTCTTTTTTCCTTTTGCATTGAAATAACAGATTCAAAAAAGGCTATGATCCAATCTCAGACCCATTTGAGTGTAGCAGATAACAGCGGAGCCCGAGAATTGATGTGTATTCGAATCATAGGAACTAATAATCGCCGATACGGGCGTATCGGCGATGTTATTGTTGCTGTAATAAAGGAAGCAGTACCGAACTCCCCTTTAGAAAAATCCGAAGTGATCAGAGCGGTAATTGTACGTACTTGTAAAGAACTCAAACGTGACAACGGTATGATAATACGATATGATGACAATGCTGCAGTTGTGATTGATCAAGACGGAAATCCAAAGGGAACTAGAATTTTTGGCGCAATCACCCGAGAATTGAGACAATTAAATTTTACTAAAATAGTTTCATTAGCACCTGAAGTTTTATAAAATAAAGCATTATTTAAGAACAGTAATTATAAGATATTATAAGATACTAAGATGAGATTCTAAGATATAAACTAGAAACATCATATAGTTATAATATTTGAATTGAATGAAATTGATTAAATTAAAATAAATTAGTCAATTTTGTTTCGTGCATATACCTTTCTCTATTTAATAAAATTTTTTAATAAAAGAAAAAAATAAAGTATGTTGATTATACAAAATTCGGGGGCAATAAAAATTTAGTTTATCATGGGTAGAGACACTATTGCTGACATAATAACCTCCATACGAAATGCTGACATGAATAGAAAGGGAACCGTTCAAATAGCATCTACTAACATCAGCGAAAACATTATTAAAATACTTTTACAAGAAGGTTTTATTGAAAATGTGAGGAAACACCGGGAAGACAACAAAACTTTTTTTGTTTTAACCCTACGACATAGAAGGAATAGAAAAGTATTATATAAAACTAGTCTAAATTTAAAAAGGATCAGCCGACCTGGGTTACGAATCTATTCTAACTATCAAAAAATTCCTAGAATTTTAGGCGGAATGGGGATTGTAATTCTTTCTACTTCTCGGGGTATAATGACAGATCGGGAGGCTCGACTAGAAAGAATTGGTGGAGAAGTTTTGTGTTATATATGGTAATCCTTCTGATATCCGATGGTATGTTACAGGGTTTGGTTGGTTAGATAATGAGGATTGGGTTTTAGGTTATATCCCAGCAAAAACCCAACGTAGTTTTGTTTTATACATATACCACACGATAGAGTCAAATATAAATCGTTCTAATTTGACGAGAGGACATCCCATTTATAAACTCCGCAACAAAAATTCGAATGATTTGGTAGTTTTTTCAACTTCATTTTCGAGGGATACAATTCCAGATTTCAAAATTTAATGAAATTTAGTTTCTTCAAAAATATGTATATTCAAAATTAAGGAATGAAAAATATGAAAATAAGGGCCTCCGTTCGTAAAATTTGTGAAAAATGTCGACTGATACGTCGACGGGGACGAATTATAGTAATTTGCTCCAACCCGAGACATAAACAAAGGCAAGGATAAGTTTTCTAAACAGGAACTCTCTAAAAAATCCGATGTACAAATAAAAAATAAAATAAAGGATCCAGTTTGGCATGAAATGGATATATCCATAGATCTTCGACTTAGTTTTTGAGATGATAAAAAAATATGGCAAAATTTTTACCAAGAATTGGTTCACGTAAGAATGGACGTATTGGGTCGCGTAAAAATGCACGTAAAATACCAAAAGGAGTTATTCATGTCCAAGCAAGTTTCAACAATACTATTGTGACCGTTACGGATGTACGGGGTCGGGTAATCTCTTGGTCCTCCGCCGGTACTTGTGGATTCAAGGGCACACGAAGAGGGACACCGTTTGCTGCTCAAACCGCAGCGGGAAATGCTATTCGTACAGTAGTGGATCAAGGTATGCAACGAGCAGAAGTCATGATAAAGGGTCCTGGTCTCGGAAGAGATGCGGCATTAAGAGCTATTCGTAGAAGTGGTATATTATTAAGTTTCGTACGGGATGTAACTCCTATGCCGCATAATGGTTGTAGGCCCCCTAAAAAAAGACGCGTGTAAGAATAAATATTAACGAAATTCCAAGAGAAATAAATAATTCAATGATTTAATCAAAAAAAATAATATTATTATGCTTCGAGAGAAAGTAACCATATCCACTCGGACATTACAGTGGAAGTGTGTTGAATCAAGAGCCGACAGTAAGCGGCTTTATTATGGACGCTTTATTCTATCTCCACTTATGAAAGGTCAAGCTGACACAATAGGCATTGCGATGCGAAGAGCGTTGCTTAGCGAAATAGACGGAACATGTATCACACGTGCAAAATCCGCGAAAATACCACACGAATTTTCTACTATAACGGGTATTCAAGAATCAGTCCATGAAATTTTAATGAATTTGAAAGAAATTGTATTGAGAAGTGCGTTGTATGGAACTTGCGATGCGTCTATTTGTGTCAAGGGCCCCAGGTATGTAACTGCTCAAGACATCATCTTACCACCTTCTGTAGAAATCGTTGATAATACACAGTATATCGCTAGCCTAAGAGAACCAATTGATTTGTGTATTAAATTACAAATCGAGAGGAATCGCGGTTATCGGAATCGTATAAAACTGCCAAAAGATTTTCAAGACGGAAGTTATCCCATAGATGCTGTATTCATGCCTGTTCGAAATGTGAATCATAGTGTTCATTCTTACGGAAATGGAAATGAAAAGCAAGAAATACTTTTTCTCGAAATCTGGACAAACGGAAGTTTAACTCCCAAAGAAGCACTTCATGAAGCCTCTCGTAATTTGATTGATTTATTTATTCCGTTTCTATATGCAGAAGAAGAAAACTTACATTTAGAAAAAAATCAACACAAGATTACTTTACCCCTTTTTACTTTTCATGATAGATTGATTAAACTAAAGAAAAATAAAAAAGAAATAGCATTCAAATATATTTATATTGACCAATTAGAATTGCCTCCTAAGATCTATAATTGCCTCAAAAAGTCCAATATACATACATTATCGGACCTTTTTAAAAACAGTCAAGAAGACCTTATGAAAATAGAACATTTTCGCATAGAAGATGTAACACATATATTGGGCATTTTAGAAAAAAAAAAGCATTTTCCAATTGATTTACCAAAGAATCAATTGGAAATACATTAGATTTAGATTCATTTTTATCTTTTTTTCTAAATCGTAAAGAAGATGAAACAGAACTTTGAATCTTTAGCATAATCTATATATTTGCGAAATATAGATCAAAAATGGAATTGAATAGATGTTATCTAGGGAAAATTCACTTTGAAGCGACTATTCCCTAGATACACGCGCATGATATTTTATTTTCAATTTGAATCAATTTGAAAAAGACCTAAAGTTAGGGATTTATCAATAGGTAATGTTGCTCCAATACCTAACCAAAGGGCCACTACGGTACCAATCAAAAATACAGTTGTTGCAACCGGACGACGAAATGGATTTTGGAATTTATTAACATTCTCCAAAAAGGGTACTGTTAATAATCCCGCAGGTACTGAAACCATTAAAAGAACACCCAATAACTTATTGGGTACTGTACGAAGTATTTGAAATACAGGAAAGAAATACCATTCAGGCAATATTTCTAAAGGAGTTGCAAATGGATCCGCAGGTTCACCAATCATTGATGGTTCGAGAACCGCTAATCCTACATTACATGCAATAGTACCTAGAATTACTACTGGAAAAATATATAAAAGATCGTTGGGCCACGCGGGTTCTCCGTAATAATTATGACCCATTCCTTTAGCCAATTTAGCTCTTAATACAGGATCATTCAAGTCTGGTTTTTTTGTTATTGGGATAGGTGAATTCTTAGAAATCCATCCTCCGGGGGAACCGGACATGATAATTTTTCATCATCCGGCTCAAGCAAAAATCAAACGAACCCGATGGCTCCATATAAAAAAATCCGTACATAAAATCTATACGTTTATGTTAGCCATATTTACATATACACATATTATGAATGATTTTACGCAATAAAAATTGACTGGATTCCTTTTTTCAGAGTTGCAATCATCCACCGCAAGTAATTCCGTTCTTACAGATAAATGCTCACTACCCAAGTAGGCCTACAAAGGTAGTCATAACAAAAAGGGCTTATTGGGTTGTCTTAAACTTTTTGATTGGTCTTTATCTCCATCGAGACTTTTTACATACAAAGAATTTACTTGTTACTAATATGATTTAACCTCCATCGTTCGTTAGATCCCTTGTTTTACTCCGATAGTATCATAAATCGAGTCGATGCAGAGGAAATAACTGCATTTACATACTATAATTAAGCAGTTAAGTATTAGTATTAACTTAGAGTAAATGAAATATAGTACTAAATATAAATTATAAGTAGGTAAAATAGCTAAAAAAGTATGGATTATACCACCTCACTTATTCTACTTCTACTGGATACTGGATTTTACGGAGCCTGGTCATGCATGACATGATTGGGTCTGATCATAGAAAAGATTCTCTTCAAACGAACCGGCCTATCTTCTGTACGGAGTGTACACAGTGGTTGGAACAAAGACACATTTGGTTGTGAATTCTAATGTGGCGATAAGATAAAGGCTCAGATTCGCACGGCCAAATCAATAGTCCAAGTCACACACTCCCATAATCCATTTTTCTCGTAGGAAAATTCGCTTCAACTATTCATATCAAATAAATAAACAACTCTTGGGTTGAAGGGAAATATCCAAATACATGTCTTATTCTTTAATTTCTTTTCAATAATCCATATTTGTAGCAATGAAATACTATTCTTCCTCCCCCAATCGACAATGATTGATTACAAATATCTATGATCCATATTCTCTAATATTTTATAGAAGGTTATAACGGACCTGAAATACCCTGCTTGCGTATCATTGGAAAATGCATTAACATAAATACGGCAGTAAGAAGAGGTAATACAAAAGTGTGTAAACTATAAAAACGCGTCAAAGTTGATTGTCCTACACTAGCACTTCCTCGTAATAACTCTACCAAAGGTGATCCTATTACAGGAATGGCGTCCGGCACGCCTGTTACAATTTTTACTGCCCAATAACCAATTTGGTCCCAAGGTAAGGAATAACCAGTTACACCAAAAGATGCGGTCAATACACCAAGAACCACGCCTGTAACCCAAGTTAATTCGCGAGGTTTTTTAAAGCCACCCGTGAGATATACACGAAATACGTGTAGGATCATCATTAGGACCATCATACTTGCCGACCATCGATGAACTGATCGGATTAACCAACCAAAGTTAACTTCAGTCATTATATACTGAACAGAAGCAAAAGCCTCAGTAACAGTCGGACGATAGTAAAAAGTCATAGCAAACCCCGTAGCTACTTGCACTAAAAAACAAGTAAGCGTAATTCCTCCCAAACAATAGAATATGTTAACATGAGGAGGGACATATTTACTAGTTATATCGTCTGCAATCGCCTGAATCTCGAGACGTTCTTCGAACCAATCATAGACTTTATTGAGATAGGTAAACCAGAAAAACTCCCCCCCCTGAGAGCCGTATATGAGAATTTCATCTCGTACCGCTCAAACAGAACTACAAAAATATTAATTGAAACGGATATATATATATATAATAGAAAAATAGAAACGTCTTACTCCTATGATTCAATTAATAGTTAATAGTCTCTAAGATGACGTACAAAAAAAGAAAAATCCGAAAACTCTTTTTCTTTTTGTGGTTATAATGCCAAAATATCAAGTTGGCTCATTCATCTCTTGATATTGATCATTAGAGGCCTCTTGAATCTTCTATTTACCTATTTTTTGAGTATTTTTTATTTGTATGGAATATAATATGTAATGCAGCCTTACTGTTATCTTCTTTAATTATTGATTGATAGGAATTTTATTGTTAAGATCCTATAAATCGATTAGAAACCTCAGATTCATCTTAGAACCACGATGATTCAATAAAACTTTCATTTTAAACTCAATTTAAGTACAAAGCAAAGATTCCCTGAGTTAAGAACCGTTGTATCATCACTTATCAATGTCAATGAATAAATATAATGACTATAAATCCAAAGAAAGGTTTCTCCCTTGATCAAAATAAACATAAACAAAGAAATTTTAAAGACGAAAAATCTTTCAATTTATACCTTATAACTCTTTGAAATTTTTTGAAGTCCGGTCACGGGATTGAATATTAAGTCTGAATCATAGTTCGAATACTTCATAATCTATTTCATATCTTCCGTGCTCCAGATAAGATACTATAATAAATATCTGACGGACTAAAAAACCATCTCTATCAAGATGACAGACCCGTTCTCTGTACTATCAATAGGATCCATTATAACAAGTCGCACACTCATATTCCAGAAATACAGAAAAAAAGAAATTCCACGATCGAACTACCAAATATAGACTAGACTAAAAAAATCCGAGACACAAACGCTTCACTTTGTATTGCAAAGCTAAGATTTAGTAGTTCTTGTGAATCTAATTCATTGAGATTCCATCCAATAAAACGGAAGAATTATAAATCTCCAAAATAATAGATAGGAATATCGCAAATAGAGCCATTGCGACACCCATTAAAGGAGTAGTTCCCCACCCGGGAGCTACTTTACCATATTCCGAATTCAATGGTTTCAATAAACCCCCTACATTAGTTCGTCTTGGAACAGATTTAGAACTACCATCAACGCTTTGTGTACCCATAAATCCTATTTTGTATTAATTGAGATCTGTTGACTTTGTATACCATTCCGTTCTAAATAAATGATCTTATCATAGATCCACTGGGATCATGACATTATATAATAATGGAAACAGCAACCCTAGTCGCCATCTCTATATCTGGTTTACTTGTAAGTTTTACTGGGTATGCCTTATATACTGCTTTTGGGCAACCCTCTCAACAATTAAGAGATCCATTCGAGGAACACGGGGACTAATTGAAGTAAAGGGCCACCCAATATCGGGTGGCCCTTTACTTCAATTAAGATAATAAAGAATCATTTCATCTTTTTACTTTTTAGTTGGAACTTTAGGCGGTTCTCGAAAAAAGATAGCGAAAAAAATTATTCCTAGAGTCGAGACTAAGAGAAATGTATAAACCAAAGCTTCCATAGATTCGATCGTGGTTTACAATTATAGCTTCCATATCTGTTTATTTAGGAGCGTCTCCCGGATACAAATAAAACAAAGAGCAAGAGTCAAAGAAAAAGCAGCGATTCAAATCAAGAAATCTTCAGTATCCTATTTCAAATTACAAAAATCAAATAGAGGCAAAAAGTAAGAGATCAATATGGTATCAGACTACCTGTCTTCTTGTAGTTGGATCCCCAAGTTTTTGGAATGCTCCAAATTCAACTTGAGCATCTAAATCTGGATCAATACCAGCAAAAACATCTCTGAACAAGGTTCGAGCACCATGCCAAATGTGCCCGAAGAAAAAGAGCAAAGCAAATGAAGCATGGCCAAAAGTAAACCAACCCCTTGGACTGCTACGAAAAACACCATCGGATTTCAAAGTCGCACGATCTAATTCAAAAATTTCACCCAATTGAGCGCGTCTAGCATACTTTTTCACAGTAGCAGGATCGCTATAACTGACTCCATTTAGTTCGCCCCCATAGAACTCAACCGTTACACCCACCTGTTCGACACTATATTTGGATTCTGCCCTTCGAAAAGGAACATCGGCTCTAACAATTCCGTCTCCGTCTACCAAAACAACCGGAAATGTTTCAAAAAAAGTGGGCATGCGACGTACAAAAAGTTCATGTCCTTCTTTATCTCTAAAAATAGGATGTCCTAACCACCCAACAGCAATTCCATCTCCGTTATCCATTGATCCTGCTCTGAACAATCCACCCTTTGCCGGGTTATTACCGATGTAATCATAAAAAGCTAATTTTTCAGGAATTTTAGACCAAGCTTCGGATAAACTTTGAGTTTCGGCTAACCCAGCACCAACTCTTCGATAGATTTCTTGCTGGAAGTATCCTTGATCCCATTGATAACGAGTGGGACCAAATAACTCAATCGGGGTAGTTGCTGAACCATACCACATAGTTCCAGCAACAACAAAAGCTGCAAAAAAGACAGCCGCGATACTACTGGAAAGCACAGTTTCAATATTTCCCATACGCAATCCTTTGTATAGACGTTGGGGCGGACGAACACTAAGATGAAATAGGCCTGCCAATATGCCCAATGTCCCCGCTGCAATATGATGAGAAGCTATTCCTCCCGGAACAAAAGGATCAAAACCCTCGACACCCCACGCTGGATTTACAGCTTGTACCTTTCCGGTTAGGCCATAAGGATCCGACACCCATATTCCAGGACCATACAATCCAGTTACATGAAAAGCACCAAACCCAAAACAAGCCAGCCCTGAGAGAAATAAATGAATTCCAAAAATCTTAGGCAAATCCAAAGAAGGTTTTCCTGTACGTTCATCACAAAATATTTCTAGATCCCAATACACCCAATGCCAGATAGCCGCCAAGAAGCATAAGCCAGAAAACACAATATGCGCCCCAGCCACACCTTCATAACTCCAAATACCGGGATTAGTTATAGTTCCTCCCGTGATACTCCAACCACCCCACGAATTGGTTATTCCTAAACGAGTCATGAAGGGTATAACGAACATGCCTTGTCTCCACATTGGATCAAGAACGGGATCAGAGGGATCAAAAACTGCTAATTCATAGAGAGCCATCGAACCGGCCCAACCGGCAACCAAAGCTGTATGCATTATATGTACAGCCAGCAAACGACCGGGATCATTCAATACGACGGTATGAACACGATACCAAGGCAAACCCATGAAAATACCCCTTTATCAACAAAAAATAGACACTGTGTAACTTTATTGCACTGGAAAAAACAATGTTATGGCCCCTCCCTTTTCGGTGGATTATCTTGTAGAAAGGAGTAATATTTTTTCTATTCTTTATAATATTTTAGTCATAATGTCACAATTCTGTTTGTAGGAACAAAGAGAAGCAGATCTATTCTATACTCGATAAGTACCAATACGCAATGGGGGGTTAACCCCATTTTATAAGAGCGAATGCGTGGAGATTTTTTCATAATGCAAGGCGCTTGCTCGTAAGATTTTGTTTGGTTTTATTCATTTTGTCTTCCTTGTATTTATATTTATTTTTTAGTTATTTATGAACTTAGCAAATCCGTGAATAAAAATTAATCAAAATATTAACTAAATAAAAATGAATATGAATTAAATAAATATGAAGAATAATAAATAGGAATATAAATAAAAATATAAATATTATATACATTGTAATATTAATAGAATTGTAATAATATTAATTATTATAATATAATTAACTATAACTATATAGTAATTAACTATATAATTATAATATAATTAATTAACTATATAATTATAATATAATTATAATTTAATTAATATATTAATATATATTATATTAAATATTAAGTAAGACTAAATATCTTTAAGCTAATTTAAGCTAATATAATATTAATATTCTTAAGACAATAAATTCATTGTTACGCTTTCACATCAAAGTGAAATAAAGTATTTAATCTTTTTGTCTTTACATTTCATGCCTATTGGTGTTCCAAAAGTCCGTTTTCAACTTCCCGGGAGGGGCCATAAAAATTGGATTGACATATAGTGCGACTTGTCAGATATATTGGGCCATATGGGATTTCCCCGTTTTCCTCCCCTGATCGGGATTAACCTCTGTTTCGCCCAAGAAAAATTGATTAAATCATCAAAAATTTGGAGCGTGAAGTATAATGAAACGCAAAAAGATCTATGCTTTGGAGGTATCTTATCAATTAGAATAATTTATTAGAATAATTTATGGTTGGCTTGTTTTGTTTGGACCAATAAAATGAAGTATGCTAGGCTCCGTTGAGAAAAACCCAATTAGTACGATATCCATGATTACTACTTATAGTTATAGCATATTCTAGTTATAGCATATTCTAGTAGCATATTCTATTTTAAAATTTTAAAATAAAGAGCAGGCAATTTAAAACTGCTAATCATAATCAATCAAATAATATGACGAATGCGTCAACTATTTGACGGAAGACGTGAAAGGAATTGAAAAAAAAATTGGAGCAAAAAGACGCGGTATTGGTGCAATTTGCCCTATATGTGCAAATAAAAATGGGGCGGATCCTTACTCGGAGTAGAGCACAAAACCTAAGAGAATTTAAGAAGCCCATTCAGGAACAAGAAAATGCCATCGTGATTTTAATTAAATTGGATCCCGATGAAAGAATACATCAATGAGAAGTTAGTTTGATAAGTTTAATGAATTCTTTTTTAGATTTTATAGATAAACGGATCAAAACTCATCTTTCTTAAACAATGAAAGAAAGGACCCTTTCGTTAGAAGAGAAGTTAGAAAGGACTTACTATCACAAAAAGGAGGGCTGGAATCTACACATTGATCTTTTTTTTTTTCTAAATTTTTATTGAACCGTATGCATCAAAATATGCATGTACGGTTCCTAAGGGATAGAATCTGATCCTAATCAACCGACTTTATCGAGAAAGATTACTTTTTTTAGGCCAAATGGTTGATAGCGCAATCTCAAATCAACTTATCGCTCTTATGCTATATCTTAGTGCAGAAAGCGAGACCAAAGATTTATATTTGTTTATAAACTCTCCTGGCGGATGGGTAATACCCGGAATGGCTATTTATGATACTATGCAATATGTGCGACCGGATATACAAACAGTATGCATGGGATTAGCCGCTTCGATGGGATCTATTATCCTGGTCGGAGGAAAAATCACCAAACGTATAGCATTCCCTCACGCTCGGCGCCATTGGGTTTTTTATTTGAAAGAACAAAACTATGCCTTCGCCATAAAAAATATGAATATATATTAAGTAATAATAGCATGGCATTTTGAATTCGATATAAGAAATTCGTTTATTGTTTTTTTTTAACATTAGATTATTTATCGAAAGAGTAGTATGAGATATTAAGGGTATTTCCGATTTTATCTTAATCTGTCGGAGCCTTATTTCAGCGTTGCAAACTTTTTTGTTTTCACACCATAAAGGTTCTTAATGTTATGAAAAAGTACGAACAAAAAATAAGATTATATTATTTTTTTATTAAAAAAAAAGAAACTTTGGGATTGCTAAATCATCGATGAAATAAAGCAACGGAGCCACCATAGTATTTGTTTTTTATTAACTAACTTCCTCTCAAGTCTCAAGAGAAGGGTGGTTATTGGATCATTTACCGATCTAGGCCTGATAGGCTCTATACTTTCCTTCGATCAACTAAAAAAGTTAAGTTTCTTGTGGAGCCGTATGCAATGTCCAAACAATGCCTGTACGGTTGTTTAATTCTATCTTTTTTTGTTAATTATTCTTTATCCCGTCATTTATCTTATCGTGCAAGATAGAGTAGCCTTTGATTATCTTATATCATCAGGGTAATGATCCATCAACCTAGTGCTGCTTATTCTGAGGGACAGGTAGCAGAATTTGTCCTGGAAGCGGAAGAACTACTGAAACTGCGCGAAATCCTCACAAAGGTTTATGCACAAAGAACAGGTAAACCCTTATGGATTGTATCCGAAGACATGGAAAGGGATACTTTTATGTCAGCAACAGAAGCCCAAGCTCATGGAATTGTTGATCTTGTAGCAGTTGCATAATCATAATTAAAGTAGCAGAAATTTCACGCAAATCATGATTTGAGATTTTTTTCTTAGGGGTATTTAATATTCGTAATTCTATTACTTATTCTCTTAATTCAAATTAAGAGAATAAGTAATAGAATATTTATCAATTTAATAGATATAGAAAGCATTTATAATCATCTGGTTAGGATCGATCTAAACCAACCCATTATGCATACGATTTACCATGCCAACTATTAAACAACTTATTAGAAACACAAGACAGCCAATCAGAAATGTTACAAAATCCCCCGCTCTTGGGGGATGTCCTCAACGCCGAGGAACGTGTACTAGGGTGTATGTGCGACTCGTTCAGATTGGGAGTTGGGACAAACGAAAGGAAACAACTTTCGACTACCCATGATCAGTACCGATGAATAGGATAAAATGAAAAAAAAACCTTCCTTATCTAAAAAAAAAGAGTTCTATCCTTCTATTGTGTATCAAATTTATGGTTTCCCTTGGTGCAAATTCAATCACCTCAATTCTCGATTTCAAAACGAGAAAAAATTCCCCATTGGCAGTAAATTGTTGTTATCCGTTAAGCGGGGATAATCATATTAAAATTAAAAAGCAAAAAAAGTTCTGGCACCACTCTTGTAAGAACGGACGGACTAAAAGGGTCAGCTAATCAGCCAATCCGCATAATTAAATACCGTTACTGTATAGCTAGATCTTGGTGTGAGAGACCTATTACTGGATAATAACGGGTAGAGCCAAAAAGTGTCAACTGTACAAGTTAACAATAGCATTGATTAAATGAAAGACGGGGCTCCGGTGTATAGAAAAGACCTCGCCGTTTAAGAACTAACCATAAAAACGATGAAACCCACTATTTCTTTATCTTACTACTCATTTTTATTTACTATGTTTTTGTTTGATACCGAGTATCAATACAATTTATTATTTCGAGGTGAAATACCTAGAGAAAAAATCGTGGTTGGGAAGGTTAGAGTAGCAAAAACCATTGGAATTATTATTTTATACATTGGAAAAATCCGTTTTGTTATTATAGAAAAGGGGAAAAGAATAACTGAAAGAAAGGAAATCAATCAGTTAGTCATCAACGTTTCGGGTATTCAATGACCAGAATTAAACGAGGATATATAGCTCGAAAGCGTAGAATAAAAATCCGTTTATTCGCATCAAGCTTTCGCGGGGCTCATTCAAGACTTACTCGAAATATTATTCAACAAAAAATCAGAGCTTTAGTTTCGTCCCATCGGGATAGAGATAAGCAAAAAAGGAATGTGCGTCGTTTGTGGGTCATTCGTATAAATGCCGTAATTCGCGAGAATACAATATCTTTTAGTTATAATAGATTAATAAACAATCTGTACAAGAGAAAGTTGCTTCTTAATCGTAAAATACTTGCGCAACTTGCTATATTAAATAGAAATTGTCTTTATATGATTTCCAATGACATCATAAACATAAAATAAGGCGATTAGGAGGAATCCATCGAAATGTTTTACTGTTTTACATGGAATTCCTTGGCCTTAGAGAATGAATTCCGGGAAGGTAGAATAGAAATTAAAATACGATTGATGATAATATAATCAAGTAGTCAAACGAAGCAAAAAAAACATTTAATAAAAAAAAGATTGATTCTTCTTCCCCAACTTCCCTAATTCGCTTTTGTCTTACGCCACCAAAATCCATATTTTGGGATTTTTCGAACAAAACATCAGTTTGAGTTCGGATTGGACTTTTTATTCAATTGAAACGTAAGCCTAGTTTTTTTGGATTCTAAGACCTGTCGTTTTCGTTTTAACGACCAACTCTCTTTTTTTCAAATTTTTTTTCATTAGTAAGAAAAGGTAATGGAGATAAAATACGAGCTTGTTTTATAGCAATAGTAATTAATCGTTGTTGTTTTAAAGTTAATCTATTCACCCGTCTCGATAATATTTTTCCTTGTTCACTAATAAATCGACTAATTAAACTCATGTTTCTATAATCAATATGATCCCCCGATCCAATCGGGGGCAAACGCCGACGAAAAGATCGCTTGGACTTAAGAAAAATTCGCTTGGATTTATCCATGGTTTGTTTATTCCTTATTTTGAAAATCTTCTTTCGTTTGATCGGATCAAAAATGATAATGATTTAGAATTAAGAAATTTTGCTTGTTTATATTTCAATATATATATATGAAATATATAAATATATATATAAATTAAATATAAAATTAAATTAAATATATTTAAATATATAATATAAATTATAAATATATAATAATTATAATAATATAAATAATTATAATAACATTCTAATAATATAATAATAATATAATACTATATTAATAGTATATAATTGAAATATAAAAATATCTATTATGTTAATATGTCATTTTTCATCTTCCTTGTATAAAGTGACAAGCAAGTCATCGATGCCATTTATTTCTTTATCTCCCTGTGAATTGTATGTCTATGACAGTAGGGACAGAATTTTTTCAATTCTAATCGACTAGACGTATTGTGTCGATTCTTTTGAGTAATATATCTGGAAATGCCTGTTGATTTCTTATTAACATTGTTTCGAACACAACTGGTACATTCCAAAATAACCCGTACTCGGACATCTTTACCCTTGGCCATGAACCTCCTTTTGGTTTTTTATTCACTCAACTCTTTTATTTTCCGATTTGAAGCGCGGAAGACAGGAACAAAAAAAGAAAAGTTGCTCACTCGAAACAAATTATGAAATGTTGTGTTGTAACCAATTATACTGAAAATAAGTAATACTTAGAATCGCAGTACAGTAGTTTATTTAAGCATCTTATATGATACTGTTGACCTAACCAGATTTCCACCTCAATTAAATTAAATTAAGAAAGAGAATTGAAGTTAATTTACTTGAAGCTCCGTCCCGAGTTCAAAATTTCACTGAGGTTGAATCCACTTTTATTCTTTCTCTTTTCTAACTTCTTTGAATTATAAAAAAAGAGGGGTAGTAGTTCCAGATATTTATTTAATCTTCTTCACCCCCCCATGTTAGTAACTAGAATGAAAAAAAGGGGAATGTCAACGCATCTGGGAAAAAACGATTGATCTCTATCAATAGGCCTGCTAAGGATCCGAACCATAGAGTACTTATTACTGGCGCCACAGATAGATATGTTTTTAGATCTCGCATTTCTAATCCTCCTTCTTTATTCAAGTGTTTATTGTAATACATAATAGTAATACATATATGATCAGATGTATATGTAGTATTTGCATTTGTTTTGTGCGCGGAATTCTTAATTCAAATTGAAATGTACAACAATTTGATATCTAAAATTTTCCCTTTCTTAAAACTAAAAGAAAAAAACCCGTCCCTTTCCGCCCGCCTGAGCAGTAAGGTTATTCTTTTTATATGTTATCTGATATGAGACCAAAACAAAGAAGAAATGGCGAGTGTATCTCAACAGAGAAAATGAAATAAATCTGTATAAATCTGTGGAAAACAAGACAGGGATTCTCTACAATGACATTGTAGACCAATTGATTGTAGACCAATTGCAAGGGATGTAGCGCAGCTTGGTAGCGCGTTTGTTTTGGGTACAAAATGTCACGGGTTCAAATCCTGTCATCCCTACCTCTTACTTTACTTCGTCTATGAGCAATAACGAGGGATCTATTGAAATCGAGTAAAAGTGAAGTGGGCATACCTAATCTTTCATTTATATCTATATCATGTTATATATGATAATATATGCATTCAAGATTGTAATTAAGTGGAGTTTAAAAAAAAAGATACAGTCGTTTTTTGTGATAAAAAAGCGCTCTTAGTTCAGTTCGGTAGAACGTGGGTCTCCAAAACCCAATGTCGTAGGTTCAAATCCTACAGAGCGTGATTCTGTTCTTGTTTTGTTAGATCAAAAATTTTACAGAAAAAATAGAACAGTCATCTTAATTTGACCTCCTACGAATTCAAGAAAGGAGGAGGTCAAATTAAGAAGGTCTTAATCAAAGATCCAGCTGATCACCTCGTCTGTATTGTAAATAGGCAGTTACAAATAAGCCAGCCAAAGTAATAGGAATTAGACCTAAGACGATTCCAAATAGAAAAACTTCAATCATTTCAATTTATTTGAAAAGAGAAAAAGAGAGATAATATCTATTTTTAAATATTAATCCATATTGACAAAAAATCTCAATAACCAAGAATTTGAAATTAACATCTTAAGGAACTAGAGAATGGGCGGAATACAGCAAAAAAATTGCTTTTTATTTTAATTTTTATGAATTATTCATTCAATTAATTTCAAATAAGACGTATCTTGCTTAGACCAATAAATATAACTGAGGTTATAGTTAAAATTGCTAGTAGAAAACCAAAATAACTAGTTATAGTAGGCATGGGGGGGCTAAAAAAACTATTTCTTTTTTTTATACATAGATTTGTAAAGCATTTTCCTAAGTTCCATTTTTGACAAAGTAAAACTACCAATTGAACTTCATTCTTTCAATTACTAGTTTTTAATTTCTCAATCATTAAAAGTTAATCATTATCATTATAAATGAATTATAGACGTCACTAACAAAAAAAAATGATATAGATATAATATAGGTTAATATAGGTAAAAAGGAAATCAATTCATTATCTAGGGCATGTACCTATCTTTTCTTTACATGATTTCGAATAAAAAGATTCGTTGGACAACTCTTAAGAAAAAAACGAATTTTCACTATTAAAATGATAAATAAAAAAATCTAAAAAAAAAAATTTAAATATAAATACTATAAAAATAAATAAAAATAAAAAGAACAAGGTATTATAAAGTTACTTTTTCCCTAATAACTTATTAGATTTATTAGTAGATTCATTCACATAATCTCTCTAGCTTCTACTTCTAAGACTCGAAATTCCTAATTATCTTTTTTTCTAGGTTTTACATTTTCTTTTTTTCTTTCCATATTAAAAGAAAAACCCCTCTTTATAGTTTAATTAAGTGTCAAGAAAAACTTTTTATTTTAGGTCAAATAAAAAAAATGCATGCATTATGAATAGTAAGTCTTACAATACCATTTTTTGTTGTTCTCTCGAACACTCTCTACTGCCGGTACTTGTTACTGGACAACTAAACAATTCGTTAAAATGAAAAAGGGGGGGAATTCCAACCAAAAACCCCTTTTCTTCTTCGACAACCGCAAAGGGGTTTTTGATTTTGCCTCTAAATTGAATTTATGAATTGCAGAAATATGTTAATCTCCTTCGTAAATTGTTATTATTGGAAAGCAACCCGTCCGTCGAATTTTACATTTTACCTAATCTACGGTACACGATTCCACAGCGACAAGAAAAAGAAAAGAAGAAAGGAATCATCTAGGAGATACTGATTGAAACTGCCTTGCTGCGCTAGAAGAAGAGTAGCTATACTGATTCGGTAGACTTTAAAAAAGCCCTAGGTACAATATTGACGATCTCACAAAGTTGAGTTTTAGTGAATTCTTGTTTACTGGATCTCCTCTTTGACGGAATCGATTCCCTTTTGACTGTACAAGAATATGCGGAGCTCAGTATGTCTGGAAGCACGGGAGAACGTTCTTTTGCTGATATTATTACCAGTATTCGATATTGGGTCATTCATAGCATTACTATACCTTCCTTATTCATTGCGGGTTGGTTATTTGTTAGCACAGGTTTAGCTTATGATGTATTTGGAAGCCCCCGCCCAAATGAATATTTTACCGAAAGTCGACAAGCAATTCCTTTAATAACTGGCCGTTTTGATTCTTTGGAACAACTCGATGAATTTAGTAGATCTTTTTAGGAGGACCCAATGACTATAGATCGAACCTATCCAATTTTTACAGTGCGATGGTTGGCTGTTCATGGGCTAGCTGTACCGACCGTTTCTTTTTTAGGATCAATATCCGCAATGCAGTTCATCCAACGATAAACCTAATTTGAATTAATTATTAATTATAGCGCTATGACACAATCAAACCCGAACGAACAAAATGTTGAATTGAATCGTACCAGTCTCTACTGGGGGTTATTACTCATTTTTGTACTTGCTGTTTTATTTTCTAATTATTTTTTTAATTAAATTAAATAATTAATTGAAGAAAAGAAAATAGTATAAATAGTATAAGTATATATAAATAGTAGACTAATAAATAAGAGTAGGAATTCTCTTATCTCCTCGGAAGGATATCATCGCATAATTTTTTATGACTGTTTATGTCTCTAGCATGACCACTTGATTAAATGTGGAGGGAAGTAGGATAAATGGCCGATACTACTGGAAGGATTCCTCTTTGGATAATAGGTACTGTAGCTGGTATTCCTGTGATTGGTTTAGTAGGCATTTTCTTTTATGGTTCATATTCCGGATTGGGCTCATCCCTGTAGTACTGGGATAAACTTAGTTGTAGACATGAAGGCATAAGAACTCGGCGGGACCCCCTTTTTCTTTGTCTGATTCGAGGGGGTCCCGCCGAGTTCTTAAATAATCATCATACTTTATTTTTCGTATCAATATTCGTATAAATGACAAAATGGATTATCCCCCCTTTTTCTAATATTTCAAATATTTCAAAAAACTCCATTAGACTTTTTTTCTGGGCAGTGTTTTTGAAAAAGTAACTTCATTAATTGATTCAGAACATTTGTTCCTCGATAGTATCTAGCGATACTTTCAAAGTTAACAGAAAGAAGGAATTACTCAATTTCCTTTTCCTGTGTGACACACTTTTTCTATTTTTTCTATACTAATAGAACTTCAGTCCTATTTATTTGAATATTTCATTTCATCAAAATTGAATTTTGAAATTCATTGAACAAGTTCTATTTGCTCTAAAAACTTGCTTGTTTGTCCACTATTTTAATATTTAAATTTTACACTTATATGTATACATAATAAAATCAATCCAATTTATACCCAATCCGCATAGAAAACCAAAAAGAATGTTATGATAATCCTGGAAAAACTATCAACTAAGTTGGAATCTTTGAGGAATCAGATCGGGAATCATTATTATTTCAACACAAGACAAGAAAAAGAAAGGGATGCGGAAATCTTTTTTTTCTTGTGTCGAAGAACGGCAAGATGAATAGAATAATATCTCCTAGAATACTTTGTTCCCTCATTTAGCCTTTGTTTTTCCGCTTACTTATTTTTGGTATTTAGTCAAATTTGATTCTATTAGATAAAAAAAACTATTGATAGATTTTATGACAGTTAAATCTGTCATATAGTGACATAATCGCACTGCTCCAATTTGGATTAAAAAAAACATAAAGAGGGGAGGTCTTCTTATCAAGCAATATTCTTCTTATCAAGCAATATGCATACTATAACTAGAAATGCAGTACAAGTAATTACCCCAATCCGATAGAAATCAAAAAAGAATATAAACAAAAGCAAAATGCTTTTCAAAAACTCTTTTGGTATGATAAACAAAAATTTTGTTCTTTTTAAGAACTTGATATTGATAAATCCGAAGATCTAAAAATTCATTTCGGACAATTGAACCTTCTCAAACTGTTTCTTTTTAAGAACCAAAAAGATTTGTGCCAAAATAACGGATGCTAAGAAGACCAAAAGGCCTTGGACACGTAATGGGTCTTGAAGTACTATTTCAGCATCCCCCTGACCAAATCCGCCCACATTAGGATTACTCGTTAATGGTTGATCAAGTTTGATGGATTCACCTTCTGAAATAAGAAGTTCTGGTCCTGGAGGTATAATATCAACCACTTGACGTGCCTCTGACGCATCTGTTATGGTTATTTCGTATCCCCCTTTTTCTTTTCGTATTATTTTGCTTACTGTACCTGCTGCTGTAGCATTATAAACCGTATTGTTACTCTTGCTCCCGTCGGGATAAATCTGACCTCTTCCCCTGTTCCCGCCTACGTATATGGGATATTTTAAGAAGTGAACATCTTTCTTAGTGGCAGGATCCGGCGCAAGAATAGGAAAGGTTATTTCACTATATTTTTGACCCGGAACAGGACCTATCACAAGAATATTTTTTTTAGTGGGGCGATAGCTCTGAAAAGATAGATTACCTATTTTTTCTTTCATTTCTGGCGAAATACGATCAGGAGGAGCTAATTCAAACCCCTCGGGTAAAATCAGGACGGCCCCTACATTCAAGGCTCCCTTTTTACCATTAGCAAGAACTTGTTTTAGTTGCATATCATAAGGAATTCGAACAACTGCTTCAAATACAGTATCAGGAAGTATCGCCTGTGGAACCTCAATACTTACAGGTTTATTAGCTAAATGACAATTGGCACATACAATACGGCCAGTTGCTTCACGTGGATTTTCATAACCTTGCTGTGCAAAAACGGGATATGCATTTGAAATAGATGCCCCAGTTATTATATATATCATTAGCGATACGGAAATGAAGCGAGTAATCTCTTCCTTGATCCAAGAGAGGGTCTTTTTAGTTTGCATGGTCCAATGTTGATACCGAAAAGTTCTACAATAAAATTGAGTGGGTCACTAGCGGAGTTCCCTAGCCACGACGTTGCTATTTACTGAAAAATTTTTACTAAAATGTAAAAATTTGAATCTCTTGGATGTGTGGATGTATAGACAAAATGTATAAAATATAAAAAAAGTAAAATTTGAAGTGTTTAAAAAATAACCAACCTTCTCAAAATTTTGTCGGTGGATCATTATTTTTCAGTTATTCATTGAATGATAAATTACTACAAGTGATGGAGATACACGATTTAAATAACGGAAGATCCAATATTTAAAAATTGTATCCAAAATGACTGGAAAAGTGGAAACAAGGCCAGATATAATTTGATCATTATGAGCAAATCCAAAATCTTTGTAGACAGAGCCAATCATTAGTTCCCAACCATGAGGTGAGTGGAATCCTATACATAAGTCGGTTAATAAAAGAATAGAAAAGGCTTTTATTGTGTCGCTTAAATTATATAGGAATTCTTGAACCCAAGAATTAAGAATAATAAGTTCTTCATTACCTAGAATAGAATAACCACTTAGAATAACGAAACAGAGTAAATTTGTCGAGAAGTGCAAAATCATATGGATACTATCTTCATTATACATCTTGACCAATTGAATCGTTTCTTTGTGGATTCTTCCGATACGAAACCTTTGTAAATGTGTTTCCGGGTATTCCTTTAGCATTTCGTCCAATAGGAAGAGTTCCTCGAATTCTATGAAGTTCGCTAGAATACTCTTTTCTTGAATATCACTTAAAAAAGTTTCAGATTGACTAGTATTCCACCAATTAGTAACCCAAGATTCCAGACTTTTATTAAATGAAAAAGAGATCCACCGGGGCAAAAATACTATCGATGTAAGATATAAAAGGGGAATGAATGCTTTTTTTTTTTTCATTTTTTTGTCTGTAAATTTTGACCGAACCCCGTCTCATTCGTCGACTCTAGACGATCTACTATTTCTATTCAGCATAAGTTCTATTACAAGACGTCAAATTTCTATATCTAAATATCTAAATTTATTATCTATTTTTTTTATGAGTCCAGTGGTTAGTTAGTCTTTGAATTTCGAAAAAATTACAGAATCATAGTCTAAAAAACGAAAGAATACATGACTGACAAAAAAAATGTATTGTTTAGTATATTTCATTGTATTGTTTAGTATATTATATAATATACGTCTTCTTTGCTTCATCAGTATTGTGGAGAAACTTCAGTTAAGTTATACTCTAGAAACAAAAAAGCAAAAGAAAGGACTCCTGGCCTCCTGGTAAGACAAATGTTTATTCTTCAGTTTTCAGTTCATTTCAAACTACTTCAATTGGTACGCGCAAAAAAGAAGCCAATTCCGCAGCTTTTTGCTCAACTTCTCGTGGAGTCAAATTTTCATCAGTACGAATCAAAGGAATGACCCCCTGCCCTCTGATTTCCATATAAAGGACACGCCGAGCATAAATACCCTCTTGAACTTCTATTCTGATAGACTGAATATCTTTCATAAGAAATCGGAGTAAGATGCGCCGATTTTTTCCAGGAAATCCCCAACGAAACATACACACGATTCCTTCTTTTCTATCGAATCGATCATAACCGCTACCCACATTCCATGAAATTGTACACCACAAATAAGAGCTAATAAATAGACCAGCGATCCCATAAAAAGACATCACGATCCCTTGGGGAAAAAAAACGATTTCCTGAGACGGAAATAAAGATATCAAATTTCTGTCAAGGTAACTGGAAATTCCAACCAATAAAAACCCCAATGAACCTAAAAAAAGTATAAAAGCCCAACAGAAATTACTTGTTTTTCGAGACCCCACTATAAGTTCTATCCATATATGTTCTGATCGCCAACTCATACTAGATCCGGTTGCATTTTATTGGAAGTGAGAGACTAGCCCGCATGAATTTGACTTTACTTTTTTTGTTTCCGAAGTAACTTTCATCAACTCGCACCATTCTGATGTGCATTTTTGGGAGGAATTCATCCAATTTGTTAGTCTAAAATACTAAAATGAAGCCCTCTCGTACGATCCCCTATCTACGCGCATACGGATATTTTTACTTTGCGTTTATTTCAGGCATCTACTCCAATCTTGATTGATTTTTAAATGGCTCATTTATTAATATATCATATTCACGTCTGCATAAAAAAATATCATATTCACGCCTGCATAAAAAACCCTTCTTTTATCGTTGTCATTTTTTTTAATGTTATACCATTAATTATACTAAATATATATCTAAAACGGATATCTCTGTTATGATTCAAGTATAGGTCTTGAAAAAATAAGTAAAACTTTCTTTCATCGAATCTAAAAAATCTTGTTTTTTTGAACATGAAGAGATAAGGAAGCCATTGCAATTGCCGGAAAGACTAAGCCTACTAAAGGCACAAAAATAGAGGGTAAATTGTTGAGAATTGTCATAGGCTGGGCACCCCCGATTGAATATTTGTATCTGTTATTTATTGTTATATTAATCTTTTTACTTACTATATTCTATATTATTATTGTTAAAAAGAGAAAGATATCTTCTAATTATTAGAATTCGTATTCTAATTCGTATATAGTATATCTAATATAGTATAATTTTAGTATATCGAAGTGAATCTAAGTTTAAGTATTAAATAAGTATATAGAATGAAAGTGCAAGGAATCTAGAACTAATTAAATGAGCTTATTCAGTTTTCTAAATGTAATTGTAATTAAAGTAATGTAATAAATAATAAAGAGTTTCTTCCACTTATAAATGCAAATAAATTGTAAATTCCCGAAAATTTCGTTATAATCCGAAGGTAAGAAAATAAGATGAAATTTTTTTATTTATTATTTTCATTACCCAATTGAATTTCGCGGAAAAAATAATTTCGTTCTTTTAGCTTGTTGCTAGTTGATAGAGGTTTCATTTCCTACTTAGTAATCAAGAATATCAGTAATTATCTACATGATTCTTTCTACAATTCTACAAATTCTTCTTATGTCAAAAAAAACCATTCGTTGGATTTTTCCAATTTTTTTTTGATAAATCGATAAACAAATACTTGTTCACTAGAACCCAAAAAATGGAATTCATTTAATTAACTTAAAGCTATACTTGAGTTATGATTCAAAGGAAAGAACGCGTGAAGCTGAAATAATTCATTCAGAACACTTTTTAATGGATTACGTGGTACGATTAGATCGAATAAGCCCTTATGGAATAAAAATTCAGCCGCTTGTGAACCCTCAGGTACTGTCTTATTCAATGTTTGTTCAATTACTCTTTTACCTGCAAATGCAATATAGGCGTTCGGTTCAACAATAATGATATCCCCCAACATAGCAAAACTAGCAGTCACCCCGCCAGTCGTAGGAGATGTAAGAATTGATATATAAAATAACTTTTTATTCGATTGATAATCATATAAAGCAGAAGATATTTTAGCCATTTGCATCAAGCTCAAACTTCCTTCTTGCATTCGTGCTCCTCCAGAAGCACACACTAGAATAAGAGGTAAAAGTTTATTGGCAGCATACTCGATCAAACGAGTGATTTTCTCGCCTACTACGGATCCCATACTACCCCCCATAAACTGAAAGTCCATAACCCCAATTGCTACGGGAATGCCGTTGAGTTGGCCTATACCTGTTTGAACAGCCTCAGTTAATCCTGTCTTTTTTTGATAAGAATCAATACGATCTTTATAAGGTTCTTCCTCCGAATGAAATTCAATGGGATCCAGAGATAGCATGTCTTCATCCATAGGATTCCACGTGCCTGGATCAATCGAAAGTTCAATTCTATCTGAACTACTCATTTTCAAATGATATCCACATTGTTCACAAATATCCATTCGTGATTTCAAAAATTTCTTATAATTTAATCCATAACAAATTTCACATTGAACCCACAAATGCCTATATTTTTGAGTTACATCAAGATCATTAGAACTTTCTCTTAGAGTTAAATCGATACTATTTGTGCCAGTTCTTAGACCGGAACTCTTATTTTCACTACAATTTCTGCTTTGATCACAAATGTGATTATAAAGGTAACTTTCATTATAATGTTCACTACTACTTAAAATATAACTATCAATCCAGATTTGAGAACGAAGATAACTATCAATGCAACTGTTGATGTAATTATTCCAACTATAGTTAGTATCATACATATAATGATCATAGCGGGAGTCAGCACTCCTAGGTCCATTATTCAAATAACTAGAATTCCAATAACTATAAAAAGAACTTTCTAATTCATTAAGAAAAAAACGATCATTGTCAATCTCAAAAACTTGATTTTCAATATCCAAATATATGGAATAACTGTCTCTATTATTACTATCCCGAACCAAAAAAGTGTCATCCGCGCTGAAAGTCCGAATATCCCCCACGCCGACTAAACGATCAACATTCCTATTATCACGAGTACTACAACTCAAAATGTTTTTTTCTGTATCATTTAGAACGAGGTGTTCACTTATATGGGTATTCTCAAGAGGATCAAGACTATCCATTGATTTACTTAGCCGACACCTAGATTCTATCCCCCCATTGGATAACATCAAATTGAACCACCATTTTTCCATAGATCTTTCCTTCCGCTAGTTACATCAAAATAAATAGATGAATAGTCATTTGATGAAAAATCATTTGAATATTTCATTTCCTCCCCAATCACTCGAATTCTTAACTTAACTAATAAAAATAAAGAACATAGAAATAAAGAGTGGGTATTGAAAAAAAAAAGAGTTTTGCTTTTATTTTAAAAGAACCAGGAATATCATTTCACTATATCACTATATATGGTTATAATGGAAACCTTATTTCAATTACAATAATTAATTAATTAATTCTAAATAATAATTAAATAAAAATTAATTAATAAATTATTAATTAATAATAATTCTACTAAATTACTAAATGAAATTACTAAATGAAATAATTAAATATAAATAAAATATAACTTTATCATGTTATGTCAAATTTGTATCGAGTAAAGAAATCTTTCTTTTCTTCCAGGAATAGGAAGAAGCATTTTTTTTTGAAAATCTCGTCTATTAATAACTTTCTATTTCAACAAAGAAAAGGACAATATACCAGATGGGTAGAAATGGGGATAAAGAGTTGTGATACTTGGCTCGACCCATGTCCGAAACTACTGGATGTAAAAAAATACACAAATCTAGAGATCCTTAGGATTAATTGTGGATCCAAGACAATAACAATAGCAAAATTTGCGTTGTGTAGTTTTATACTTTGTATTTCAGTATTTCAGAGATCTAGCTAAGTATGTATATATCAAAAATATAATATATACAATTAGGATCCTTGTATTCGGCTCAATCCTTTTAGTAAAAGATTGGGCCGAGTTTAATTGCAATTCAATTAAGAGAACAAACGTCAATTAGCAGATTACAAAGTATCCATTGCTTGGAATTCAAATTGTATCCATTGCTTCGAATTCAAATTTAATTTCCTTCCATACTTCACAAGCAGCAGCGAGTTCAGGACTCCATTTGGCAGCCTCACGGATAATTACATTACCCTCACGAGCAAGATCGCGTCCTTCATTACGAGCTTTTACACATGCTTCTAGAGCTACGCGATTAGCGACGGCACCAGGTGCATTTCCCCAAGGGTGCCCCAAAGTTCCTCCGCCGAATTGTAGTACGGAATCATCTCCAAAGATCTCGGTCAGAGCAGGCATATGCCAAACGTGAATACCCCCCGAAGCCACCGGCAGAACACCTGGTAGAGAGACCCAATCCTGAGTGAAATAAATACCGCGGCTTCTATCTTTTTCAACATAATCATCACGCAGTAAATCAACAAAGCCCAAAGTGATGTCTCTTTCTCCTTCCAGTTTACCCACTACGGTACCGGAGTGAACATGATCTCCACCAGACATACGTAACGCCTTAGCCAGTACACGAAAGTGCATACCATGATTTTTCTGTCTATCAATAACTGCATGCATTGCGCGATGGATGTGAAGAAGTAAACCATTATCTCGGCAATAATGAGCCAAGGTAGTATTTGCGGTGAATCCCCCTGTTAAGTAGTCGTGCATTACGATAGGAACTCCCAATTCTCTGGCAAATACAGCCCTTTTGATCATTTCTTCGCACGTACCCGCAGTAGCATTCAAATAATGGCCTTTGATTTCACCTGTTTCAGCCTGTGATTTATAAATCGCTTCGGCACAAAATAAGAAACGGTCCCTCCAACGCATAAATGGTTGGGAGTTCACATTCTCATCATCTTTAGTAAAATCAAGTCCACCGCGGAGACACTCATAAACAGCTCTCCCATAATTCTTAGCGGATAACCCCAATTTCGGTTTAATAGTACAGCCCAATAGGGGACGACCGTACTTGTTCAATTTATCTCTCTCAACTTGGATACCATGAGGCGGACCTTGGAAAGTTTTAGTATAAGCAGGAGGGATTCGCAAATCCTCCAAACGTAAAGCCCGTAGGGCTTTGAACCCAAATACATTACCCACAATGGAAGTAAACATGTTCGTAACAGAACCTTCTTCAAAAAGGTCTAAAGGGTAAGCTACATAAGCAATAAATTGACTTTCTTCTCCAGGAACGGGCTCGATGTCGTAGCATCGTCCTTTATAACGATCAAGGCTGGTAAGCCCATCGGTCCACACAGTTGTCCATGTACCAGTAGAAGATTCAGCAGCTACCGCAGCCCCTGCTTCCTCAGGCGGAACTCCGGGTTGCGGAGTTACTCGGAATGCTGCCAAGATATCAGTATCTTTGGTTTCATAGTCAGGAGTATAATAAGTCAATTTATAATCTTTAACCCCAGCTTTGAATCCAACACTTGCTTTAGTCTCTGTTTGTGGTGACATAAGTCCCTCCTTACAACTCACGAATTAAGAATTCTCACTGCAACAAGGTCTACTCGACATGAATTAGGAGTTCATGAAACCTTTCACAGGAATCTTTCACAACGTCATCAACCAATATTATCAACTAATCAGAATTTCGTTATTAAACCACGGTATTTGATTTACCAAATACATCATTATTGTATACTCTTTTATATGTATAGTGCAACCCAATCCTTATTTTTCAAATTTGTAATCTTTAACTTTTTTGAATCGAAAGATCTAAATAATAAGATAATAAGAAATCCTCCCTTGACCTTGACAGTGATATATATTGTATATGTAAATCCTAGATGTGAAAATATGTAGAATTCTTCTATGAAACAAGACAATAAATAATAATACTAAGGGTAAATCGATATGCTAAAATACGAAATTCTGGGCCCGTGAGATAGAAGAAATCATAAATGGAGTTCCGGTTCGAATTCCATAAATAATATGAATATAGATAATATAAATAGTATTGTTTATAATGATAGACAGATGCAAATGAAAGGCTTTCATAAGCTGTTTTATTCATCCACTTGATATTTTTTTCTATTTTGAAAATGCGTTAGTTGAACTTGAAAACTCACCCGTTGAAATTGAAAAGTTAAGTAAACAATTGAATTGGGTGCGTTGGATAGTACCAATGAAATCGAGTGCTAACTTCCGTTTCTTATTGAATTAATCTATTGAATTAATCGAGCAACTTGCTATTGAACATTGATTTTAGATTCACAAATTTTCGAAAAAAAAATTTCAACATATTTTTTATTTATTATTATGATAATCAATCCTACTACTTCGGATCCTGGGGTTTCCGCGCCGGAAAACAAAAACCTGGGACGTATCGTTCAAATCATTGGCCCGGTGTTGGATGTAGCTTTCCCCCCCGGCAAGATGCCTAATATTTACAACGCTATCATAGTTAAAAGTCGAGATACTACCGGTCAACAAATTAATGTGACTTGTGAAGTACAGCAATTATTGGGAAATAATCGAGTTCGAACTGTAGCTATGAGTGCTACAGATGGTCTAACGAGAGGAATGCAAGTGGTTGACACAGGGGCTCCTCTAAGTGTTCCCGTTGGCGGGACGACCCTAGGCCGAATTTTTAACGTATTGGGAGAACCCATTGATGATTTAGGTCCTGTAGATACTCGCACAACATCCCCTATTCATAGATCGGCGCCCGCCTTTATACAGTTAGATACAAAATTATCGATTTTTGAAACAGGAATTAAAGTCGTGGATCTTTTAGCCCCTTATCGTCGCGGAGGGAAAATTGGGCTATTCGGGGGAGCTGGAGTAGGTAAAACAGTACTAATTATGGAATTAATCAACAACATTGCAAAAGCTCATGGGGGTGTATCCGTATTTGGCGGAGTAGGTGAACGTACTCGGGAAGGAAATGATCTTTACATGGAAATGAAAGAATCTGGAGTAATTAATGAAGCAAATATTGGAGAATCAAAAGTGGCTCTAGTCTATGGTCAAATGAATGAACCGCCGGGAGCTCGTATGAGAGTTGGGTTGACCGCCCTAACTATGGCGGAATATTTCCGAGATGTTAATGAGCAAGACGTACTTCTATTTATTGACAATATCTTCCGTTTCGTCCAAGCAGGATCCGAAGTATCCGCCTTGTTGGGTAGAATGCCTTCCGCTGTAGGTTATCAACCCACTCTTAGTACCGAAATGGGTACTTTACAAGAAAGAATTACTTCTACCAAAGAAGGATCCATAACTTCTATTCAAGCAGTTTATGTACCGGCGGACGATTTGACCGACCCCGCTCCTGCCACGACATTTGCACATTTAGACGCTACTACTGTACTATCAAGAGGATTAGCTGCTAAAGGTATCTATCCGGCAGTAGATCCTTTAGATTCAACGTCAACTATGCTCCAACCAAAAATTGTTGGTGAAGAACATTATGAAACTGCGCAAAGAG
Organism: Viola odorata; assembly: GCA_963691705.1. Lineage (NCBI taxonomy): Eukaryota > Viridiplantae > Streptophyta > Magnoliopsida > Malpighiales > Violaceae > Viola > Viola odorata. The sequence goes on along the minus strand of OY829548.1, from coordinate 54,339 downwards.
TTAAGCAAACTTTACAACGTTACAAGGAGCTTCAGGATATTATAGCTATCTTGGGGTTGGACGAATTATCCGAAGAGGATCGTTTAACTGTAGCAAGAGCAAGAAAAATTGAGCGTTTCTTATCACAACCCTTTTTTGTAGCCGAAGTATTTACTGGTTCTCCGGGAAAATATGTCGGCCTAGCAGAAACAATTAGAGGGTTTAAATTGATCCTTTCCGGAGAATTAGATAGTCTTCCCGAACAGGCCTTTTATTTGGTAGGTAACATTGATGAAGCTACTGCGAAGGCTACGAACTTAGAAACGGAGAGCAATTTGAAGAAATGATCTTAAATCTTTGTGTACTGACCCCGAATCGAATTGTTTGGGATTCAGAAGTGAAAGAAATCGTTTTATCTACTAATAGTGGACAAATTGGCGTATTACCAAATCACGCATCTATTGCCACAGCTGTTGATATCGGTATTTTGAGAATACGCCTTAACGACCAATGGGTAACGATGGCTCTGATGGGTGGTTTTGCTAGAATAGGCAATAATGAGATTACCGTTTTAGTAAATGATGCGGAGAAGGGTAGTGACATTGATCTAGAAGAAGCTCAGCAAACTCTTGAAATAGCAGAAGCAAACTTGCGGAAAGCAGAAGGCAAGAGACAAATAATTGAGGCAAATCTAGCTCTCAGACGAGCTAGGGCCCGAGTGGAGGCTATCAATGTTATTTCGTAACTATAACTAGTTGGTGTGTCCGAATAAAAAAAAGAACTTCTGTAGAAACAGAAGTTCTTTTTATACACCCCTTTTTTTGCCAATTGAATAGAATCATAAGTGGGATCGGATTCTAATACAACGAAAAATTTTTAAATGCAAAAATGCAATAGAAAAAGATAAATAGAGTGGAATGGAAAAAATCAATATTTCAATATTAATATTTTTAATATTGAAAGTAGAAAAATTTATTAGATACCTAGAGTCTGATATCGAATGAGTTCTACCTACTATTGGATTTGAACCAATGACTCCCGCCGTATGAAAGCGATACTCTAACCACTGAGTTAAGTAGGTCACTTATCATCACAAAGAGAAAGAAACGGGCTCCGTCACATCGATGGATTATAAATGTAATATTTTTTATAAGCAATAATTTATAACCAATACTGATCAAAGAGATAACAGAAAGTTGAGTCGTGTAATATTCATCTTGACAAGACATTATTGACATGATAATATATGTATCACAAGCACAAGGGCTATAGCTCAGTTAGGTAGAGCACCTCGTTTACACGCGCGCCAATGCTTTTTTCAGAGGAGTAGATCATGGAATCAAAAAACTTATTGAGAAGTCGATGTCTTACTCTATGACTTTCAGGGAATAAGAGAACAATAGCCTGACAAAAAAAGGTTCAGTAAAAATTGGATGCCCCTTTAGTCGTCCAATCGAACCCACCATTGATTTAAGATATTGATAAGGTGAATACTTAATTCTATTCAATACTAGGCATAATGAGTATAAGGACCCAAAAAACTTCTCTTTTTGTCCTATCCTATGAGCTTTGAGGTGTATGAAGTTTCATATTAGATTCTTTAAGTATTTAATCTTTAAGTATTTAAGTAAAAGAAAAAGCGGGGGGATGGAGACTCCATTTAACTTAGGTTGATCTAAGCCAAAAGCAGACCTACATCAGAATAACCCTCTTTGAAACACTTTGGTAATGCTCTTGGATCGGAATCAAAAAAAATCAGAGCACATGGAGCCATCTTTATATCTTTCTGTCAAGAGAAGTATGGTAGACTAACTGATTATTTATATCAGTTAATGAAAGAGCCCAATGCAAAAAAAAATGCATGTTGGGTCTTTGAAACAGTTCAAATCATTTTGATACTAACCAGTTTGGTCTGTTTTATCGAGAAGGTCTACGGTTCGAGTCCGTATAGCCCTAAAAAAAATCCAAAATAAAATTCAAATACAAAAAAAACAAACATTGTAATTCTATAGTTTTTATTTCTTCATTATCATTATTAGATTGTTTGTTGTTTGGAACTGGCCGCGCATTTAAAATTGAATTCGAATTACAACAAATTACAAACTAATCAAATTCAATTTTAAATTAATATAAATTAAAAATATTAATATTTTATTATATGTTAATTTATAATTTAATATTATTAAGTTTTATAATTTAATATTATAATATTATTAAGTTATTATATATAGTCTATATATAATTCTATAATATATCTATAATATAATAGAATTAATATAGTATAGATTTTTAGTATACTATATATACTCTATATATAAGATTGCATATAAATTAGAATTCTAATAAGTCTCATAAATACAATAAAAAGACTATACTAACACCACACTATACTCTAAATTATGAGATGAAAATTACTAGACATTCGCCTCCCTCGGTTTGCTCCATTTTCAATTACTAAGAAAACAGAGATATAAGGATATAAGAAAAGAAGTGTATAAGAGCAATATATATCAATATCGATTTAGACTATATTGATATCGAAAGAAAGTGGAAGTAAAAGTCAATTAAATGTACTGGAATAATGATAGGCAATGAATCTTGAAATAAAATATGTACCACAGCAAACAAAACGGGGGGGTTCAATCAAGATAAATTGGTGTTTTTACTCAACAGTTATAGATGAGTTGACAATTAATTGCAATTTAACTCAACTAATTTAGTATATTCTCTACATTCAATTCACAATTCATAGGAGTGCACCTATGTTTCTGCTTTACGAATATGATATTTTCTGGGCATTTCTAATAATATCAAGTGTTATTCCTATTTTGGCATTTCTCATTTCTGGCCTTTTATCCCCCATTAGAAAAGGGCCGGAGAAACTTTCTAGTTATGAATCGGGTATAGAACCAATGGGCGATGCTTGGTTACAATTTCGAATCCGTTATTATATGTTTGCTCTAGTTTTTGTTGTTTTTGACGTTGAAACGGTTTTTCTTTATCCATGGGCAATGAGTTTAGATGTTTTGGGGATATCTGTATTTATAGAAGCTTTAATTTTTGTGCTTATCCTAATTGTTGGTTTAGTTTATGCATGGCGAAGGGGAGCATTAGAATGGTCTTAGCTCTTAAACATTCCGACAATAATAATGAAAAAAAAACTAACATTGACATAGTTATGAATTCCATTGAGTTTCCTTTAGTTGATCGAACTACCAAAATTTCAGTTATTTCAACTACATCAAATGATCTTTCAAATTGGTCAAGGCTTTCCAGTTTATGGCCTCTTCTCTATGGTACCAGCTGTTGTTTCATTGAATTTGCTTCCTTAATAGGCTCTCGATTCGACTTTGATCGTTATGGACTAGTACCAAGATCTAGTCCTAGACAAGCGGACTTGATTTTAACAGCCGGCACAGTAACCATGAAAATGGCTCCCTCTTTAGTGAGATTATATGAACAAATGCCTGAACCAAAATATGTTATTGCTATGGGAGCGTGTACAATTACAGGGGGAATGTTCAGTACTGATTCTTATAGTACTGTTCGGGGGGTCGATAAGCTAATTCCTGTAGATGTCTATTTGCCCGGCTGTCCACCCAAACCGGAAGCGGTTATAGATGCTATAACAAAACTTCGTAAAAAAATATCTCGAGAAATCTCTGATGATCGAATTCAGTCTCAACAGATGAATCGGTCTTTTACTACGAATCACAAGTTTCATATTGGACGCACTATTCATACTGGAAATTATGATCAAGGATTACTCTATCAACATCAACCACCGTCGACTTCAAAAATCCCTCCTGAAGCGTTTTTCAAATACAAAAAGTCAGTATCGTCCCGTGAATTAGTAAATTAGCGTAAGGATCTTTTGTACAGAATCAAAAGGGGCAAGCCAATCTTCAGAAATTTCACTGTAAATGGAAAATACTTATACAACTAAAAATGCGGGAGAAAAAAATGCAGGGTCGCTTGTCTACTTGGCTGGTCAAACATGGGCTAGTTCATAGATCTTTGGGTTTTGATTACCAAGGAATAGAGACTTTACAAATAAAGCCCGAAGATTGGCATTCCATTGCTGTCATTTTATATGTATATGGTTACAACTATCTGCGTTCCCAATGTGCCTATGATGTAGCACCGGGCGGACTGTTAGCTAGTGTATATCATCTTACGAGAATCGAGTATGGTCTAGATCAACCAGAAGAAGTATGTATAAAAGTATTTACCCCAAGGAAGAATCCTAGAATTCCATCAGTTTTCTGGGTTTGGAAAAGTGCGGATTTTCAAGAAAGAGAATCCTATGATATGGTAGGAATCTCTTATGATAATCATCCACGTCTGAAACGTATCTTAATGCCGGAAAGTTGGATAGGGTGGCCCTTACGTAAGGATTATATTGCCCCGAATTTTTATGAAATACAAGATGCTCATTGAATAAAATTCAAAAAATAAGAAACGGATTTTATTTTCGGTGCTACAGCTTCCGATATTCAAGGGATATTTGTTCGTTCTTTTATAGATTCGGAGAGTCATTGACTCATTCATATTATTTTATTCATAGATATGTGGACTAAAAAAAAGACAATCCAAATAAGGATTCGTCGGATTCTCCATTTTTGACGATATTTATTTCGAACGAGCCGAACAAATAAGATGAACTAAACAAGTTATGCATTATGAACTTTGTACCGCGCACATCCCTTCGATGAACTATATTATATAAAGTCACCCTATACTATATAAAAAATCACATAGGGTGGAATAAATAAATAGAAAAAAAATAGAATATGAAAGAAAATACAAAGAAATTAAAGAGTATCGGATTCAATTTGTACTGTATCTAAGATGGATCTTGGATATTCCCACCCTTCAAAACTCCCTTAAATTAGACTTTAAAGTCTTTTAACTAACGAATTGAACCTTTCAAATACGAATTGAATTAAAAAGAGGTTAAGAATAAGGTAAGAATAAGAATATAATATAGAATGTAAGAATTAGAAAATTAGAATATAAATATAGAATAACATAGAAGAATAAAATAGAATATTTTGAAATATTTATTCTATGGAATATTCCAATCTTTTTTGACCGAAAAGAGACATATTATTAATAAATAAAAACGAAGAGGAAACATAATTGAATTTTCTTCTTTAAATACAAATACATATTTTTACATACTTTCATATACTCTTTACTCATCTAAAGGGGCTCCATCCCAAAATATCTAAATGGCTAAATTAGGTAGCATGATCCATATTATTATATTTTATTATATTAATGAATATGTATGTCGATCCATATCAATTAATTTAATTAAATTGTCGAATAGATACTCATAATCGTGTGTCAGGAACCAGATTTGAACTGGTGACACGAGGATTTTCAGTCCTCTGCTCTACCAGCTGAGCTATCCCGACCATTTCCGATGCGCCGTCTTCCTCATTTTACTAAACGGCTTGGGTCTATGTCAATTAAAAAAGAAAGACGAAAAAGTATTCTAAAGTCTTATCTAGGACCTGGAATCTGTAAAATAAAAAGATGACTTCGTATGTTTCAATCCAAGTAATGATTTGTATTTTGATTGTTAATCATTCCAATTTTCAACAGGGATTACTTTTTTACTCAAAGATACTCATTTGCATGTGTATCAGATCTACCACAAGACTTCTGAAAAGAAAGTTTGTGAAAGAACCGAATGAGAAGGATAATTAATTTTGAACCGTTAACGAAAAGGGAAAATAAGATAAAAATTATGGAGTCGAACGGCCTTTTTTGGGGATAGAGGGACTTGAACCCTCACGATTTAAAAAGTCGACGGATTTTCCTCTTACTATAAATTTCCTTGTTGTCGATATTAACATGTAGAATGGGACTCTATCTTTATTCTCGTCCGATTAATTAGTTATCTATCAGACTGTGGAGTGAATGATTTGATCAATCGATTTTTCTTCAACTTGAAATCGATTCAATATTTTTATTTTATTTTTCATATAAATATATATAAATACTGAGTTCGGGTCATCATTACATTAATTATTTGAGATAGTCTTTCAGTACGTATATGTATTTATAGGGTTATCCTTTACTTTGAATCCGGAATTTTAACGAGGGGTTCCCTTACTTTACTAATGCAAGACAGTCAACTCCATTTATTAGAACAGCTTCCATTGAGTCTCTGCACCTATCCTTTTTTATTCTGTCTATATAAACTCTTTTTTTCATTTCAAAAACCCGGATTTGGCTCAGGATTACCCCTTTTTTATTCCAGGGTTTCTCTGAATTTGAAAGTTATCCACTTAGTAAGTTTCCATACCAAGGCTCAATCCAATTAAGTCCGTAGCGTCTACCAATTTCGCCATATCCCCTTATTCTTTATTTTCTTTTATTTTATTCTTCAATTTCTTTAATTCTTATTTTTTTGTCTACCCTTTTTCAGCTCTATCGGAGACCCATATTTAGTCTAATCAGAAATGATTCTATCATTTCTGTATCCGCAATTCAATATAGATGGATATATACCACATTTAGTATATATGCCCCTCTTCCTCTCATTTTTCTCGTGTAATTTTCAATACTTGAACGTTCGATTCTTTTCTTTTTTTTTTTATTATTAATTATGAATAACTAAGAATGGAAATTAATTATGAATAACTAAGAATGGAAAGTTAATAGCTAATATTCCAGTAGTTTATTAAATTCCTATGCATGTAGAATTTCTGTTATGTGAGCCCGCTTAGCTCAGAGGTTAGAGCATCGCATTTGTAATGCGATGGTCATCGGTTCGACTCCGATAGCTGGCTTTTCTCTACTTGTTTTAGTTTTTAAATGATTCAAAATGTCCTTTTTTTTGAAAT
>OY829548.1:25000-32500 GCA_963691705.1 Viola odorata | reverse complement strand
ATAGTAGATAAAGTTATGATTCAATGGGTTAGGTCCACTTACTTTTTCTTTTGTTGATTTAGAATCTAATCTTTACAATTGATTTGGTTGGACTAATATCAAATAGGAAAATTTGGCGATTTAAGAACCAACTTATCATTATTTAGTATAAATATAATAAATAGAATTAGTATAATATAAAGTATAATATATAATAAATATAATGAAATAAATATTTAGAATATTAACTTAATTTTATTCTAATTCTAAGTTATTTAGAATTTCTAATTGCTTGAATTTGAAAATTTATTATTAGAGTTTCTTAGTTTGTTTATTACAAATATCAACAATATCCCAATTCTCCCTTCAAAGTAAGAATACTGTCGCTGGAGTTTTATGAAAAAAAAAGGTCAAAGCAAGAAAGAAGCCCCTTATCAGATTTGAACCGATGACTTACGCCTTACCATGGCGTTACTCTACCACTGAGTTAAAGGGGCTCATTTGATTCAATTCCTGAATGAGCCAGCATACAGGTAAGATATATCTATGGAAATAGACTCCAAATCATAAAGTCAATATACATAAAAAATATATAATATAAATATATTAAAAATATAATAAAAGATAAAAAGATAATATATAAAATATATATGATAATATATATATATATAATATATAGAATATAAATATAATATAATTAAGTATATTTATGAAGTATATTTAACTATATAATAAAGTAAATAAATGAAGTAAACAAACCTATAGTATAGTAATTGATTCATAAACGAGAAATTTGATTTACCTAGGTGGGTTTAGACTAAACTAGTGAATATAGTAAAAATAGGTAAAAAAGGTTTATTGATATTGAATTTGATCAATACAATGAATTGTTTCAAAACCGAACCCCTTTGAATTGACCTGACCGCGATCATAACCAAATTAATTTGATTGATACATGTAACTAACAATTCAACACGAATCCATGATATTTCATCGAATCACTGATGAAAAGATTCTATTTGTCCCCCCAACCAAATTCTTAAAAAAATTGATAACTTGTTGATACTTATCCATCTTCTCATTTCTCAGATTTGTGGATTTTTCATTTCTTAATTTACCGGTTTAGAGTCAGATATAGATATGCTTATCTATCTTAACAAACAACGGAACGGAGTGATGAATCAATGAATGAAAGCGAAGAAATGGGATTAAGCCTCCTTTTTCGGCGGACCAATCAATTCCCTGAAAGAATCTTTCATATTATTTTTATTCTTAATTTCTATTTTATTTTTTTCTTTTATCTTTCTATTTTATTTTTTTCTTTTATCTTTATATTCTATTTTTTTCTTTTATCTTTATATTCTAATTAAAATTCTAATTAAAATGAATAATGGCGATTAGAATGAATGATTCATGAATCTAAATCACAAATCAAAAAATTCTATGGAATCATATAAAAGACGGAAAAATCTTTCGAATCGAGTCCTATCATTTAGTTATATTGACAATTTCAAAAAACTATTGATATTATGAGCATAGTATGCTGATGATCAGGTAAACGTGCCCCCATCGTCTAGCGGTTCAGGACATCTCTCTTTCAAGGAGGTAACGGGGATTCGACTTCCCCTGGGGGTAGGGTATTACGAAAGGAAGTTGATCGGGGATTCTTACTAAATCTATATCTATAAATCTAGAATTTATTCTTCCTGGGTCGATGCCCGAGCGGTTAATGGGGACGGACTGTAAATTCGTTGGCAATATGTCTACGCTGGTTCAAATCCAGCTCGGCCCAATAATTCACAGATCCGCCATGAAATGATATAACTCCTGGGTTCTGCTCTTTCTAAATGCCTGATACGAAAAAAAGAGTAAAAATTTCTGATTAGGATTTGGAACTAGAAAATTTAAGATTAAAGAGTAATGGAAAAAATACCTTTTTTCGTTGAAAGAAAATTCATTGATAATCAATTTTCTTTTAATTTGAAATAAGAAAAAGATGACTAGTAATTTGTGCCCTTAGTATATATCCATGTGGATATCGATATACCACTCGCGTCTATGGTACAACACGGCGATTCCAATCTAAAATCAAAATAGTCAATAGAAAGGGTTTGAATGAAATCATAAATCATAAAAATATGTATATTGTAACTTTATTTCATTTCTCTGGGATTGTAGTTCAATTGGTAAGAGCACCGCCCTGTCAAGGCGGAAGCTGCGGGTTCGAGCCCCGTCAATCCCGATGGATACAAACAAATCCAATCCAATAAAAAAAATCCAATAAAACTGTCAATTAATCTCTCCATTTTCTGGAAAAGGAGGACAATATAGAAGAATTTCATTCCCAAAGGAGGTCTTTAATTTCTATTTATTATATTTATTTTATTCGATTTATTTTCGTTTTCATCAAAGCAAATATAAAAATTTCCATTTCTTCACTTAGTACTGATGGATAAAGACCTATGTAGATTAGTACAATTATTAGGAATGTCATATTCCGGATTTCAAGAGATACCCCACCGAGTTTGGCTTTTTTGATTACTCCCGACCCCAGTCCAAAATTGAATCGAGTGCCATAGCTTTCTCGGTAACATATGCACAAATGTAATTTTTATTTGTACGATACAAAATGAATTCCATTTTTTTGATGAAATCTTTTTAATTAGAAAAAAGTATCTTCTTTTTTGGATCCGATTTTGTGTAACCTTAATTACTAATTTTAATTTGAAACAATCTATCTCATTCAAAATCTACACTGAAGTTTTTATATATTATATGCATCCCATTACTAATCCAAGAAAAAAGATCTTTATCTTTATAAAATAAAGATCAAAAAAGGACCCCCCTTAGAGAGGGAATGAATAATCTTTTTTAGGTTTAAGGATTTCTACCGAAGAAAAAACAAACTCTAAAATAAAAGAAGTGAATTCGGTAGCATATTCGATCTTTTTTTTTATACTCTAACTTGTCTTTATCAAACCTTTTTGTTTTTCAATAAGATTAGATTATTAACAAAAAGGAGTTTAGAACTTAACTCTCCTTCCCCTTTTTGCTTCTATTGTTTGTTTGGGTTTGTTTGTAACCAATGTAAGTTAAAGGCAGTTAGATAATACTGATTGTATAAGGAAGCCATTATACAAAAGAAAAAATGTAAAAGAATAATAAATCAAAATAAAATAATCAAGTAAAGAAATTCTCGATTTCATTGGTGGATCAGGAATCCTTTTTTTGATTCGATATGGATAAAAGATCTTTCTATGTTATACTATTTAATTCTCGACAATGAAGCGATTTGATAACTAAGATATTGTTATTCATGATATTGATCCGATTCGATATCATCGAGATGAAATTCATCCCATTGAATTTAGAGACGAAAGATTTATCATCTCTATGGGATTAAATCCCGAGTTATTGTGTGAAGTCTAGAAAAATGAAAGGATGAAATTATGGAAGTAAATATTCTCGCATTTATTGCTACTGCACTGTTTATTCTAGTTCCTACTGCTTTTTTACTTATAATATACGTAAAAACTATTAGTCAAACTAATTAATTTGAATGACCCCCCTTGACTTCTTAGTTCTTAATTAATATCAATAATTAAACAAAAATAAGGATTCCTATTTTGTGAAAGGAAAGAAGCGGACTAAAATCAGCAGTATTCTATGAGATCCGATAGTATGGTAGAAAGCAATCTAGATTGCTTTCTACCATACTACCGGATCTCATCTTCATATTCATATATCTGGATATCCATTATCTATATGTCATATAAATGTCATATAAATAAAGTCTCAATTTTTTCGTTGATTTGTGTTAATTCCAATTAATCTGAAATAGTCGAAAGGCGCCTCTGACTCTTACGATTCTAATTCCTATCCCTAGATTTCAGATTATTTTCAATATGAATCCCGAAATTTTTTAATATAGATATATTAAATTATATCTATATTAAATAAAAAGGAAAAAAAAGAATAGTTTGAGTATAACTATATATATTAATAAAGGAAAACCCATTTTTTAGCATTCCAAAGAAGTAATTGATTGAGCAATTGATAGATTATCTAAGGAAAGGAGTTTTATGAAAACTTTTTTTGATTTTGACTAAACAGATTAGTAAACCCCGCCGATTTTTAATCTTGGAATCATGATATCAATCGAGTCAAGTCAATAAAGTAGAAAAAATATAATATGAATTGTATTTCTCAAATAATCAAACAAATACTAAACTAAGCCTTAAGTGCGCAGTATGTGATTTCTTCAAGAAAATATCTTAGTATACCGTTGAAGAACCAATATCTCTATCTTATTTCCCATCAAAAAAAAAGAACTTTTAATAACTAATATCTAATATAAAGAACTACTCTCTTTTCTCTTTGACTTTGAACAGAAACAAATAAAAAGAAAAAAGGGTTGTGCTGTTTTCATTGTCCATATAGAACTCTAGTAAGATAGAACTCTAGTAAGAGTCGGTTTATTGAAATGAAATAGAAAATTTAAGAAGAATTCGGTTGGAACAAAAACAAATGATAGGAAATTGGTATTCCTTTTACTTTCAAAATATGAACGTGGAAATCATTAAAATATCTGTTTGATTATGATTACTAAGGGTATTATTCAGATATTTTTTTATTATTTCTAGAATAAATTACTCCACTCGAATCTAATATAATTTTGAAATTAAGATATTTTGAATTCAATTCTTTAAATTCAATTTAATTGAAAAGTTTTTAGAGAACGATCAATTAATATAATTCCATTTCTCAACTCAATTAGTAGTACCCCTATAGTCCACTTCTTCCCCATACTACAAGTGAAAGGGAAAATGTAAAGACTACCATTAAAGCAGCCCAAGCGAGACTTACTATATCCATGTGAATTATGTCCCTTATCTATATGAATATGACGAAATTTTTCCATTATTGTTCACTAATAATAGTAGAATCGCTAGCGTAGAGTCAAAAAAAGTATTTTGTCCAATACCTTTAATGAAGATGAAACAATCAAAAAAAAATCCAAAGTAGGTAAGTATAAGAAGTTCTTGTATGATTGTTTATGGAACCGGGAAAGATTAAGCACAAAGAAACTCTGCAGCAACGCTTTTGGAAGTCTTACTAAGATGTAAGAATAATAAAAACTAGTCTTATTGCTCTTCATTAAATAAAAAATGGAAACCTATAGAATCAAGCAAGAAAGTATCAAGAGTCCTTTTCCTATGCATACTTCTCTAAATTGAACAAGTTATATCAGTAAAAGTAAAACGGAATAAGATATTTAGCGCCCTTTTTTTTTGATCAGGCGACACCCGGATTTGAACTGGGGAAAAAGGATTTGCAGTCCCCCGCCTTACCACTCGGCCATGCCGCCAAGGCGATCGAAAATAGACTAAAATACCCCCCCTTATTTTTTTGTAATAAACCTCTTTTTTACTTGCATCTTGAATCCCATTTTTTTTAATCTTAATCCCCTTCCTAAAATAACAAAAAAAGAATACCTTCCTTTTTTGGATTGTATCCAGCCCTTCGATTCATTTTGTTATAGTATGGCGAAACACACATTATCTTCTTTCTATTGACTATTGAAAGGAAAAACGAAATTTGAATTTTCAGTCCATAATTCCGGACAAATTTGAACCATTAACTATTGACTGTGAATTCATGAACGATTCTTAGATTTGAATTTGAATCTCCATTTTTTCCTTAAAAAAAATACTTCTCAATTTCAATTATAACAACAATTATAAGTATATGTAAACCCCAGAAAAGTTATTTTTACACGAATAGCTAATCGGATATCTTATCTGTCTATGATTCCTATTGGAAATTTTTCTAGAGCACGACATGTGCTGTCCACAATAAAACTGCAATAAAAAGAGAGATATATATCGTATATATAGATCATTATATCCACATATCTTTAATAAAGCCTTCTTCTGCACTTCAACATATTATACGAATTCTATTATAAAATAAAAAAAATAGATAAAAAAACTCTTTTGTGCGAATCATTTTTTCTTTAAATAAAAAATGAAATACACGAAAATAAGCTAAGTACTAAAACTAAAATAATCAACTTGAATATTGTTTCGGATTATTGGGCTTCTTTATCTCATCGAAGAGATCAAATCCCGAATACTTTAATATTTTATTTATTTTACTGATATTTAATTGTATTGGAATATGTAATATCATAATAGTGGGAGAAATTGAATGTGGTAGAAATTGAATCACTTTTTGTTTTGTTATACAAAACAAAATTTCATAAGTCTAAGTTAAGTGGAATTTCCCAATTATTTCCCAGTTGTATCTGTTACAAATTCCAATTTGAGTATAAAATTCTCTTTATTTCTCTGTTTATGCGTATTTCATACATTCCATACCATATTCATATATGGAGTTAAATAAAATTTTATGTGATTCTGTAAACAGAATAGAAATTTCATCATTGCCGGACGATCTATATAATTGAATTTAAAGAACGATCCAATAATGGAATTTTTTTTTCACTAAATGGAGAAATTCAAAATGCTTGGGGATGGAAATGAGGGAATGTCTACAATACCGGGATTTAATCAGATACAATTTAAAGGATTTTGTAGGTTTATTGATGAGGGCTTAACAGAAGAACTTAATAAATTTCCAAAAATTGAAGATACAGATCAAGAAATTGAATTTCAATTATTTGTCGAAACTTATCAATTAGTAGAACCTTTAATAAAAGAAAGAGATGCTATATATGAATCACTCACATATTCTTCTGAATTATATGTATCCGCAGGATTAATTTGGAAAAACATTAGGGATATGCAAGAACAAACAATTTTTATTGGAAATATTCCTCTAATGAATTCCTCGGGAACTTCTATAGTAAATGGAATATACAGAATTGTAATTAATCAAATATTGCAAAGCCCGGGTATCTATTACCGGTCAGAATTGGACCATAACGGAATTTCGGTATATACCGGTACTATAATATCCGATTGGGGCGGAAGAGTAGAATTAGAGATTGATAGAAAAGCAAGGATATGGGCTCGTGTGAGTAGGAAACAGAAAATATCTATTCTAGTTCTATCATCAGCTATGGGTTCGAATCTAAAAGAAATTATAGAAAATGTGTGCTACCCTGAAATTTTCTTGTCTTTCCTGAATGATAAGGAGAAAAGGAAAATTGGGTCAAAGGAAAATGCCATTTTGGAGTTTTATCAACAATTTACTTGTGTAGGCGGAGATCCGGTATTTTCTGAATCCTTATGTAAGGAATTACAAAAGAAATTCTTTCAACAAAGATGTGAATTAGGAAGGATTGGTCGACTAAATATAAATCAGAGACTAAACCTTGATATACCTCATAACAATACATTTTTGCTACCGCGAGATATATTAGCTGCTGCAGATCATTTGATTGGAATGAAATTTGGAATGGGTACACTTGACGACATGAATCATTTAAAAAATAAACGTATTCGTTCTGTAGCGGATCTCTTACAAGATCAATTCGGATTGGCTCTGATTCGTTTA
>OY829548.1:2500-22500 GCA_963691705.1 Viola odorata | reverse complement strand
TTGTGAACAATGCGGGGTCGAATTTGTTGATTCACGGATACGAAGATATCAAATGGGTTACATCAAATTGGTATACCCAGTAACTCATGTGTGGTATTTGAAACGTCTTCCTAGTTATATCGCGAATCTTTTAGATAAACCTCTTAAAGAATTAGAAGGCCTAGTATATTGCGATGTGTGATTTGATCGAAATTCAGATTTTACAGTTTCGAAATGAAAAACTGTCATCCCATTTAATTAAAAAAGGGGGATGCCCTTGACTGACATGTCTCTTAGGAAGAGTAACATGAAGCTCAGAATTATGGGTGTATGTCATACTCCCCAACAAAAGTGGAATTGGTCTATGGTCGATTTAGTAACAAATACAAATAAAGAGAAATCTCTAGTTATGCCTCGTGAAAACCGACGTCGTTCTTTATCTTTAATGTGTTTAATGTGGAATTTTTCTTTCTTTTTCTTTTAGAAAGTATACTCAAGTAAAGAAATTTTTCATGGTTGCAAGAGTTTCTACATCGCATAGAGGCTTTATATAGCATCATGGGATAACCGTCGAGGCGAGTTCTGGACCTAAACGATCGAATGGAAAGAGACATAGACAAGTAAATTCCAAAGTACTGGGAATTCATCATTCGAAGGGAAATAGACTACTCAAGAATTTCACATTTCATTTAGGTCGTAATTGTTAGAATTGAATAAGTTGTGATAATTGAATTAAAGAATTCTGAAATTCTAAAAAAAAGAAGAATGAATCAATGAAATGTTGCTTGGTCTTCATTTGGAACTTGAGTAAGGAGTAGCTGTTTTATCAATTTTGAAAGCGGAATCCTTGTCTTTATCTTTAATTTGTCTTTATTTGGTGTAACTACTTGAGCCGGATGAGAGGAAACTTTCACGTCCGATTTTGAAGGGGGGAGATCCTATAGGATCCTATCCCAATTTTTCTTTGGCTAGGCCTCTAGCTAAAAAACCTACTTTTTTACGATTACGAGGTTCATTCGAATATGAAATACAATCTTGGAAATACAGTATTCCACTTTTTTTTACTACCCAAGGTTTCAATACATTTCGAAATCGAGAAATTTCTACTGGAGCCGGTGCTATCCGAGAACAATTAGCCGATCTGGATTTGCGAATTATTATAGATTATTCTTCGGTAGAATGGAAAGAATTGGGGGAGGAAAGGCCCACGAGGAATGAATGGGAAAATAGAAAAGTTGGAAGACGAAAGGATTTTTTGGTTAGACGCGTGGAATTAGCTAAGCATTTTATTCGAACAAATATAGAACCAGAATGGATGGTTTTATGTTTATTACCGGTTCTTCCTCCCGAATTGAGGCCAATCATTCAGATAGATGGAGGTAAATTAATGAGTTCAGATATTAATGAACTCTATAGAAGAGTTATCTATCGGAACAATACTCTTGCTGATCTATTAACAACAAGTCGATCTACGCCAGGAGAATTAGTAATGTGTCAAGAGAAATTGGTACAAGAAGCCGTAGATACACTTCTTGATAATGGAATCCGCGGACAACCAACGAGAGACGGTCATAATAAGGTTTATAAGTCATTTTCAGATGTAATTGAAGGCAAAGAGGGAAGATTTCGTGAAACTATGCTTGGCAAACGGGTTGATTATTCGGGGCGTTCTGTCATTGTTGTAGGACCCTCACTTTCATTACATCGATGTGGATTGCCTCGCGAAATAGCAATAGAGCTTTTCCAGACATTTGTAATTCGTGGTCTAATTAGGCAACATTTTGCTTCGAACATAGGAGTTGCTAAGAGTAAAATTCGGGAAAAAGAGCCAATTGTATGGGAAATACTTCAGGAAGTAATGCAAGGGCATCCTGTATTGCTGAATAGAGCGCCTACTTTGCATAGATTAGGCATACAGGCATTCCAACCCATTTTAGTGGAAGAACGTGCTATTTGTTTACATCCATTAGTTTGTAAGGGATTCAATGCGGATTTTGATGGAGATCAAATGGCTGTTCATGTACCTTTATCCTTGGAGGCTCAAGCGGAAGCTCGTTTACTTATGTTTTCTCATACGAATCTCTTGTCCCCAGCTATTGGAGATCCTATTTCCGTACCAACTCAAGATATGCTTATGGGACTCTATGTATTAACAAGCGGGAATCGTCAAGGTATTTGTGCAAATAGGTATAATCCAGCTAATCACAGCAATTCTCAAAATGAAAGAATTTACGATAATAAGGATAAATATACGAAAGAACCTTTTTTTTGCAATTCCTATGATGCAATTGGAGCTTATCGGCAGAAAATAATAAAATTAGATAGTCCTTTGTGGCTCCGGTGGAACCTAGATCAACGCCTTATTGTTTCAAGAGAAGCTCTTGTCGAAGGTCACTATGAACCTTTTGGTACCTATCATGAGATTTATGGACACTATCTAATAGTAAAAAGTGTAAAAAAACAAATTCTTTGTATATACATTCGAACCACTGTTGGTCAGATTTCTCTTTATCGAGAAATCGAAGAAGCGATACAAGGGTTTTGCCAAGCTTCCTCAGTGGTACCTAATTTAATAGGAATCTAAGTTAAATAATTCTATGACATCGGTGTGAATTCTCAGATCCCTTTGGTTCAACTAGGACCATATTTCCTGAATTTCTACGCGAATCAAGTCGAGAAAAGGAAGTTTTCGAATCATTGACTTCAAATCCACTGTCGAACCCTACTCAGTAGAATATGGAGGTAGTTATGGCCGAAGGGGCCAATCTGGTCTTTCACAATAAAGTGATAGATGGAACTGGTATCAAACGACTTATTAGCAGATTAATAGATCACTTCGGAATGGCATATACATCACACATCTTGGATCAATTAAAGTCTCTGGGTTTCCAGCAAGCTACTGCTACATCCATTTCATTAGGAATTGATGATCTTTTAACAATACCCTCTAAGGGATGGCTAGTCCAAGATGCTGAACAACAAAGTTTTATTTTTGAAAAACACCACCATTATGGAAACGTACACGCGATAGAAAAATTACGCCAATCCATTGAAATATGGTATGCTACAAGTGAATATTTGCGACAAGAAATGAACCAAAATTTTAGGATGACAGAATCCTTTAATCCAGTTCATATAATGTCTTTCTCGGGAGCTAGGGGAAATGCATCTCAAGTACATCAATTAGTAGGTATGAGAGGATTAATGTCGGATCCACAAGGACAAATGATTGATTTACCCATTCAAAGCAATTTACGCGAAGGGCTGTCTTTAACAGAATATATCATTTCTTGCTATGGAGCCCGAAAAGGGGTTGTGGATACTGCTGTACGAACATCAGATGCTGGATATCTTACACGTAGACTTGTTGAAGTAGTTCAACACATTGTTGTACGTCGAACTGATTGTGGCACCACCCGAGGTATCCCTGTGAGTCCTCGAAATGGGATGATGTCGGACAGAATTTTTATCCAAACATTAATTGGTCGTGTATTAGCAGACAATATATATATGGGTCCGCGATGTATTGCCATTAGAAATCAAGATATTGGGATTGGGCTTGTCAATCGATTCATAACCTTTCGAACACAACCAATATCTATTCGAACTTCTTTTACTTGTAGAAGCACATCTTGGATCTGTCGATTATGTTATGGTCGGAGTTCCACTTATGGTGACCTGGTGGAATTGGGAGAAGCTGTAGGTATTATTGCGGGTCAATCCATTGGAGAACCGGGTACTCAACTAACATTAAGAACGTTTCATACGGGCGGAGTATTCACGGGGGGTACCGCAGAACATGTACGAGCTCCCTCTAATGGAAAAATTAAATTTAATGAGCATTTGGTTCATCCTACACGTACACGTCACGGGCATCCCGCTTTTCTATGTTATATAGACTTGGATGTAACTATTGAAAGTCAAGATATTATACAGAACGTGACTATTCCACCAAAAAGTTTTCTTTTAGTTCAAAATGACCAATATGTAGAATCAGAACAAGTGATTGCTGAAATTCGCGCGGGAACGTACACTTTGAATTTTACAGAGAGGGTTCGAAAACATATTTATTGCGATTCAGAAGGGGAAATGCACTGGAGTACCGATGTATACCATGCACCTGAATTTAGATATAGTAATGTCCATCTCTTACCAAAAACAAGCCATTTATGGATATTATCAGGGGATTCGTGCAGATCCAGTATAATCCCGTTTTCGCTACACAAGGATCAAGATCAAATGAACATTCATTCTCTTTCTGTCGAAAAAAGTTATATTTCGAATCCTTCAATAAAAAATGATCAAGTTAAACAGGTTAAACACAAATTCTTTAGTTTAGATCTTTCGGGTAAAAAAGAAGGGAGGATTTCTGATTATTCAGAACTTAATCGAATACTCTGTACTGGTCATTATAATTTCGTATATCCAGCTATTCCCCACAAGAATTTTGATTTATTGGCAAAGAAGCGAAGAAATCGATTTATCATGCCCTTCCAACCGATTCAAGAACGAGAGAACGGCCTAATGCCCCACTCCGATATCTCGATTGAAATACCTATAAATGGTATGTTCCGTGGAAATAGTATTTTTGCTTATTTTGATGATCCCCAATACCGAAGAAACTGTTCAGGAATTACTAAATATGGGGCTATCGGGGCGCATTCCATCGTCAAAAAAGAAGATTTAATTGAATATCGAGGAGTCAAAGAATTTAAGCCAAAATACCAAATGCAAGTAGATCGCTTTTTTTTCATTCCCGAGGAAGTCTATATTTTACCTGAATCTTCTTCCCTAATGGTACAAAATAATAGTATCATTGGAGTAGATACCCAAATCACTTTAAATACAAGAAGTCGGGTAGGCGGGTTGGTCCGCCTAGAGCGAAAAAAAAAAAAAATGGAACTAAAAATTTTTTCTGGAGATATCCATTTTCCGGGAAAAACAGATAAAATATCTCGATATAGTGGTATCCTGATATCACCCGGACCAGTAAAAACAAATACGAAGGGATCAAAGGAATCAAAAAAAGTGAAAAATTGGCTCTATGTCCAACGGATCACACCTAGCAGGAAAAAGTATTTTGTTTTGGTTCGACCGGTAATCATATATGAAATAGCAGGCGGTATAAATTTAGAAACACTTTTCTACTCGGATCTATTGCAGGAAAAAGAGAATTTGAAACTTCAAGTTGTCAATTATATTCTTTATGGTTATGGAAATGATAAATCAATTCGGGGAATTTCCGACACAAGGATTCAATTAGTTCGTACTTGTTTAGTGTTGAATTGGGATCAAGAAAAAAAGAGTTCTTCTATCGAAGCGGCCCGGGCTTCTTTTGTTAAAATAAGTACAAATGGCCTAATTCGTGATTTCCTAAGAATCGACTTAGTGAAATCCCATTTTTTCTATATCAGCCGAAAAAGGAATGGTCCCTCAAGTTCAGGATCGATCTCTGATAATGGGTTAGATCACACTAACATTAATCCATTTTATTTCCTTTATTCCAAGGCACGGATTCAACAATCACTTAAAAAAAATCAAGGAACTTTTAGTACGTTATTGAGTAGAAATAGAAAAAAGGAACGTCAATCTTTGGGAATTTTGTCATCATCTAATTGTTTTGGAATAGATCTATTAAACGATATAAAATATCACAATGGAATAAACGAATCAACTAAAAGAGATCCTACAATTACAATTAGGAATTCCTTGGGCCCTTTAGGAACAGCCCTTCAAATCGCGAATTTTTATTCATTTTACCATGTACTAACGCATAATCAGATCTCGGTAACTAAATATTTGAAACTTGACAATTTCAAACAGATTTTTCGAATATTTAAATATTATTTAATGGATGAGAAACAGAGAATGGTTAATCTGGACCCATGCAATAACAGCGTTTCTCATCCATTCAAATTAAATTGGTATTTTCTCCATCAGAATTATCATTCTAATTATTGTGAATGTTTCTTCACAATAATTAATCTGGGACAGTTTATTTGTGAAAATGTATGTATAGCCAAAAATGGACCACACCTAAAATCAGGTCAAGTTATAATTGTTCACGTCGACTCTATAGGACTAAGATTGGCTAAGCCTTATTTGGCCACTACAGGAGCAACTGTTCATGGTCATTATGGAGAAATCCTTTATAAAGGAGATACATTAGTTACATTTATATATGAAAAATCGAGATCTGGTGATATAACGCAGGGTCTTCCAAAAGTGGAACAAGTATTAGAAGTGCGCTCAATTGATTCAATATCGATAAACCTAGAAAAGAGAGTTGGGGGTTGGAACGGGTGTATAACAAGAATTCTTGGAATTCCTTGGAGATTCTTGATCGGTGCTGAGCTAACTATAGTGCAAAGTCGTATCTCTTTGGTTAATAAAATTCAAAAGGTTTATCGATCCCAGGGGGTGCAAATCCATAATAGGCATATCGAAATTATTGTACGTCAAATAACATCAAAAGTCTTGGTTTCAGAAGATGGAATGTCTAATGTTTTTTCACCCGGGGAACAAATAGGGTTGTTGCGAGCGGAACGGACGGGACGCGCTTTGGAAGAAGCGATCTGTTACCGAGCCATATTCTTGGGAATAACGAGAGCCTCGCTGAATACTCAAAGTTTCATAGCCGAGGCGAGTTTTCAGGAAACTGCTCGCGTTTTATCCAAAGCAGCTCTCCGCAGTCGTATTGATTGGTTGAAAGGTCTGAAAGAAAACGTTGTTCTCGGTGGTATGATACCCGTTGGTACCGGATTCAGAGGATTAGTGCACCGCTCAAAGCAACGTAAGAACATTTCTGTAAAAAAACAAAAAAACAATTTATTCGAAGGGGAAATAAGAGATATTTTATTCCACCACAGAAAGTTATTTGATTTTTGCATTTCAAAAAATTTCTATGATACATCAGAACAAGCGTTTATAGGATTGAATGATTTCTAAGATCCGTACTTTGAATTTTTTGCGGTCCTGTGATTTGTTACATTTACATGTAATTTGTTAATAGTAATAAAAAATAGCAAAGAAATTAATCGCTTGGATCGTGTATCAAGGCCCAACTCCGAGAAAAGAGAAGGTTCCATCGGAACAATTATTTATTTAAGGGTACCTCGTCTCCCCTTTTTTCTTTGAAAAAAAAAAGAGAGGAAGTGTGGGGAGAAATGATAAGAAAATATTGGAACATTAATTTGGACGAAATGCTGGAAGCAGGAGTTCATTTTGGTCATGCTACCAGAAAATGGAATCCGAGAATGGCACCTTATATCTCGGCGAAGCGTAAAGGTATTCATATTACAAATCTTACTAGAACTGCTCGTTTTTTATCGGAAGCTTGTGATTTAGTTTTTGATGCAGCAAGTATGAGAAAACAATTCTTAATTGTTGGTACAAAAAAGAAAGCAGCTGATTCAGTAGCGCGGGCTGCAATAAGTGCTCGGTGTCATTATGTTAATAAAAAATGGCTCGGCGGTATTTTAACAAACTGGTCCACTACAGAAAAGAGACTTCAAAAATTCAGGGACTTGAGAATGGAACAAAAGACCGGAAGGCTGAACCGCCTTCCGAAAGGGGATGCGGTTCAATTGAAGAGACAGTTATCTCACTTGCAAACATATTTGGGCGGGATTCAATATATGACGGGGTTACCTGATATTGTAATAATCGTTGATCAGCAAGAAGAATATACGGCTCTTCGCGAATGTATCACTTTGGGAATTCCAACAATTTGTTTAATTGATACAAACAGCGACCCGGATCTCGCGGATATTTCGATTCCAGCGAATGATGACGCGATAGCTTCAATCCGATTTATTTTTAACAAATTAGTATTTGCAATTTGTGAGGGTCGTTCTAGCTATATACGAAATCTCTGATTAATAATAATAGAAAGAAATTATTTTGTGAATTCCATAGATTAATGGAATCTGGTACTCTATTTAATTTACTCTATTTCTGAATCGCACGAAAGAAATAAAAAAATAAGGCGGGGATATTATGTGATTAGTTCTTAATCCAAAATATACAATTCAAGCGGGCACGGACAAGTAAAAAAAAGATAGTATAGTGGAATCAAAATAATTTCTTAAAAAGTTTTCTTTCTTTCAGAGGATAATATGAATATTCTATCATGTTCCATCAAAATATTTAAAGGATTATATGATATATCCGGTGTGGAAGTAGGCCAGCATTTCTATTGGAAAATTGGGGGTTTCCAAGTTCATGCCCAAGTACTTATTACTTCTTGGGTTGTAATTGCTATTTTATTAGGTTCAGCTATTGTAGCTGTTCGAAACCCACAAACCGTTCCTACTGACGGTCAGAATTTCTTCGAATATGTCCTTGAATTTATTCGAGACGTGAGCAAAACTCAGATTGGAGAGGAATATGGTCCATGGGTTCCCTTTATTGGAACTCTGTTTCTATTTATTTTTGTTTCTAATTGGTCGGGGGCGCTTTTACCTTGGAAAATTATAAAGTTACCTCATGGAGAGTTAGCCGCACCTACGAATGATATAAATACTACGGTTGCTTTAGCTTTACTTACGTCAATAGCATATTTTTATGCGGGCCTTAGTAAAAAAGGATTGGGTTATTTCGGTAAATACATTCAACCAACTCCAATCCTTTTACCCATTAACATTTTAGAAGATTTCACAAAACCTTTATCACTTAGCTTTCGACTTTTCGGAAATATATTAGCGGATGAATTAGTAGTTGTTGTTCTTGTTTCTTTAGTACCTTTGGTGGTTCCTATACCTGTTATGTTCCTTGGATTATTTACAAGCGGTATTCAGGCTCTTATTTTTTCAACTTTAGCTGCGGCTTATATAGGTGAATCTATGGAGGGGCATCATTGAGTAAGTTTCAAAATAGTCTTCTTCGGTTTAATGCAAGGCAATGCATGTCTTGCTCAAGATAATCTACTTCGTAAACATAACTCTATACATAAATAGACAAAAAAGTCTATACGATCTAAAGAAATAGATTACGATATTTGGAATATTTTGGAATTAAAAAAAAGGAAAGAGATCTAAAAGATCTTTTTCCTAAAATTAAAATTTGCTTGACTCATTTATATCTGCTTCCAATGAATATTCGTTGTAGATTGGCTTGATTGTTTTGTTCATTTCATTCAACCCAATCTTAGGAGTCATAATCTGAATAAGAATTCTTGATTTTTTTTTAATCGCACATTGTAAATAAAAAAAAAGGTTCTATAAAGCGATTCCCATTTCAGTCGGTTTTATTCAATCCAACGATTAACCAAAAGAAAAAAACTAAATTACATGAAGAACGTAAAACTTCTATCTATTTATATGCAATGATTCAGACTACTGAATTCGTCCATTTAGATCATTTAGATTAGATTGATTGTACCGATTTTAGATAACGATAAATAAAAGGAAAAGAAGAGTTTACAAAACATGAAAAAAGTGCGTTGTTTAGGTTTAGGAGGGTGGGATTAAAATAAACATATGTAATATATAATCCATGGAATCTGTCTAATGACTGTAAAATAAACCAACTTTTCTTTATAAAATAAATGTTTCTAAAAAAATGATTTTAGAATCAAATTGAATTTGAGATACAAAGAGTTGGTTTACGTTATGGAAGAAGGGCGTGTATATGTAATATTAGGCTAGTTATATATGAGCAAATAGATATATCTAATCTTAATCTGTCCCGCGACTACCAAGAATTTTGATAGGGATTCCAATAAAAGCCTTTCTTTTCGTTTTTTCGTTTGAAACTGTGAAGTGAATAAAGAGATTAAATTAAGAATAAAGAAGGAAGAGTTCGAATTTAAAGAATGATTGATTCGGAACAAAGAAAGAAATGGAAAAACAAAAAGTTATATGAATTCACCAAAAGTCTGTGGATAGAAACTCAAAAATTGATATCGAAGCAGTTCTGCTGATTCAATAATCTCATTACTTCAATTTTGAACTCTTAGTTACGTTACTTTGACTGGATGACAATCTATCGATGGAATAATTAAATCATAATTTAGTGGTTGATTGTATCATTAACCATTTCTTTTTTTTGATGCGAGGAATTTATCATGGATCCATTGATTTCTGCCGCTTCCGTTATTGCTGCTGGGTTGGCCGTTGGGCTTGCTTCTATTGGACCTGGGGTTGGTCAAGGTACTGCTGCGGGCCAAGCTGTCGAAGGTATCGCAAGACAACCAGAGGCGGAGGGAAAAATACGAGGTACTTTATTACTTAGTTTGGCTTTTATGGAAGCTTTAACAATTTATGGACTGGTTGTAGCATTAGCACTTTTATTTGCGAATCCTTTTGTTTAATCTGATAAAAAATAAGATTTTTGCCAATTTTTGAATTTGCTGCTTGCT
This sequence comes from Viola odorata, assembly GCA_963691705.1. Lineage (NCBI taxonomy): Eukaryota > Viridiplantae > Streptophyta > Magnoliopsida > Malpighiales > Violaceae > Viola > Viola odorata. The sequence continues at coordinate 12,161 of OY829548.1, read as the reverse complement.
TTTTCGAATTATATCAAGATTTAACTCCTACAATTAACAATTAATTATTTATATTTAGTTTTATTGGTACAATAACCCACGGGAAGGGCTGATTGGAGGATGAGGAATTTTAGTAGACCGACTCGCTTTCTTCCTTCCCCTTCTCGCTTTCTTCGTTACCCTGTATTAGTTTATTTTATTTTAAAATTTAAAGGAAGTGTTATAACAAAAACAACAAAAACAAAGAAGGTATGTTGAAATTGACACGAGACCTGATATCAAAGTCTAATAACTATTGTTCTTAGTTAGCAATTTTTAGAAATTTACAATAAAAAAATCTATTTCTAATAAAAATCGAATATATTTTTGATTCGATTTACTATTTTTAAATTCTAATTCTAAAATATAAAATAGATTTATAAATAGTAAATAAAAATTATAAATATTATGAAATATGATAATTAAATAGATAATATTCTGTCTATAAGAGAAGGAGAGATCTTATGAAAAATTTAACCGATTCTTTCGTTTCTTTGGGTCACTGGCCATCCGCCGGGAGTTTCGGGTTTAATACTGATATTTTAGCAACAAATCCAATAAATCTAAGTCTAGTCCTTGGTGTATTGATTTTTTTTGGAAAGGGAGTGTGTGCGGGTTGTTTATTTCACGAATAGGCTGAATTGAATCAGCTGCATTTTTTTTTTGAATTAGTAAAGAAAAGGTGCACGATCCTGCGAATTACTTCTGAATAAATTAAAAATCATCTTTAAGAACCATAGCATTTCGCAATTCATCAGTAAATATACTTTGATTCTCTATCAACTGATAACGTAGGGACATTAGCATGGTTAAAGCTAAACTGTTTGAAGTCTAGACAGAGCAAGGTACTCTTTCTACTAGTATGTTAATATATCAAAGGATTCTAAATGAATAGTTGGGAATTTTTTTCGGTATAGAGCACTCATGTCGAAAAAAAAATTGGAACCTTCTTTTTTGAAAAATGGGGATTTCCCTCATTCTTAATCGAATGTTGAATCGATAACCTGTGCATAAAGTAAATTCGTTGGATTTGAAGAAAAAAACAAGAAACAACTTTACTGACAATTACTTGTTTGGTCAGAAGAGTCCTACAAATATTCTGGTTTTTGATTAATTTTGATTTTTTTTATTTTTGCATATGAATTATTAATCGAGAAGAGAGGATAGGCTCATTCCAGTAACAAAAGATATGGGAATTTACCATAAGTAATTGAAATAATTGAGCGTGAGAGCCAAATGAATCGAAAGATTCATGTTTGGTTCGGGAAGGGATCATGGAAATTTTGCAATGAATGGAAAGATAATCTACTTTCATTAAGTGATTTATTAGATAATCGAAAACAAAGGATTTTGAATACTATTCGAAATTCAGAAGAACTACGTGAGGGGGCCGTTGAACAGTTGGAAAAAGCCCGGACCCGCTTACAGAAAATAGAAATAGAAGCAGACCAGTTTCGAGTGAACGGCTATTCGGAGATAGAACGAGAAAAATTGAATTTGATTAATTCAACTTATAAGACTTTAGAACAATTAGAAAATTACAAAAATGAAACGATTCATTTTGAACAACAAAGAGCAATTAATCAAGTTCGACAACGGATTTTTCAACAAGCCTTAGAAGGAGCTCTAGGAACTTTGAATCGTTGCTTAACCAACGAGTTACATTTACGTACCATCAGTGCTAATATTGGCATGTTTGGGGCGATGAAAGAAATAATCGATTAGCCCTTCTACCGTAGGCATTATCTTTTTTTTTCAAAAAAAAATTAACAAATACTCATGGTAACCATTCGAGCCGACGAGATTAGTAATATTATCCGAGAGCGTATTGAGCAATATAACAGGGAAGTAAAGATTGTAAATACCGGTACCGTACTTCAAGTGGGCGACGGTATTGCTCGTATTTATGGTCTTGATGAAGTAATGGCAGGTGAATTAGTAGAATTTGAAGACGGTACTGTAGGTATTGCTCTTAATTTGGAATCAAATAATGTTGGTGTTGTATTAATGGGTGACGGCTTGATGATACAAGAAGGAAGTTCTGTAAAAGCAACAGGAAGAATTGCTCAGATACCAGTGAGTGAGGCATATTTGGGCCGCGTTGTAAATGCCCTGGCTAAACCTATTGACGGTCGGGGTGAAATTTCATCTTCAGAATCGCGGTTAATTGAATCCCCCGCTCCAGGTATTATTTCGAGACGTTCCGTATATGAGCCTCTTCAAACAGGACTTATTGCTATTGATGCGATGATCCCGATAGGACGTGGTCAGCGAGAATTAATTATTGGGGACAGACAAACCGGTAAAACTGCTGTAGCTACGGATACGATTCTCAATCAACAAGGGCAAAACGTAATATGTGTTTATGTAGCTATTGGTCAAAAAGCATCTTCTGTGGCTCAGGTAGTGACTGCTTTACAAGAAAGAGGGGCAATGGAGTACACGATTGTGGTAGCTGAAACGGCGGATTCTCCGGCTACATTACAATACCTTGCTCCTTATACAGGAGCTGCTCTAGCTGAATATTTTATGTACCGTGAACGACACACTTTAATCATTTATGATGATCTTTCCAAACAAGCACAGGCGTATCGCCAAATGTCTCTTCTATTACGACGACCGCCTGGTCGTGAAGCTTATCCAGGAGATGTTTTTTATTTGCATTCACGCCTTTTGGAAAGAGCGGCTAAATTAAGCTCTCGTTTAGGTGAAGGAAGTATGACTGCTTTACCTATAGTTGAGACCCAATCGGGGGATGTTTCGGCTTATATTCCTACTAATGTCATTTCCATTACAGATGGACAAATATTCTTATCCGCCGATCTATTTAATTCAGGAATCAGACCTGCTATTAATGTGGGTATTTCCGTCTCCAGAGTGGGATCCGCAGCTCAAATTAAAGCTATGAAACAAGTAGCTGGTAAATTAAAATTGGAATTGGCGCAATTCGCAGAATTAGAAGCCTTTGCACAATTCGCTTCTGATCTCGATAAAGCTACTCAGAATCAATTGGCAAGAGGTCAACGATTACGTGAGTTGCTCAAACAATCTCAAGCGGCCCCTCTTACAGTCACGGAACAAATAATGACTATTTATACTGGAACGAATGGTTATCTTGATTCATTAGAAATTGGACAAGTAAGGAAATTTCTCGTTGAGTTACGTACCTACTTAAAAACGAATAAACCTCAGTTCGAGGAAATCATATCTTCTACAAAAACATTCACTGAAGAAGCTCAAGCTCTTTTGAAAGAAGCTATTCAGGATCAGCTGGAACGTTTTCTACTTCAGGAATAACTTGATTACTCGTAATCTTTATTAAGATTAAGATACTTAAATAATTCTTAGTTCAATTCTTTATCAATTCTTAATTAATTAATATTAATTTAAGAATAATTTATTTAAGAATATTAATTAATATTCTTAAATAAATTAAAAATTAATTAAATAAAAATTCAAAGAAAATTCAAGAATTAAATTAAATAAAATCTTTTTTTATTATTTATAAATTAAAAAAATATTATATTATTATAATTATAAAACAATTAAAATATTCTCTATCTATATGTATGCAAATGCAAAAATATTGCGTCCAATAGGATTTGAACCTATACCAAAGGTTTAGAAGACCTCTGTCCTATCCATTAGACAATGGACGCTTTTCCATTCCAATCCAATTTTTTATTTTCTTATTTTTGAGATATTTTTTGGAATTAAATATGCATATTTAATTAAATGTTAAAATGTTAATTAAATGCTGGATTAATTAAGGATTAATTAATTAGTCTAGAAATTAATTAGGCTATATTAATTATTAATTAAACTAAGATTTAAACTCAAATTTTATTATTATTTATTAACTTTAAAATTATTATATTATATTATTTTTCTATTAGTCATTATTAATTTCTATTATCATTAATTTATCTAATTAATATAAATTTTAATATAATAAAAATAAAAAATGAATCGAATATGATATCATAGTATATCACAATATATCAAAAATGGAATTAAAATAATTTAATAATTTTAAATTAAATTTAAATATTGAATTTAATATTTCGATTTAATTATTAATATAATTTAATTATTAATATAATATATATAATACAATAATACATATATATATAGTAGTATCTAATTATTATATATTATATACTATATATATAGTATATATTTCTAAATAGTATATATTTCTAAGAAATTTCTATAAATTTATAATTAGAAAATAATTAAAATTCATAGAAAAAGTAAAGTATAGAGATATAGAGCGAGCGGGTAGCGGGAATCGAACCCGCATCGTTAGCTTGGAAGGCTAGGGGTTATAGTCGACGTTGATTCATCATCTTTAACGTCTCTAATTCAAAACTGAACATGAAACTTTGGTTTCATTCGGCTCCTTTATAGATATAGAAAAAAATATGGAAAGATTTCCAGCTATAAGACGTGAGTGAAAAAAAATTAAACCCATAACATCTATGTCAGCCCTTTTTTGTCTTAATGTTAATGCATTGAAAACAACGCGCTTTTTAGATGATCCTTCTAGACGAGGGGATTTGAATAATCTTTCTAATTAGTTCGTTCTCTATTTCTATTTGATAAAATCTTTAGAAAAAGGCTTTTTTTTCTACCGAGATAAAACAAGATGTCGATGTCTATAGTAAACTAAAGTCATCGTTTAATATTCAATTTTGCTTCAATCTCGATTAGACAAAACAAATACAAAATGGAAGATTTAGTTACGATTAGAAATAAGCTTTTCTGTCTTTATCCATAGATTCTTTACTCATACTTATTCAATTGAAAGTCAAAAATTATGTTTCGTAATCTTAATAATCCAATTCCAATTTTTCAATTTCTAATTGACTTTTGGATACAAATCACGAGAATGTATATTATTCCTCAAAATTCTTATTGAGAGGTCAAGGATTTAATCCTTTTTAGAAATAAAGTTTTTGATCGGGATATATTATATGCCGAAGATCCCTTAACTTTTTGGATTATCATAGAACGAATCACACTTTTACCACTAAACTATACCCGCTATGATGCGATTATTGTATAGAAATGAATCTTTTGTCGAGTAAAAGGACGGGACATGATCCTGGTAGGATCATAAAAGAATCACGAAAAGTATAGCGTTGATATTGTATTTCTTCTGATATTGTTATTGTATTTCTTCATGGACCCAACGAGATTAGGGAAAAAGGACTCGTTGACTTTATATCATTTGATCTATAGCATAGGAATGGAAATAGTCCTCTTTCTGATTGTTTCAATAACAAGTATTTTGTTTTCGAATCAAATAAACAATTTTATCTAATATTTATCTAAAAAATTTCTAATACAATTTTTTTTTCAACAAGAATGGCCCGTGACACGGGCCAGGTTGTGAAAATAACATTTTTGGACAAAAAAAAATAATAAAATAAAACTATATAAAACCAAAAAACTACACAATACAATACAATAATTATCTATTCCAAACAAAATTATCGTATATATTTTTTTATAGTTATAGATATTTAGATTATTGAGATTGTATATTAGAGGCTTTGTTTTTTTAAGCTTTACTTATTTAACTTTAACATAGTAATTATTTTAAATTGGGAGAGATGGCTGAGTGGACTAAAGCGTCGGATTGCTAATCCGTTGTACGAATTATTCGTACCGAGGGTTCGAATCCCTCTCTTTCCGGTTTCATTGATGATTTGGTATTTTTTATCTTTTAAATTTATCAAACCTTTTTGCTTTATTTATTTAGTTAATAGTTAAAGATCAAAATGTAGTAATAGTTATAGTTAGAGATCAAAATGTAGAAATGTAGATATAGTTAAAATGCTAAGAACATTGAAAAATTAAGCAAGGAAAAAGCCGTATTTTTCTTTTTGTTTTGATTTTATTCTTCACCTTCACGTCCAGGATTACGCCTTGGATCATTAGATAAAAACCCGAAGATGAAGAGAGAAACAAAGAATATCACTACTGTATAAACAAAGAGTTTGAGAGTAAGCATTAGACAATCTCCAAGATCTTTTTTTGGTTTGGAAAAAATAAAGAAAATAGATTCTCTATATATCATATTTTATATCATATTTTGACACAAAGAAATAAAGCAGTTTCTAGAAATTTTTAGAAAGAGCAAATAATTTTTCTAAATTCATTTTGAATATAGAGTTGAGTCTTTCATTGCAAATTTTTTTATCCCCACAATTCGATATTGCGGGGTACTCTACTAGAACTAGGTTTTTTTTTCAATGACATGAAAAAAAGCTCAGAATGGGGAAATCAGATAATCCAGATTTTTCATGTCTATACAATAAACTTATACTATAAAAACTTATCCGATCTTATATCTTATTAAGTACTATAATTTTGTTTATCGAATAAATTATAAATTATTTGAGGATAGTATTAAAGATCTCATCGAAAACTTACAGCCGCTTGCCAAACAAAAGCTAATAGAAAAAAGAACAGAGGGATTATTGGCATAACATCCACGACCGGGTTCAAAAAGGCGTAGGCTTCGGGCAATTTTGTAAAGAAAAAATTGCTTGAATTTGAATAAAGGGTAGAACCGATGCAAATCAAACTAAAAATATTAAGCATAACAAACATTTTGTTCTTGAAGAGAATTTCATTTTGATTGAATTTGAGTTATTAATAGGTTATTGATATTAATGGGTTATTGATATAAAAATTGATATTTTTTAAAGTATCAAGTAATAAATAAAGAAGTAAGGTAGACCAAAAACTTTAAACTTACCCAATCAAAAATCCTTCAATTCTTAACTAAAAAAAGAATAGAAGAAATCATATTTTCATACAATATCTTAATAGAATTCTATATTATGATCAACAAATTCAGTGAATTGACGAAGAACCAATACCAATAGTAGTGTTTATTTGTGTTGAATCAAAATATAAATGGGGCGTAGCCAAGTGGTAAGGCAACGGGTTTTGGTCCCGCTATTCGGAGGTTCGAATCCTTCCGTCCCAGAACATCCCCAATTTTATATATAAAAATATGTCTTTGTGAACAACCCTCTCTCTATGTAAGAGCATAATAAAGGCAATTTTGGTTTTTTATTTTAACTAATCTTCATTGCAGATATTTTTCTCAACACATTTACATTCATATTGACAACAGTGTATCAAATAAATATAATTCGATCTGGGCAATTAGATTTTAGTTTCGGATCTATTTATCTCTTTATTTTAGTCTTTCAGTTTTTATAAGTTTTTTTATATATTTTATATCTTTTACAAAACATAAAAATTTTGAAATATATAAATATAAAATATATATAATTATAAAATTTATAATAATTTATAATAAAAAGAATAAAATAGAAAATTTATAAAATAAAAGCAAACAACTTCTAAAATAAAATATAGAAAATAAAGCAAATCCAGTATATTAAGAAATATGATATACATATATATTTCATCCATGAGAAATTTGTAAATCATATAAATTTGACCTTATCTACATATAAATTTGATACATATAAATTTGACTTTATCTTTCTTTTTTTTATTTAATTTATTATTAAATTTTTTAATGATGATTCTATTTTTTTTATGATAATTATATCTACATAACGTAATTTTTTTGGGGGGGGTTGCTAACTCAATGGTAGAGTACTCGGCTTTTAAGTGCGGCTAACGTCTTTTACGCATTTGTATGAAGAAAGAAATTCGTCCATACCTTGGTATAGTTTGTAAGACCACGACTGATCCTGCTGAAAGGAATGAATGGAAAAAATAGCATGTCGTATTAATGGAGAATTCTGAGAAATTTTTTTGGATCGGTTCCAAACCTTGTTTGAATTCTTGGTGCGGAACATAAAACGAAAAAAAAATTATAATATAATATTTCTATTATTAAAGTGGGTCTGAGTTAATAAATGGATAGAGTTATACGGCTCTAATTATCGGGAAACAAAAAAGCAACGAGCTCCCGTTCTTAATTTGAACGATTTTCCGATCTAATTGGACGTTAAAAATAGATTAGTGCCCGCGCGGAAAGGCTTTTCCATGAATGGATTTTCCATTTTTTTAATAAATCCTAACTATATTGTCATTCTCCACTGTGAGGGGAATCAAATGTGTAGAAGAAAGAGTATATTGATAAATAACTTTTTTTTCCAAAATCAAAAGAGCGATTGGCGTGAAAAAATAAAGGATTTCTAACCATCTTCTTATCCTATAATCAACATAAATCGATTCGATGGAACAAAGAGAAAATAGAGAATCCGTTGATGAATTTGCCAATTTCTGAAGTATCTATTCTTTTCTTATTATACTTTTTTGTTTTTACTGTATCGCACTATGTATTATTGAATAACCCCCAAAATCTCCTATCTTTGCTTCAATTAAATTGAATTTCAAATGAAAATAGAGAAATACAAAAGATATTTCGAACTAGATCGGTCTCGAAAAAATGACTTCCTATACCCACTTATCTTTCGGGAGTATATTTATACATTTGTTCGTGATCATGGTTTAAATAGATCCATTTTGTTGGAAAATAGGGGTTATGACATTAAATCTAAATCAAGTTTATTAGTTGTAAAACATTTAATTACTCGAACGTATCAACAGAATCATTTGATTTTTTCTGTTAATGATTCGAACCAAAATCCACTTTTTAGGTACAACAAGAATTTGCATTCTCAAATGCTCTCGGGGGGGATTGCAGTCATTGTAGAAATTCCATTTTCCCGACAATTAGTATCCCTTTTAGAAAGGTCAGAAATAGTAAAATCTCATAATTTACAATCACTTCATTCAATATTTCCTTTTTTAGAGAGTAAGTTTCCACATTTAAATTGTGTGTCAGATGTACTAATACCTTACCCTATTCATCTAGAAAAATTGGTTCAAACACTTCGTTACTGGGTGAGAGATCCCTCCTCTTTGCATTTATTACGACTCTTTCTTCATGAGTATTGGAATTTGAACAGTCTTATTATTCCAAAGAAATCTATTTCCATTTTTGCAAAGGATAATCCAAGATTATTCTTGTTCTTATATAATTTTCATGTATATGAATACGAATCTATTCTCTTCTTTCTTCGTAACCAATCCTTTCATTTACAATCAACATTTTTTCGAGTCCTTTTTGAACGAATATATTTCTATGAAAAAATAGAAGATTTTGCTGAAAGCTTTACTAATGATTTTCGGGCAACCCTATGCTTGGTTAAGGATCCTTTCATACATTATTTTCGATATGAAGGAAAATCTATTCTGGCTTCAAAAGATAGGCCTTTTCCGATGAAAAAGTGGAAATATTATCTTGTCAATGTATGTCAATGTCATTTTGATGTGGGGTTTCACCCGGAAAAGATCTATATAAATTCATTATCCAAGCATTCCCTCTCCCTTTTGGGTTATCTTTCAAGTGTATGTCTAAACCCCTTAGTGGTACGGAGTCAAATGCTCGAAAATTCGTTGATAATAGATAATACCATAAATAAACTTGATACAATCGTTCCAATTCTTCCTTTAGTTGAATCGTTGTCAAAAATGAAATTTTGTAATGCAATAGGACATCCCATTAGTAAACCGACTCGGGCTGATTCCTCGGATTCTGAGATTATCAACCGGTTTGTTCGAATATGCAGAAATCTTT
>OY829547.1:472500-480000 GCA_963691705.1 Viola odorata | reverse complement strand
GTGCTCCTGCTAATGCTATTGCTTCTTCTTCAGGTGCAGCTTTTTCTAAAACAGCTTACTCGGCACGAGACTATTGATTAAACCTCCCCTGACTCACCCATTAACCCTGGGGAAACTTAGAGCACTAGTATAGTCTCAGGGGCATGGCCAGAAGAGGATGCATACGGAACTGACATAGATGCCATAGATGCAATAAGACTTGAAGGCCCCGATACGCCCCTTGGTGCAGAAGCTTGTCGGTCCACTATCCTGCTGTCAATAAAGCTACCTTTTTCTCTTTTCCTGGTAATTAGAACAGTGCAGTGGAACGAATGAAATGTCATTTATAAAAGAACGGATTGCTACCAGTTACCGTACCGCCGGGGACATCATACGGAACCTCCCGCTAGGAAGTTTCTATTCCATCGATCCACTCCAACTCAGTCTTTCGCTCCTAGTAAATAACTCGTTCCTGTCTTTCAGACCTCCCTTATCTCTTGCTCACGTGCGAATTGAAAGAAGGGATGCTATCTCCTCTATCGACTGGATTCCTCTCGTACTTGCTTGAAGGGAACTCAATTAGGTCTTTGGCTGATGTAACGAACAAGTGTCTTCGATTCTAATAACGAAATATGAGATCGAGGAAGATCTCCCACTTTTGTTTTGGTATTTTAAGCCCGGAAAGAAAGGGCAATAATAGGGCGAATGGCAGAGTATGTGAATAGGACCGCTAGCAGCCTATGTAAACACTTTTGAGAATTGGTTGCCTGGCTCAACCTAGGTCAACCGTATCTTTAGATACATTCATATATGTGGAATTACAATAGTATCCATATACAAGAGTATATCAACACATTACAGCCAAAATATATAAGGAAAATATAGTATTGAAAGGATATAAGCCCATAAACATCTGTGTTATAAATGATATCCCACCCACCGACTAAGCCGGCTTCGTTAACAGCTCGTCCAGTGCAGTGGCACAAGGACTCTTTTCACCATCAAATGGTTACCGGCTTGCACGAGACCGTTTCAACTATAGGCGAGCACCTTCCTAACTGAAATTCTTTCTTTTCTCCCGTAATTTATAGATTGAGAAAAAGACTCTACTTATTTAGGTTTTCCTCCGTGGTATGCGTTCACCTAGATTGCTATGAATCTCTAAACTAGTAGCCACACAGATACGACATATCAATCAATGGTTTAGCCGCCATACCGATACACCCCAGGTCTCCCTTTCTATTCGATCTCATTAGCCAAGATAGAGTACGGGATTTTTACATTCACCAAAGCAATAAAGACAGCTTTTGAGTAGTTATCCCCTGAGCCTGAGATTAGGGAGTCCTTTTTTAAAGAAAAACAGACTGGATTACTGTCTTTCAAGCAGGAACTGAAAGTAAATGGGAGAAGGAGCTACCAAGAACTGGGACTGTTATTTAACTGTGTGGGAAGAGAAGTAGACAAATCCGCTCTGACTTCATCCGCAGCGGAAAGCCACATGGATTCCTAAAAGGATCCATAGTTAGGATATTCACTGACCTGACAGAATGAATATGCCCGGAATCGACTGCAAGAGATGAGACCAAATCCTTCTCACTGGAGAGATGCGAAGAAGGCACCTATAGCTATAGCAATGAAAACCTTCCTTCCGTTCCTTCATTAGGGTACGGTCCGACGTAAGCCACAGTTTGATCAACAAGCTCAGTTTACAATGAAAATCAATGCAAGAAGAAGAAGGACGACAACAGAATAGGATTACGCATCTTCATAGGAACTCTTATACTTCGATCGCAAATAGCCTATGTGCGCGATAGAGAAATGAGTGAGCTACTAGTCGTAGGTCACGAAAGGAATTGAGGTTTAGAAGTGGAGTCAAATCATCACCTCAGTGGGGCTAGCTAGAAGCTGGAACTCTTCTTTAAGTAAGGCCAGCTGTAAAGAAAGCAAAAAAGAGATTCCTGCTTGTACCGATACCAGTCTTTTGACTTTGAACCATGCCTTGAACTAGCTCACTAGAAGTCTCTTGCCAGTCGCGAGCACACCTTAAACACATTCTAGGAACAAGAATGAAGGGACAGGAAAGTACAACCGAACTAATAGCACTAACAAGGGAAGAGATAGACAAATCAGATTACACTTCAAAATAGAAATGGTATTCCGTGGCTCGTGGCTTAGAGGTTTATACCAGTCAGAGGAAGAAAGTTGATTGCGTAATAAGTAGTGGGTTCGCTGTTAACGAATAGGGAAGCGGGCGAAGAGCAGGAGAGAAGGTAATCGGAATGGAAAGGGCATTTTAGTAGCGAGAAATGTAACCTCTCGGTTGAGCCGAAAGGCTAAAAGGCACGGTATAGGCATGGTATAAGCTTCGCTTATTAAGTAGAGTTGGCTACCTCTTTCTTTTTCTTTCAAAAAGGTAACAGAAACTCCTGGGTTAGGTTCTTCCCTTAAAGGGGTCTGGATCCTAAGGTCATTTGCTGGAATGAAATCATTCTCGGGAATTATAGGTGTCGTGACAAGCCAAGCTATTTAACAGCAGTTCCTCTTGTTTAGGAAAGGAAGTTGACTGTGTTGCTTACCCTTTCTATTGTTTTCCAAGGAAGGAGATTTGTATTACTTACTGCCCCCGCTCTTGGGACTGTATATGCCGAAGCAGGAGATGTGATATGTCAAGTAAGCAAGCTTCTCTTTGTTCTAAGCGTTCTAAGTACGATGCCATAAGCCTTGTTCTATATATCTTCTTTCAATTCAAGACTTACGAGAAGAAAGAAAGGCCGGTTAGATACTTAACACTGGATGCTTAACGCAGCTTTCCTTCTTGTTCATCAAAAAAAGAATGCCAACTCTAAGGCGGGGATTGGATTCTCCACGACTTCTCTCCCAAGCTGGTATCTCCACTGCTGTGCTGATCGAGGGGCAAAGCCAACCAGAAAAGCCAAGAAGGTAAATTAGTAAGGCAGACTCTGGTTCCTTGTCCGGCTGGGCTGGGAAGGTAGGCTCGTAAGAAGAAGAAATGAAAGGGGCATAACAATGGATGATGGAGCCTAAGACACTTTTTGTTACTGACTTCCTCGCTTTTTAGTCGAGGCTTTCGCTTCTGTAGCCAACCAATTCTCCTTTGTTTAATGAAGAAAGAAAAGAAGGGTGGTCTTACAAGACTTTTAGAAGACCCTCTCCAGCACAATATGCTTGCTTTTGGAAGGATATGAAGCAAAAGGGCAAGTTTCTTGATATTGCTTCAAATCCAATTCGTAAGATAGAAATGATCTTTAGCTGGTCATGGCCATAAAATGTTCTTTTCCTCAGAGCCATCGATGTCAATAGAAGGTTTTGATTCCTTCAAAAATGGTTTCGGGGGCAAACCTTAGGGTAAAGTCTATCTTTCTTGCCTATAGTCATCTTACCTTGTTCAAGCTATCTGCATTTCGTATTCACGTATGAAAAGAGAATCAGTCTGCATGCTTTAAAGCCTTCCTTGTCTGAATCCCATTTTAAATGTAAAAGGGGGCTCTCTCATAGCAATAGGTCTTTGTTTGAGGCTATGAGAACGAACCGTATTCCTTCAAAATATACCCTAAAGGCTTCTCTAGAATGGGTAAATCAATCAGAAGTAGGGGCTGAAAGTCAAGTTTAAAACCAGGTTTTTCCTAAATAACTGCAGTACGTAGGGGAGTCCGGTAACGGGCTAAAAAAAAAGCATCCTTTGATCCACTTTCTCTTTATCTTTATGGTAAATAACAGCTAAACTGTCCCATGCCAACACGGGCAGAAAAAGAAAAGAAAATGGCAACTAGACTAGTTAGTAATTTCGTGCTTCTATCGTTGTGGAGCGAAAATCACTTTAAAGCAAGAAGAAAGAACAACGAAAGTATAAGATAGGTTCTCTTGTAGCCTCACCGGAATCATATTCTATAGCTGATACAACTTATCTTGCTTCATTTCCTTTCCCGGAAGCGAGTCTTCTTTATTGATTTCGGTTGCTACAGAGGATATCACTTCTGTCACTGACTCAGTAGATGGACGAGACAACCTAACCTCAAGAACCGAATTGAGTGTCGACAAGTCTGTTATCGCTTAAGATTAAGATAATACAATTAATAGATAAGCGGGCCTACTAAATTAAATATATAATTTTAGAAATAAATTACGGTAGAGTACTCTTTAGAAGACAAGACCCGTAGCTGGCCATAACTAGAACTGAGTGTTCTAGGCCTGAGGATTCGATTCTTTACTGACTCGTCTGATGTTTCCTTATCCATAAGCCCAGAGAGAAAAGTAATAAAAAGCATAGGCCTAGCCTTTAAAAAGCCTAGGAAAAGAACGAATAGGAAGAGAAGACTAAAGAGGGCTGTTCTAATAAGACTCAATTTATCCAGTTCGAGAATAGATATAACATTAACATAGGGTTGTCTAAAACAGTTCTCCCAGCAAGGGGAGTTATAGAGAAGAAAGAGGGGATGCCTTCCTTGTGTAAGAGTCAAGACCAGTGAAGAAAAATCTACTGCTTAGTTACTTGACTCAAGAAAAAAGAAAGAGAGAAGATAAAATTAAACTAGAGTTTTTGACCGAAGGATAGAAAGAGAGGACCACTCCATAGGAAAGAGAATCTATCTAAAAGAGAAGGGACGAGACTCAGTCTGATAAGCTCCAATTCCAGAGACGAAGGGATCAGAAGCTAGTTTTTTCTGCTTGCTTAGCTAGAAGATTTGCTTTCCCTCGATCAAAGCTAAATTGGAATTTCTAACTCTTCGATGAACGAATACCACAGCTCTCCCGTGAACTTGTTGAGCACAGCACCGGCTACCTATTAAAGAAGGGTTTCGCCTATTCAAGCAAGCACCACGTAGAATGAGTCCGTAAGTTGTTTTAAAGATAAAAGAGGAGCAGGAGAGGCTGCTAAAAGCTGGCTTCATTCCGCCCATCAAGAGAGTCATATCCTGCAACCATACAGGGTTTTCTCGCCTCCCTCAAAGAAGTGTTAACCGGAGTCTCCGGCACCTGAGAAGGGCACGGAGTGTCGTATGAAAGAGCATTTAGTTCTGCTTCCGCTGACTCGGATGCATCAGTTTAGGCTGAAGCCTCGGCTTCTTTATACCTGGTACTATAGCCTATGTTTTAGGTTAGGATAGCATCGAACTCTTTTCGGAGATGAATCCTTAGTATTCCCTAACCTTTTGATGATAGACCTTGTGTTACGATCCCCTATTTCTTAGTTCATTGCAAGAGATAGGAGCGCCTATGATGATCCCATGTGCTTACTATGATTCTATAGGGCTCCCGCTGGTTAGTTACTATGGCCCCGGTCTATAAGCTCTCTTTCTAGCTATCTGTACTGTCTGCTCCCCTCCTCTTCTGGTCTGCCCATAGATCTATATCTTCTTTGAGCCCGCCTTTATTTAGGTAGCTATAAAGGGCATGGAAGTCCCCCTTCTTCTCAAGCAGGAAAGCCCGCTTTCTTAACATTCCTTCGGGTAGACTAAGAGCTCTCTCTTTAGTCTCTATCCTCTCTCAGCCGTCTAGGAGTAGGAGTTAGAATGCCTTACATCAACTATCGCTTACAGGGCACTAAGATTGACTTCTTTTCTCCTCTAGCCACTGGCATGCTTGACTACCACAGACAGTCTATAGACTCTCACTAGCATTAGACCGAGAGAAATGATTCTAGTACCGAGATCTCCTAACTTATTTAATATTAATAGATAGCTTCTAAATAGAGACTGAAGAGAAGGCCAAGGCCTCCGAAAGAGAGACCGCAGCTAGACCTCTTGTTAGAGGACCGGTTCTCGATATCTGAAGGCTATAGCAGGACCGATTGCCTGTCTCGTATTTAAGCTCTCACTCTACTCTCAGACACTACTTTACGTGATTAACTCATCAATCAGGGGTTCTTTCCTCTAAAGGAACTCCCAACTACTAGCCACCAAAGCAAGATTTCATCTTAATCCTATAATGGAAAAATGAAGATATTGTCAGAGTGCCGGGTACCCTAAATCCGCTAACTGTCTTGAGCTCAGACAGGCAGCTGATCCACTGCTTGACTTTATTAACTGATAAAGAAGAGTTCGGGGCCATGCAAAGCGTCACTCAAGGAATTGATTCGCTCAGTGACATATCAATAGCTCCGGCAATTCAGAGCTGCTAGATAGACTCCCTTTAATTCTTTAATTAGGAGAGACCTTAACCTCTTAGTAGGTAGACAGAAGTGGTAGACTTTTCGTTAAGCTTACACGTAGCATAAAGCAAGTAGGTAGCTAAGAGAAAGGACAAAAAAGCCTTTAGGGTTAGGGTGAAAGTTTCCAATGAACTTAGGTTACAGCTTTTCAAGGCTCAGAAGAGTAGGATCATAGTGACTAATCAAATAGCTAAGGTGGAATGAAAGGGGATCTCCTACACAATAGGTCCCAATCTAGTATAGTACTAGTTCCAATCTCGCCACGTGGGCAGACTCAAGACCTACCGAAAAAACCTTTGAAGTTCAGTACGAATCCAAGGCTATTTGTATTGGATCTAAGAGTCCGCCAATCAAAGAGAACTCTCACCCAGTAGCCTGCCTATAATAGAGAAGGGAATTACCTGATCGAAAGGTTAAATGGAAGAACAGGGGCACAGACCTATC
The DNA here is from genome assembly GCA_963691705.1 of Viola odorata. Classification (NCBI taxonomy): domain Eukaryota; kingdom Viridiplantae; phylum Streptophyta; class Magnoliopsida; order Malpighiales; family Violaceae; genus Viola; species Viola odorata. The sequence continues at coordinate 473,408 of OY829547.1, read as the reverse complement.
ATTCCTACATTCCTTCTTCTAGTTCCAGCCCCAGAAGGTACCTTTAATAGACCAGTTTATCTCGGGAAGGCACTGAACTGCAAATGCAAATAGGGTACTCTGCTTCCCAGCGCGACGAGGTATTTCAATCCTTCGAGCACTAGCAGCTACTCTTGTTCACCGCTACTATTCTTGGAACTATAGCTGCGGATCCTCTCTTATCAGCTCTTGCCTAAGAGCATATTAGGCTTGACTACTTGCCCAATAAAGAGGATAAGCTCTCTCTGTCCCCCTTCCATATGAAAAGTGGAGTCCCTTCGCGGCACACGCATCCATATTTTATTTCCGGCAGTAGACATCTCTTTCTTTCTTTATTATCTTATAGGGATTTCTATTGACAGTCTAAGGCAGCGAGTTCTATGTCTTTTATTGCCCACGGGAGCTCCTATGTTCTATGTTCGTAGATTATTTCGGTAAGGCAGTTATTTATTCTTAATAGTCATTCCATCCGAGAATACAATAAGGTTAGTGAATTTAATTGAAGCTCATTTGACTTGTATTTGAAACTATCTCAAAGACCACTCATGTCTCTGAGATTGGTTAGAAGGAGCACTCATACCCACTCTCCTACTCAACCCTATTAAGGCATTTACAGGAGGCATTGCCGCAAAGGAGGCTTTGATGATACGTCTTTTCGTAAGTCCTTGCCTCTAATCTTTTCTTATTTTATGAAAAGGAAAGCCCCGAAAGGCATATTATATTCTTAGAAAGAAAGAATAACATGACGGAAAAGAACGAATGGAACCCACTCCCACTCTCCATTCCCCCCACCTCTAAGGATGGGCCTCGTCCGTCCTCTTCCTCTTTATGAGAAGAGAGACTACACAAAGAAGGATTTGATCTAGTACTTTAGAATTTATATACTAGAT
>OY829547.1:425000-470000 GCA_963691705.1 Viola odorata | reverse complement strand
GTCTTGCTTTTTTTTTCTTTGGTCGAGGAGTAAGCCCCACCCCAAACAAAAGAGCAAGCCTGTTGCTGCTCCAGACTCTAGCGCTTTTAGCATTCCGATATTGCTTTCTATCTTCCGGGGTTCCATCCTCTTTGGTTTAGCCCTTTCAGTCGAGAATCTCCTACTTCCCCTTCTGTTTCTGTAAAAGAAAAAAGGCTAGGATCAAATACCTAGGACGAGAGCAGTGAGTCAGCTACTATAGGGGTAGGAGTGATAATAGAGTGCTCTATTCTATATAACTTGATTTTCGGAGTGAACTGACCTTCTAACCGCTTTCTTTCTGGCCCTTCAACCTCCACTCGATTGACATGGGGCCCATCTCTCTCCACTTCAGTCAGTCTTTTGATCCGTCAGCCGAGTCTCATGCCTTATAGGCTGTTCATTCCTTCCCCACCGTCCTAGCTTCGTAATTCCGTGGATCTTGAATTGAGTTTGAGTTAAAGAAGATGCATTCCATTACGGATATTCTCCGCTGCTTAAGATTTGACTTTTGCTTTGAAGCTATGTAATCAGACTTTAAGATGTCACTTGCTTGATTGGTTGACATCCTTCTTAGAGTGAGACTGGAATATTTCATTTACTGAGGAATAGGGAGTTTGGTTAATTAAGGGGAAGTTCCCCGTAAGCTTCTTCACTATATGAAGATGGATAAGAGAAGGGAATACAACGATTTACAGTGTAAGAGTAGCTGATAGAGGCATGTATGTGATAAATTAGTTTACTAGGAATTTGGAGATTTCTAGTCTCATGTGAAGTGTAGGATTTGCCTTCGAATCTATTGTCCCTCCTAGTCCTTATTGTATCAGCCTTCGTAGCTGCCCTTGTAGCAGTCTGAGTAGCAGTAGTGAATAATGCCATGTCTTGATATTCTCACTCCTGAAAGCAAGGCAAGGAGACAGTTAGACTGACGGTTTTCACACAAGATCTTTTTCTTAACTATGGAAAGGCCAAATTCTTCTTTATAGGCAAACTATAAAGATAAGAGATGATGAAGGTAAAGGAGTACATCTTTAAATTCTGGGATATCAAGATCATGCACTATTCATATAACAATTCCCATTTCATGACCAGCTGAGATGCCTTCGACGACACTAGCTCATGACATCTAGGGACTCAGGCTTTATCCGCTGATCTTAGATAATCCACAGCTCTTGTTGAGAATAGGATAGGAGTACAGGTGTAAATGATTTCAAATGAAGAGTAAAGAGTGAGACTTTTGGAGCACACTATAACTACAGCTCCTTTAGCAGCATTTCCGACAGAGCAAGGAAAAGTATGGTTCTTTCATTAATAGCTCTGAAGCGAGGAAGCGCGGTACTTACGGCTATCTACTCCGTGCCCTTGCTGTACTGACTTACTGTATACCGGTGTTAGTGGACTGACAGAGTGAGCTGGAAAGGAGCTGTTCCGTGTTTCCGGGGAAAAAGCAAGCGTCTGATCAGATCAATCAAGAGAGCTAGATTCGGCCTGACGTAGCTCGCCTAAGCTAGGACGGACGAGTTCAGATTGGCTGAGCGTGCTTTGGCAGCTCGTGGTGGAGTACTCTCTGACAGATTCGCTCTATTATTGCCTCCTATTCCTGAGAGAGTGATCGTGATTAAGCCGCGTGGCGATACCCGCGAAAAACAAAGGACTATTTTCTTTTTGGGTGGGCCTTTCGTACTCAAATCCGTACGGGGATAATTATTCAGCGCACTAAAATCTAGTGGATGTGGTTCCATATTCATGAAAAGCCAGGGTTTTTCCATCTGACTCCAAAGACTACCTTTCTTACTAATAAAAAGAAAGGGTTTAGAATAATTAAGCGCCTTCAACGCCTATAAATAGAAGCTTATTTCTCTATTTGGCAAAGGGAGACGTATAAGTCAGAAAGAAAGACTTTCAGTAAGACTTATTTCAACAACACTCTTATGGATATCGCTGGAAGACTTGCAACAATTCAGCAAGAAATAGGTCAGGTGGAAAACGAGAAGCTCCAACGAGAGCAAATGCTTGGTCTCTTCTGGGAGCACATGCCGGCGATCGATCCAAGTCTCATACGAGATCGTATGCTGGCTATACAGAATCAAATCCAAGCCCTCGAAAACCGAAAGAGGGCCCTCCTTCTCGAACAGCAGGAGCTTTTTGTTCGGGCTGTCACACGTGATCCCCCGGAAGATTCAAAGAAATGAGCATTAGCTCTTTCTAAAAGATTCAAATAAATAAGGAGTCTGTCGACCCAAAGTAGTGTGTTTTAATGCATGGCTTTCTTTGTGTTGTTTAATGTTGTTCTATGTCTTTTGTTAACTTAATATGTTGTTAGTGAACTTTGTAATGTTGTGTTTAGTTGTGTGGCTGGTCTATGTGTGTGTAAGCTTCCTATTGGATGTATTCCCATGTATAAAAATGCTTGTAGTGCTGGAATGAATAAAATCTGCTTTGTTCTAGTTCATTCTCTTTCTCTGCTTCGCTTGCCCGAGGGTTAGGATCAAGGGTACGGTCGAGCTTCGCTACGCCCCTCCCTTCGTTAACTAAAATCTCGCCTGTTTCGGTAAAGGAAAGATTCAAGCTAGCCCTTCTTCCTGGGCAATGAGGCTATCTCCGGGCCTTCCAGTTAAACTCAAGGAGTTTTTTGAATAGCGACTTCTTAACTTAATAAATAGTTGAAATCAGATTATTTAGGAAAAGGCGCGCCTTTACGTCTTAACGAATCATTGGAATTCGCTTTGCTTGCTTTCCGTTTTATCATATATATCTTTCTAGGAAACTAGAAAGCAAAGTGGCTATAGCTTGCTGTACTTTGTGCGCAAGAAGGGCTTCGGATGGAGCTCTGTTAAAAAGAATTACCGATCGTCGGGAAGAGAAGGAGAAAGAATGCAAGCAATGGGATAGTTGCATCCTACCGTAGCGCGAAAAGACTGTACGCGCATAAGGACTATATAGAAGAAAGTGGAATGAAAATAGTCTACACTAGGCGGGGTCATGGCACATAGGACTGAAAGAAGCCGGTAGCAAAGGAGTCGATTAGGAAAGCGTTAGCGAAAACCAGTAGGCTAGCGATGATGGATTGCTATTGATTAGTCTCTATCTTCCCTGCCTTCCAGTGCTGGTAGTTTCGCATTCTTCCTCCTGCACCGGTTAGTGATTCAATCACAGCAGAAAAGAAAAAGATCACTGCTTCTACTGTAACACTGGCTACGAGAGCAGTAAGAGCGGATAGATCACGCCTAAAAGAAAAGCAGCCATTTATCTTCTATTATATACGTTACCACCTTCCCAAATCAAAGACAACCGATTCAAGAACAGCAGCTCACCTTGCTCTGTTTAAGGCGTAGAGAAAAGAGGGGGTCTGCTTTTCGTTATAGTAACAAATATAGGATTCCCTAGTAAGCCAACCATGAAATTTCGGGCTGCTCATAGGTAGAGGCGCCAAGGATCTCGTTTGTTCGGCTGCCACGGAATCGATCAGAGGATGAGGATGTTAGAGTAGAATAGTCAATAGTCCGAAAGGGGGGACTGAATGCCAATAGAACGGAGTAAGCCTAGAAGGCCCAGCCTAGATCAGATTTTCAATAAGAAGGAAGGAAGGTAAAGCAAATTCTTTGAAAGGTCTGACTGACCACCCGACCCGCGTCTAGTTCTAGAATGGTCAGGAAAAGAGTCCTTCTTTTTACTTAATTAGGTAAGAAGATGCCCCGAATCACCGTAGTAATTGATGTAAAGTAAGCAGTAGCTAACTTTTCTTTAAGCTTTGTTTTTTACTTTATATTTATTCTCGCTGTTTTTGAAAGGGAGGGGGTCCTCCTTCGTTGAGAGGACGATGAAAGAACTCTTTCAAAGGTGGGAGCTCCGAAGTTTAACACACACATTCAGAAGGCAACCTTGGCTCTAATAAGCCTCCTCCGCTACAGATACAGGAGAATGCGGCTAGTTGGAAGTTAGTTTTCTTGCTAGAAATAGGAGGAGGAAGAAAAACCTCCGCTGGTGCTTACTCTCCGTCTCAGAGAAAAAGCTTTTACGACAGGGCTTACATCTTACATACCGGAATAGGCAGAGAGAAGGAATAGACCTAGGAAGGAAAGAATTCCCCTCGATACAAAGGAATTGACCCCAGGTAAGGTAATAGGAGAATTTCTCAACAGAGATAGATTTTGTGAATCTACAGACAGATATGGCTTTTTAACTGAGCCTGTTCCCACTGGTATACCAGCCAAAGTTAGCTATCTTTTCCTTGCTCGACTTGCCTTCATGAATCAAAGTCTTAGCCCGATGAATGACTGCTTTGCCTTGTGTTGGGACGGTTGATGCAAGTCCGATCTCAGTTCGTCATTGAAAGGAGAGGGAATTAATAAAACCACAAATGTAGAGGGAGATGCAAAGTAGAAAGCTTTGTCAAGACCACAGTTTCCATCATCAACCTCCATCTGGTCTGGAACAATAGACTGACGATTATCATAGACGCGGGCAGTAGAGTAAGGGCCTCTCTTAATAGTTTTTTCAGAGATGGGTTTCAGTCTGCATAGCATCCTCATCATCCCTGTCATCGCACGTAGGCTCAACATCTAAGACAGCGTAAGGAAAGCAAAACTCTGAATCTTCCCAGCATCGGGGTTTCATCCAGCCAATCTCTGACGACTGAAAAAAGAGTTCCAATCATCTAAACCAGTTGTAAAGAAGAACGGCGGGAGAGTGTGGACTGCCATGGAATTCCAAAGAGCACGTGCTTGCTGGCAATCACGCAAAAGATGAAGAACTGTCTCTACACTCTCACCACATCTAGCACAAATAGGGGAATCAGCTAGGCCTCTCCTGTATCTAAAATCATTAGTAACCAATCTCTGCCTCAAAGCCAGCCGCCAAGTAAAGAACTTAAACTTATGAGGAACCTTCATCTTTCAAATCCAGGACCTGTTAGCATCAAACGATTCATATTCCAAGTTCCCAGAGCATAGCGCATATGCAGATTTTTTATTATATCTGCCATTTGCAGACAGACCCCAGATGCGCCTATTTACAGAATCCTGGTGACGAGAAATAGGCACAGCATGCACCCTATCAATCACTGAATTATCCAGTCTGGTATTAAAATGCTCCAAATCCCACATACCTTGGGCATTCAGGGCATCACAAACCCTCAAGTTACAGTCTCGCGCATCCACCTCTGTCACATAATTGCAAAGAGGCCCATGCCCGACCCAGTTATCATACCTAAAGGATGTGCTCGCCCCATCACCTATGCGCCACATATAGCCTTCGCGAGTGGCATCAAAACTGTTCACTACACCTCGCCAAGCATAAGAGCAGCTAGCAAGTGGAATATGATCCCACAAAGACTTTCCCTTGAGATATTTGTGCTGGCAAACTTGCACCCACAGCTTCGACTTTCCACTGACAATTTCCCAGCCTAACTTTCCGAGCATGGCAGCATTATTGGCTCTGGCAGTTCGAATTCCCAGACCACCCGAAGCCTTAGGCTTAGTGACCTCATTCCAAGCCACCAGGTGCAAACCATTCGTGCCACTCCCATTGGCCCAAAGGAACCCACGCACAAGTTTGTCAACATCATTACACACCCCACTAGGTAACCAAGAAGACTGCATCGAGTACAAAGGAATTGTGGAAAGGGTCGACTGAGCAAGAGTCGTCCTCCCTGCTAGATTCAAGAATTTAGTTTTCCAACCAGCAAGCCTCGACCTCATCTTTTCCAGAATATGCTCAAAGGATGCTCTGGTCACTCCCCCGACAGCCAAGGGAACTCCCAAGTACCTCCCTAAATCGCAGGTAAAGGGCAAACCCAAAATACTACCGATGTTGTTGCGCTGCACTTGAGAGCACCATACACTCTCGACTTAGCAGCATTAATTCTCATACCGGAAATGGCGCTGAAGTGGTCAAGGACCCCTCTAACTACTGTGGCTTGGCTCTCAGAAGCCTCTGCAAACAATAAGACATCATCCGCAAACAAGAGATGGGATACAAGAGGCCCAGTTCTACTGATTTTAACCGGCTTCCTAAGCCCTGACGCAACACTATCATCTATCAAGCATAGGGCGCAACCTGTTGACTAGAACCTTTGTCAGCAGCTTATAAACCACATTACATAAGCAAATCGGGCGGAACTGGCTAGCTGACTTGGGCACTGCCTCCTTGGGAATGAGAACTATCAACGTTTGAGCTAATTCCACAGGGAAGATGCCCGTTTGAATAGCTTCCTGAACCATCCTCACCACAGTATCACCCACAACTGACCAAAACCTCTTGAAAAAAGATAGGCTGAAAGCCGTCCGGGCCAGGAGCTTTATAAGGTTTCATGGATTTCAGCGCAGACCACACCTCATCATGTGTAACTGGCTTGACAAGGGTTTCAACATCAGCATTACTTAGTTTGGGATGGCTAGCATGAATGGGGCAAGATGTGACTGTCTCCTCTAAACCGAAGACTTTCTCAAAGTGATTAGAAACCAGGGATTTCTACTCCCCCTCATCCGAAGTCCAGGAGCCATCATCCCGTTGTAGACGTTCAATCCTGGTCTATCTACGTCTATTCAAGGTAGTGGCGTGATAGAAGGCAGTACTGCGATCTCCCAACTGTAACCACTCCACTCTAGACTTCTGAAACCAGTAAATCTCTTCCTGCTTAAGGACACTGTTATACTCAGCAAGGAGCTCCTTTTCCAAGCGAACCAGAGAGGGGGAATGCCCATGAACTAGCGCACGCTGGATCCCTGCAATTCTCGCTATAAGCCTCCCGTTTCCGTTTAAAAATGTTACCAAAGACATTTATCCGGAACCGCCCCTTGAGTAGCGCGGACTGCTTCAATCACCGAATGCGCCTTCGCAGACCTGGCCTTATCTACTACAGCATGGAAATCTGGATGAGTGAGCCAAGCTGCTTGGAAGTGGAAAGGCCTATTAGCAGCGGGGGGAGGAGGGGCATGGAGTTTCAAAAGAATCGGATTATGATCCGAACATGTCCGAGGAAGATGGTGAACTGAAGCCTCAGGGAATAGTAAACTCCATTCAACATTACAGAGTGCTCTATCCAAACGCACGTGGGTACTAATGCGACCATGTTGTCTCCGGATATAGGTGAAAGGTGCTCCCTTGAAACCCAAGTCAATAAGAGAGCACTCATCCAAATGTGATCTGAACTTAGCAGCTCTACTCCCACAAAACCAACCCCTGCTGCTGCGACGAGGAACCAATACGAGCTAGGAAGTCCGCACACGAGTTGGCCTCCCTGAACACATGCTTGTTCTCTCTTTTCAAAAGCATGAAATTCCATTCTTCGCTCATTCCTTTTCAAAGGTCACACTATAGTATCGTACTCTAGACTTTGATAACAGATTTTGTGTTCTAGACTTTTTGTGCTAAGCCTGCTAATACATCTTTTCATTCACTAGAAGCGTCTTCCTTACCTCTCCATCAAGAAGCATCGACGTGTGTGATATCAAAGGAGAAGTCAAGAGCAGGGTTTACAGCTATAAAGTCTTCGGGTAGGACATCTGGCCTAGTAGTTCAGGGTGACTCATTTAGAGTTAGAGCTGGTGTGGGACTTCTGCCTTAGACCTCATATACAAGGACTGAGATTCGGCTTGAAGAGCCCAGTGAGGACCTACTTGACTTTTCTTATCAACCTTCCTCTATGATAAGCTTTCTATACTCGCCTTCACCGGACAAGAAGGCATCTCCGGGAAGGAAGGGTTGAAGATGTCTTTCCCAGAGAAATGGTTTCATATAAAGGCTTGGCGAATTGCCTTTTTTAGTAATTTGTGTTGTAAGATTTCTCCAGGAAGAATTTTTCTTTCCTCAGTGGATGTCTTCGATCGTGTAACCTTACTTCTCTTTCCCTCTATCCCGCCAGCCAGCCCACTTATTCCGCCCATTACTACCGTACTATCCCGTATTCCGAAAAAGCGAAGGCTTCAGGTCTATCCCCATTGCCAACTTTCTTAGTCGTGGAAGGGGATATCGGCACTGGCGTTACACGCGTACAAAGAACTTGTTGAAACCTCGCTACTGGATTGGCGAAGAGGCAAGAAACTTGAGCTATACCTCCTTCTTGTCCTTCCTTCCCTGTGGTTGACTGGTTTTTCTTCCTTCTTCCAGACTTCAGGAGGAAGAGGTCGCCGGGTTCAACTTCCACTGGTGATGGCGATTCCTTCTTGAAAACAGTCTATTCCGTTTTTTCTGAATATTCTAATAAGAACATCGATAACATCGAATCAATTCCTATTCGAAAAGAGGATTTCATCATACCTGGCTTTCCTAACCTGACAACTGGCACTGAGACTTGACTTTATCAAGCTGGAAATAGGGAACTTGCTTTTTGAACTGCCTTTGATCTTAGGCTCGCAGCTACTAGGTGCGTACCCTTGCCTTGAACCTAGCCCTCTTTTGGGGCACAGGCATTGAAAGACGGCTTTCGGAATAGGCTTTTTGGTACTAGCTTGAGGAAGAGAAGGGATTTACTATATAAATAAGTAATTAAGTAATGGCTTGTGCTAAAGGAACTGAGAGATGCCATGCCACGATCTTTAGTCTTCCAGCTACCCCAAATAGCGGGGAAGGAGGAAGAATAGCGTTCTAGTGCCCTATTTGTCTAATAATTATTCGAAAATTCCTCCCATTCAATAATTCGTATTCGTAGCGTCCGATTCCATTCCTGACTAGCGGACAGAAAGAAAGCAAGAATTCCTCCTGCTCTACGATTAACTGTTCCGTTTAAGGGATTAAGGCAGTGAACTCGTTAGGACAGCCAGAGGGGCAGAGCTCTATGTTCTATTGAAAGCTGTCTCAAAAGAGCATCAAATCCTGAAAGCAGGAAAGGGTTCTGATCCTGTGACTGATGCGAGACTGAAGCTAAGAAGTTTAGGTCTCTCGAGCCTCAACCGGGAATCACCTGAGATAGAATCAGCCAAAACCTGAGATTCCACTGGGCCGCCGAAAGGGATTTATTTTAGGTATCCCGTAGAAGCTAACTAAAGGCATAAGCCAAAGAAAGACAGCTAAGGATAGGGCCGGGGGTATGGCCTTCCCTTCGTTAAATATGAGTAGGAGCGAAACGTTAGCTTAGGGGCGAAAGAGTAACCCGATGGAGCTAGGAGAGGGGAAAGGAGAACTGCTTGACTTCGGGAGTTGAGCTCTTGACACCAGTTCTTCACAGGAGAGAGGGTAGCTCAGCATCTATTTCAGTTGATTCCCTTGGTTTAGTCCCTTTCAGAAGGTAGGGCAGAAGGTTTAGGATCACAAACTGAATCTGGATAAGAAGATTCGACTGAAAGGTCTGGGGTTAAAGCTTTCTTTCAAGGAATGCAGCTACTCGGCTAACTAGGATCGTAGTTTCACTTAATAGGGTTCGGCGGGGAAGACATAGATTCCTGGAACGAAGCTAAAGGAAGAGGGCCTCGAAAGAGAGGAGAGATAGGAATGCCCTTAGATTAGGGGTAAGTTTCCTTACATCCAGCTGTCGTTCCCCTCGGATTAGAAAGCAAGCCAGGGTAAATATCCGTAAAATAAGCAATCCATCCAATTCGTTTTTAAGCCTTTACATTCGTCCCCCTTTCAGTTGGCAAAGACAAGCCAGTCACTTCAATTTCAAGTTATCGTACTTCCGGGAAGAATTCCTCCTTCTACTGTAAGGGAGACTGCTTTTGCTTTAAATGCTTACTCAAGCTCTTTGACAGGCCGGGCTGTGAACAAATCCTCTATATTAATATACCTGTGAAAGACTTTATCGGGTATCAACACTCTTCCCTCACCCGAAGGCGAGCAAGTGCACTACATTGACAAGGAATTCGGAATAACAAACAATAAAATAAGCAAGGCTGGTGTAGAAGCTGTTGTGCTAGAATCATCTCTTGGGAGAGCAATTGAATCAGCCGTTGATGCAAAATAAGCTGTTCCACTATAAGCTCGCTCTTCGACCCGTACCGTAGCCTGTACACTCGGCTATTCTCCCGATTCAACTCCCACTGTCTACGCTGGGAAAAGGGCTGCCAGAGTGAGGTAAAGGTCTCTTTCTGTTTGTGCCAGCTGGCCCTGACCGAATGTTCTGACTCCCGGTAATCGAATGGGTGTTGGGTTGGCTTTGGCGAAACTTTTTTTCTATGAGCTGTTTTGACTGCTTTCTTCCCGGACTCGGATATGAAGAAGCCTGAGTTCCATCGGGTTCACTCATTGCCTCAGCCCTTCAAGGTGCACTGCCACCATACCTGATTGCTTTGATCGAAGCTTAAACAGAGCCAGTGCTATCAGACTGCTTTACTTCAGGTCGAGCGGTTCCACTCCTCCCTCCCAGTCATAGTGTGAACTGAACTCCTGCCTTCGTGATTGCTTGTGTCATAAGAAATAGAGCTTTTAGTTGGGCAATGAAAGTAGATTACGTATCCTAAAATAGAAAGAAGGGTATCAATAATATAATAAAGGCTGGGGTAGATAGAGGAAGAGAAGATTGATTCCCATCTGGTTGAGAGAAAGTACATCGAGAAAGAAGCCAAACAGAAGGGCCAGGTCTTTAGGGCTTTACAGGGCTATTTATTATTAGTGGTTAGAAGACACCCGTTAACAACTACTTCACAGGTGAGTACCTTTCTTTACGAAGATAGGCAAATGCGGTGAAATTGTGAAATGAGAGTCCAGAAGGGTCATAGAAGAAGGAAGAAGATCCATCGCATCCTACATTCCGAACTAGCCGAGGGGTATTCCTAAGATGTAGAAGACAAGGCTTGAAGACTAGGGACCGGGCTTGGCAGTCGATCAAGCAGGAGCTGCACTTCTGGCCTCTTATCTTTAGCTAGATCAGATCTTCCTTTGGGAGGGCCCTTGACATACTTTCTTTTTCATATAAATGAAAAACTTTGTTATTTCTCATGCCCTTTTAGAGCTAAAAAGGAGTTGACCAGCCCTTTCGCCTTTATGCATGCGGGATTTTCTTCTTTTATTCAATTGTTATGTGGTGCCAGATTTAGAGGCAAGGGTACATCAGATTTGACTCACTGTATACATTCAGGAAGAGGAGGAACAAAGTCACTCGACAAAAGGAAAGGGGGGAAATTGAACATTTTGCCGATATTAAAGGGCCATGGCCACAACTATTATATAAGGCAAGGCTTGGAAGCAAGCTACCATTGACATTTGACACCTGAACCATAGTCTGGATCGAAGAAGAAGAAGCTTCGCCCATCCCTTTTGTGGTGCCCATGAGAGCTTCTTTCAAAGAGTTCATTTGAGGACATTTCGTATCACTGATTAACCGTAAACCGTAGCTGCTTTCCCGGTTGGCCTGGAGCTTGAGACAGTTGTTTTCTATGTGAGGAAAGAAAAGACCGCTAATTCGATTAGCAGCCCTTGATTAAGCCTACCTACCTTTGGACTGAGACTGTCTTCATGCTTGATTGCTTGTTTCCTGCTTTGAAAAGTCCTAACATATAGTCAAAAGTCTAGTTCTTGAATACTTGCCATAGAATTCGTATTTCTTGCTCTTGTGACTGTGAATAAGAAAGATTCTTGAATCAGCTCATATTTCAGTGTTGCTGAACGATTAGTAATCTATTCTTTCTCATTCTCAATATACCACCCTTTTCTCTCCTTGATCTATTCTTGCTTGTCCTTGAGTTCAAGTAGCTAGGAGCTACAGTTGCTATGAGTTAGTGAGCTATGGCTGCTATTGAGCGAGATCTATTGAGTTAAGGAACTCTTGAGTCTGGCTCCACTTGAGACAGCTCTGTTTCAAACCCTAGTCAAACCCTTATGATTTAGGGAGTTTCGGGTTCCGGATTTAACACAGTGGTTTTATACCTCTGACGAACCCGGGTGGAATTTCAACAAGGGATTCCCTAACTGATTCTTCTACAATACTAGTATTTCTTCTTTTCTTTCAAAACCCGGACTAAAAGCGGGATTGCCTTCTATTCATTGCTTGAGAAATTCTCTCTTCTTCAGCTCACGATATCCTTGCTACTGTTCCTCCTTGAGACACAGAGATTAGATACTTGGCATACGAGCAGCCCGGTTTCGATTAACAGAGTGGGATTATAGCTGCTTTCCTTTGACTAGGCCCTTGAAAGAGCCGGCGCAGGAGGTCGATGGTCTGCATTGGATTGAAGAATTTCCCCTCTTTCTATTGAATAAAGGCTAGATCAGATCTTCATAGGTAGTGACCCAGCTAAAGTTGCATTAAAGGGCTGGATGCCTATTTCAAGAAGTGGAGTTGCAGATGCTCCTGAGTCGCCCATCCTATTTTATTCTATTTTTTTTAGCTACAACCGAGGAAGCAGCATTCAATCGATTGGCTTTTGCAGGGGTCGATTGGGCCTGGGCTCAGTGATCGATCTAAGGGAGGGAAGAGACTTTTCCTTCTTTGGCCTTTTGGGATCTCCATCCTTGACTATAGTCAATAGAGATGGATCAACTGAAGATAATGGGCGCACTCGACGACAAGGGCGCAAGACTATACTTGGTTGGATTGAGCTCTACGGGGGGTTCAACTTCCTTTTTCTGGGGCAAGGGACCCAGGCTAAAAGGCTGAGAAGTAGTTCATTCAAAAAGAGCTAGGGGTTTGGCAGCTAAGGCATAGAACGAACAGCAGAGAGCGCCTTGTTCGAATCCACGATGAATGGCTGACCCTATGGAATTAGCTAGTCCGCCTACCCTTGCACTACCTCCTCCTGCTGAAGTTACTCCCACTCCAGCCCCTTTGCCTGAAGAACAAATTGCTGGTGAGTCTGCTGGGCCAGCATCTGGTAGTCCGTCTGACTCCCCTCCGTTGAGAGAACAATTGGCTGAACTGCTCCGCCTGGATATGGATCAACTCCTTTCGCCTTACAATACCAGGAAGATCCAAACCATAGCTGCCATTTTGCTTTCGGACTCTTCCTTGCCTGCGTTTGAGAGGTCTGTACTTGAATGCATCAAAAAGCTCCCTGATGAGGTGTTGTACTACCGCCAGCTTTTGAGGGGGGCCTCTCCCCCCTCCCATGGCCAAGCGCATCCTTTACTTAATGCGTCGACCATGGCCTCTTTACTTTATCGGAACTATCTTTTTATAAGTTCGCCCCCCATCAAAAGATTACTAGTCTTCTTGAAAATATGATGCTAAAAAGTGATCTAATAGAATTTTTATCTTTTTGTAATTCCCAATGGAAGCCGCAAGATCGGCCATTTCACTGTCGCTTTTTGTATCTGTATCAAATTGGGAAATGGCCATATTTTTGGCTAAATAAAGAGAGTCCACTTCTGTGGAATTAAGTTGCGGATATTTATTTTGTACCTCTACTAATTGACAATGCCGCTTTATGTGTTTCAGCAGGACAGATTCCAGCTTCTGTTGACCAACAGCCGTGACCTGGGGGGCGGACGTCTGGTCCTGCTGTTGATGGACAAGGGGTTGTGATCCCTCTGGCGGGTTATCTTCCGGATCTTGTGAAACTGGAAGAAAGGACAAGGACCAGGCCAACTAACTAAACTAGCCTAAGAAGGGGCTAAGTCGCCTTTCAAAGACAATCAGCCTTAAGTTAAGTAAAGTGAGGGACGTAGTAGCTCTAAAGATAAGGAGAGGGACGGACCTAGGTCAGTAAACAGGTGAAAGCCCGACTTCTTCAATTATTTATTCATGAATGGAATAGCTGGTATACCTAGGCTCAGCTGTGGAAGATAGGCTTTCTTGTGTAGGGGCGGTCAGTAGCGGCCAGTCGGCAGGGAGAAGGGGCTCTCTCTCACTCGGTAAAGTTTGTTCATCGGGAGGTAAGGCCCGTAAGATCTGGTCACACAGCGGACTGGAATATGAGCGTGTAAGGTAAGGCGCTGGCGCGGTAAGAATTTGTTATAGCCAGGAGGGCGCGAGAGCGGCACGAAGGTGAGGCCGGAAGCAAACAAAGAAAAGTACCTTCCATCAGCTTTCTTCTAACACTCTGACTTATGGCATTATAATATAAATAATAAGATTCAAAGTGATTAGTTCAGATCCTGCGCCCCCCAAGAGTGAGGACCAGAGTCACTATGCCTACAGCCAGTAAAACCGAAAAAGGAGGAGCTGATGTGAACCTTACTACAACAAAGTATTTGAATTAGTTAAACTAAACATTAGTACTTCGGGCTAAGCATCTTCAAACCTGACTTTACGCTTTTGATTGTATCACAGATCTTGGTGAAGTGAGAGGGGAAAGAAGCCTAGTGACTTTGATTACTTTGATTCACTTGAACTATAAGAGGAAGAAGCCTGACCTGCCTTGAACTAAGGTCTCCTCAAGCTCAACAATATCTTCAAAATTAAGAAGACGCTTGATTCACTAAGTGATTCATTCGATCGCGGGAGCGAGAGTAGAGTCAGTCGTAATACTAGGTCGGGGTTCAAACATTAGAGTCAGGCTTGGAAAGCTGGGGACGTCCACTAGCATTCAAAGTCCTTTCTAGGAACCCAAGATCTCGATATGCAGCAAGCCACCTCCAACTTTATCTTTCTATGCCGCAGCCCCAGGTAGGTGTGCGTCGGTATTCTGTAAGCTGATAATGACTTTTCTTCTCTTAACTTATTCTTTCGTCTCGATTGAGAAAGTCTTCCGTTCGCCCCTTTCTTGATCAATAGCGAACTTGAATTATTAAATAGTAAGGAGAAAAGATTGAAAGACTTTCGTAAAATAACGAATCTTAATAGCTCACCTCGATAGAGTTTTGAAGGTAGGAAGAAGATAACTCGTTAGAGTGAGTTTACTAGCTGACTTGTTTAAGTAAAGAAAGAATGCTTAGAGCGAATAAAAGGAGGAGGGAATTTAAATAGTCAAGTTTGGATTCTTTGTCCAAAGTTCCATTGCCTTCATTGGTTTCATTTGTCCATTGCTTGCGCAATTCAATTCTAGTCAATGATCTGTAAATAGGCAAGGACGAAGGTTTGTTTAGGCATGCCGCAAACACCGACAAGTAAGACCTCTCTGTCCGAACTCTTGTTCATCTGATACGATTTCGTCTATCTTTCTCAATCGAAATAGAATCTCTTTCTTTCCTAGGATCGGGTCGTTCTGGTCTTTCATAATAGGGCATTCTTGGTCATATCGGGCTTTAGTCATTCCCGAAGATCCCAGGTATCAAGCATTACCCACTTTTCTCGAGCCCTTATCGATACCCGCATTGAGTCAAGTATTGAGCCAAGCTGCCGGACTCCACTTCAGGGACTACGATACAAAACTTTCTTTCTTCCAGCTTTTCCCAGTTTATCAGATAAAAAAACTAAACCAATGAGAATACGAAAGAACTGGAGAAGCAAGAACGAATGCTTCGAGTAACACCTGTTGTCCCTGCCTCTAACACTCGTTACCTAGGCTCTCTTCGTTCCGCAGCGCAGGCAGATTCCTATTGTACGCCAGTATCTCTTTCCGGTTGGTCATCAGGAGAATTCGATGAAAATTCCTCTGAGGTAGGCTCAGAATCCTTCTCACGAAGAGAAGACAAAGACCCAGCAACAACAGAACCCACAGCTCGATTCATAGAAGAAGGGCCCAATTTCGAAGGGTTACTGACCTTAACAGACAAAAGGGGAGGGGCGGAAGAAGATGAGCTCGCCCTTAATGAATAGTCAAGGAGAAGAAGTAAAGGAAAGTTTCAAAGTGGAATTTCCCTAATAAATGGTCTTTGCAGATCGATGAATTTACGTCTGACATAGCTGTGAAAGTTAGCAATCCAATTTTCCCTCGTAAGAGCACATCTGGAATCATACTTTTTACGTTTTATATAGATGCAAAAGTGCATTTTCTCTTCTCGTATCTCAGTAGCTAAGAGTTCTATAGCTGTTGATGAGCTCTGAAGCTAGGAGCTTGAGTTCTTACTTCCGGTTAACAGACGTCCCCTTCATAGGCAGCTAAGGAAGTTAGCCCGGGAAACTGCAAATACAGGTGTAGAGGATAAACGGCAAAGTAGCTGCGTAGAGGCGATTGCCGGGTGTATGGGAAAAGAAAGACTGCGAATGAGGATCAAAAGATAAAGCACGGAGAGGAGGAACCAGCTCTTTGAGAGGCAATCAATCCGGGAATGCAGTATCGGAGTTTAGAACTACTCGACAAAGACGGCATCGAATATAGGAATGCGGTATGATTAGCGAAGTTCAATAGGTCTTCGAATCTGATAAGATTGACTTCGGAAAGTGGGGAAGCTACTAGACCAAGAATGGTTGCAAGGGTATCTATTTCTTCACTAGATGAAACTCCATCAAATACCGGGTTCTATATCATCTCGTTATGCCTAGCCTTTAGCTTTTAAAGGTGCGCAGCTACTCGACCGAAGAAGCTATTCACAAGGAGGGAAAACTGCTTTCCTGATATTCTTCATAAGACTTCGAAGCGACAGAGAAGTCAACCTTTGCATCTACTGAACTATCTCCGATAATCCCTGTCTGAAAGAAGAGAAGACCAATCCCTCTATTGCCGAGAGGAAAGACGTTCATGCAAAACCTTTCTTGGGTGAGGTAGAATCACTTTTGATGCGAGTAACTGAACTGAATCAAGCCGGGAAAGGAACTTCATTTGAAACTGAAGATTCTCGAACGAAAGGAACAAAAAATAATACAAGTTTCCAGCTGTTAGCTTTTTGAACGACTCCGATGCTATTTCATAAGATCTTATCCTAGCTGGTCTGGTGGGAATCCCCTTCTTTTATTTCCGTCTTGATCTTTCTTTGTGGACTATAGAAGGAGCCCTGTAAAGGGATATACCCTGGAGCTGGTTTTCTTGAAAGGAAGGTATACCTGCTATCTGGCCATGCATTGGAAGGTTCTTTGGAGACTTTCTTCCTACATTCACAAATCCTTCTTTCTGTGGTCTTTCTCGTAGAAGGAGGGTCAAAAGCCCTTTCAAAGTAGTCTCTAGAGGTTTCAATAAACTGGCAATAGCCCAGAAGAAGAAGTCTTATTAGAAGAGTAAAGAAGAAGCTAACAACGCATAAGAATTTATTAGCAGTGGCTACGTCCATTACTTCATAAGGAATGGTCAGCGCGGGAACTCAGGAGATTAAGAACTAGACTTTTAAGGCCGAAAGAAGGAGCTCTTAGGTCAACAAGAGATAGAGCTTTCTCTGGCCTCTCAGCTTCCGACTCATAGCTATTTCTATTAGCCCGGACTAACTCGGCCGAAAGAATACTTCTAGTAGTCTTCAGAAGAAAAGAAGAAAGGCCGGGAAGCATCTCTAGCTCAACAATTCGAATATTCTTTTGTTTTGAGAAGGCCTCTTTCGACTAGCCAAGAAAAAGACGATTGAAGCCTCTCACAGGCCGTCCTATTACGTTACGATCTACTCCAACTAAGAGGAGGCCAAAGAGGGGTATCTTCTACCATTACCTTTTGGTCTTTGCAGCTCACTTGGTCACATGATTCAATCCTTTTTCATAGAAAGGAAAGCCGGTCTTGTTGCCCGGAGTATATTCTCAAACTCAAAGAACGATCTCGTTAATGCGGAAACCAAAAAAGGAGAAATTGAAGCAACATGAAAGCAACCCAACTTAACCAAACCCGAAAATGGCATCACTAGAGAATCTTACGTTACTCCACGTTTGCTATCGTCCGAATATTCTACCACGGCCCAGTGTAAAGCCCGATGTCCCGGCTCATGTGCTTATCGGTCTCCGTCTCTGAAAGAAGGTGCAAAAGAGGCAAGAGCGACTCAAGCAGCACCGACTAAGGGAACTTGTCCACGAATGTTGCATTCACCGGGACACTTGAGAGACCTTCTTTTATCAAATTGTTGGGAAATAGTCGAATCTTCCTCTTTCTTCTCCCCTAAGAGGAAGAAGTCTCGTCTCGAAAAGACCAATTGAAGCTTTTCTCTTCCGGCTTCTCGATGCATTGCTTGGGTCTTCATTGGGCACTAGTTGCGCACTAGCTCTTCGGTGTGAATAAAAAAGTGTCAATTGATGGAGTCTTTCGGAATAGAAATAGAAATAGGCTCTTCTCCTTTCCTTTCGTTTTTCGAGATAGGAATTGTCTGACGAAGCCTTAGGCCGATTAGTTAGACTGATCTTTTTGATATAGCTTTTTTGGTCTTATTTAGCGATTGCGCATTGCCGTGCTGTCTTCAACAAAGATCTCTGCTCTTTTCCTTGATGCGGAGAAGATATAGTTCTTAGTTAACCCCCTAACCAGTTAAGAAAGTTCGAGGCATAGCCCAGGTGCTTTTAGCGAAGCCGGAATTAAATGAAGGTAGTTCCGCCGAGTCGAGTCGTTGCTCCCGGTCGGAGAGGTCATAAATGCTTGGGGAATCCCATGAGGTAGCCGCAACCGTCTGTTGTGCCTCGACGAAAGAAAGTGATAAATGAGAAATCCACTTTAACACTTCAAGAGTGCCATGGGGACATGGATCCGACTGGAACGTAGACGTTCTGTAGGTGGAGCTTTACACCTAATTTCCCCTAATGAATGACAATAGATCTTACAAGTTTTTGGCATAACGTCTTGTCAGAGCCTCAGAGATCTTAATTACCACTTTATAAATATGATCGAGATCGAGGGAGTCCCCTTTTTAATCACTTAGATCTTCTTCTTCTAATAGTCATCAAGGGTAGTGAATTGAGAAGACGAAGGGTGTTTTACTTGTTGGTATTGAATTATACGTATCTTATCAATTACCAGTTGAATTGAGTTGCAAGGATATCGGTGTCAGGAATGATCGTCAACTACATGTGATGCGAACGACTAACAAACCGCTTCTCCATGCCCTCGTATCAAAGGTCGTGGCTGGCTTCAAAAGGAGTCCTCGCCCGCTCTAGGTTTTCGCTTATGAAATCTTGTCTTCCGGACCAGAGGAAGCGCGGTCCTTCTTTAGTGCTGCTTCATGGCGGAGGAAGCGTCCCTCGGTCATCTATGCGCTTAACTGGAGGTCGACCCGGTCTTGTCCGCTCTACTCTAGTTTCTCGTATCAACAGTACCTGGGTTTCCGGTCGACTATAGCTCCAGCCATCCACCTGGAACTAACATCTTATGAGGTAGCGTTCCTTGGTTAGTCATTACTTTTTGCAAAATAGGATTTGACCCGAGTGCCTGTAACCAATGTCCGATATATAAATAACTACCAGGAAAGCTCCTTAATGCAGGTACAAAAGACACCAGTAGAAGCCACAAGCACTCTTATCAAAGAGAGGGATCCCATCCCAGCCTATATTGCTCTTATCTGTGCCACTCGTCGTTCTGTTGTCAAGGGCTTATTGTCTGACTCTCATAGAAGCAAGTAAGGCTCTTAGACTCGTCCTATGAAACTTCTCCCGCATATAACCCTGACTGGACTGTAGCAAAAGGGCCAGCCGATGCGAGAGCCAGCAAACACTTGGGCAAATTCAAGTGAAGCCCTAAGCGCTAGCGCACGGACTGACGCTTCGGTGGAAAGGAGTGCAATAGATGTTCCGCGAAGGTCACTGGGAGTGGAATATCTAGCCGGGCAGGGGAAAGAGAATCTGGAGAAGATAGATCAAGAGACTTTACCCTGGAGGTGGCGCTTCATTCGCTTTCTAAGGTGTATTAGAAAGAGCTTTACCGTATCTACGCTACGATCAACATAAATCTAAGTGATGCTGGGGTTGGTAGGTATGTAAGGTAATCCGCCTTGGAGTTGTATAAGCTTAACTTCGGCCGGGCAAGAACAAGAAAGATATAAACTCAATCTCGCCAGACTACAGCTCTTACGAGTCACCTATGAATTCCTTGCTATGAATAACTTTCTAATAAGTATTAATGGTAAGAAGAGTATATCGGCCTACCCGGAGCCGACCGAAGGTCGATTCAGTGGGATTTGGTTACTTAACGTCAGCTCTGTAGGCAGGTTGATGTCTCTCTACATAGTTCCTTTGGTATTCACCAGAGGTGCCACCCATCCATGAGTTTGGACATCAAGGTGAGTCTTGGTTTGTGTACTCGAGTCTTTGACTGGGCTCCAAAGCGGGTGTATGGTTAGTCATAGGCAAGGCGGGCCCGTATTGAACGAGGCGTGCTGGTGGCAGTAACCCACTGTCGTCGCACCCTTTAGTAGATCAAACGGGTGCGGATAATCCTACAACCCATGCATACCCTATTCCAGTCACTGCTTCGTGTTGCACCGGCAGAGAGTTTTAGAAGAAAGACTCTCGGTTATTAAGGTCACTGCTTAACAAAGTGATCTTGATAGCCACTGACGGTCTTACTAAGGAGTTATGTATTTGAGCTTACCTGTTTGCTCGTACGGTAATGAGGATGGCCCTACGTTCGGGGATGTTGCATTGCGCTTTCTATTTAAAGCAGTGTGCATCTTCGCTTCAGAGGGCTTATGGTGGATAATTTCACCATGACTCACTTCCCGTACCCATCTTTCATCTTCCACTCCCGCGTATAAGAGGCGCCTGGGGACATAGGCTCCTCGAGCTCTGACTTAGTATGCTTTCCATGATTCACAAGACCTTCCTTCTCTTGCCTGTCAATAAGTCAATAAATAGCGTAGATTGAGATTGAATCATTCACTTATTTCATCCTCTCTTTTATCTTATTGAATCAATTCTTATCTTAAGATAGATTTCTAGTTTCACGACAGACAAATATGCAACAATCTATTCTATAGTGAGAACATACTTTCGCCTCTCCTTACGTCTCTTTATCAATAGTGAAATCTTCACCGAATGACAGGATATATAGAAAAAGTCTTCCGTCTCATCAAGGACCTCTTTCACATAAGAAAGTGGAGGGCGAAAAGCCTTTTTGAATAAAGAGGGACTTCGATTGTCATCTAGTGATTTTTCATATACAGATTCTTGGCCTCAGGCCGAATTTCCTAGGAACGGAAGGAATGGCATATACTAAGATGCCGGCGGGAATGGATTCTGGAGCCCCTTATTTACCTGGCGCCAACCTAATAAAAGATCGAAGTACCAAATGCTTAGGTCACCCGAGTTCGGCTAAGCCGGAAAAATAGATCGAGTTTAGCTGCTTGTGCAATACCAAAGGTGAAACATATGAAGGTAAGTGAACTGGATTAGCCATATACTAGAAAATTGACTGTTATTTCCTCGAACGGTCCGATTCAACCGATCAGCAATTAGTCGTTATCCGACCAACTACGCCATCTATGTTGGCCGCTTTGAGGAGCTTCATTTACATTCCATGTGGATTGAGTTTCACATCTTCTTTCACTCTGTACTAAGATAGCCTCGATGCTTTATAAGGCTACAGAAAAAGGTGAAGCCCACCTTTCACACCTCCGGCAAACTACCCAAGACCTGACGAGAGATCTATCTCTATCTTTTTTGGGGGCATAGGCCACCGCTTTGTCAGCAATGACCACGTCATCACCAAGCACACCGTACTTAGTGAACTTGTCTCCAGGGTGGGATTTTATATATCATAATCGTGCGAAAGCAGGTCCACATGTGTGATTGCTTCAACAAATAGAGCTCTCAAAAGCAACGTTTGCAGGCACACCTATGGATTACCACGTTGAGGTCTTCGAACCAAGGCTTTTCTTTACTGAGAGTGGCACCTCCTTCTTTTCCTATGCAGGTGCTGATTCGGTTGTACGAAAGGATCCGATCTCCTTCCTTTAGGGGGAATGGGTTCCATTTTTATTATCACTGTAAATAAAGTGGCACAGCAGAGACAAATAAGGAATCAGCAGGAAGAAAGCGTTCAACCGGCCAGATCTACTGAATCAACAGAGTCGACTAGATCGGGATCATAATCTGAATCATCGATATCTTTATCACGATCAAAAAATGCAACATCCTTCCCATCCATGGTAATACTCAACACGGGACCCCCTTAGGTAAGAACGACTATCTACTTAATGATGCCCATAAACCTTAGGTGGCTACTTATGCCCGTACGTACGCAGTAATACCCTTTGACTACCTTTAACGAAAGATACAGCTGATCCACGTTAGAGCGAGCGGCAGATCGAAGAGACGCGCATTTAGGAACCTAAAAGACGTTGAAACGTTAATCCAGTAGCAGTAGTTCCAGTAGCACGACGAACAGATCCAGGAGCAGCAGTCCTTGAAGCGGCATAGGCGAGAAAGGGTGTGGATCAAGCAGGCGGGTTTCGGCTGTAAGCAAGCAGTCGGCAAGCCGCAAGGCAGCAAGCGAGCACCGGTCAGGTAGTTAGGGAATGAGCTGTAGTCCAAGCGATAAGGTAAGAAAGCAGGTCAGCTTATTAATCAGCACAGTCTACCAAAAGCATAGGCAAGGATCCCAACCAACCAAAGCCGGGGACCGGTGGTAATAGTGAAAGAAAGAGAAGTTTGTTTTCTCAATTCAATAAAGGCGAAAGGTAAGTTGTCGTAGCTGCGCAAAAAGCGGTAAGAGCAAAAAGAAGGAGTCGGCCGATAAGAGTGGCTTTAGAGATAGGGGTAGTAAGCAAGTCAGTCCAAGGTAGGCTCCTTGAGAGGTAGGAAGGAAGGGTAGGCGTAACTTGACGTAACTGGAAGGAAAGGATATTGGATGAATGCCTCCTCTCCTACACCGGAGGATATCTCTCTTTCTTAGCCCATCAAAGAACTGGAAGAATCTTTCCACTTTGTGACGTGGGGTCAAGGCCTTAACAATCGATCTCAAACCACATCTACTCATAGTATTGGTTCCTCATTTGAGTCTTTGACATCAGACTCTTTTGAACAAAGAAGAGAATCGTCACTTTATCCAGATATTGGGACTCGTTCAGTTGGCATGGAAGGGCATTCCACATCCGAAACCCGAACTACAACAAAAGGGGAAAGCTCCATCGCCAATCGAGTGGACAAAGCCGAAGTACTGGATTCAACTCAGTTCAACTTACTTTGCTCGAGGCTGCACGATCCGATGTGCTGAACTACTTCAAATCCTATTCCTCACTCGACTTCCACCCGCCCGGCTAGTCGCATCAAAGGCATTCATTCCGGAGTGGTTTGCCGAGAGGGGAGAAGGGCAAGCAGGTCTCCAGAGTCAGCAAGTCTTCTTTTGATTGGTTCCATTTCCGACTCCCCGCACTTGATGTAAGGGAAGCCCAGGCAATCCGTTCCTATCAATCATTCGTCAGGGTCCTCCACATATATGCAAAGTGAGACTTTTCCTTCTCATCAAGCCGAAAACTCTTCGATATATGGCTGTAAGATGGAGTATACCTCCTCTGAGAAGGTTCTAATTCAATACATCGTGCTCTAAGACTACAGGCAAGGAGCGGTAGCCACTCGACATTACAAAGCTTAATAGGAGAGAAAGCAACTCGCAATTTAAATAAGAAATAAGTGCTTGAAAGAAGCAGGTAAACGAAAGGAAAGGAGCAAGAAAACGTATGTGTCGCTTTAGCGCTAGGGCACTCATCCGTTGTTTGTTGCAGGAAAGAAAAGTCACTTCACTCCGGCATGAATAGCAGCCTATTCAATCATCCCTAGCTTGTTGAACTTTTCATAGAAAGCTGATTTTAGACAGTTTAAGGATAAATCCGGAAGACCTTCAGATCTAGGCTTGCTTCTTTTCCCTCGAATAGAGCCACCTACGAATGTTTGGGATCACTTCGCCCCTGAACCTTCAATCTCCTTGGGCTTTAAGGAAGTGGATGGAAAATCAAACCATAAGATGACTCGTACTTCGATCCCCTGGCACTTGGTTTTGAGCTCTCTATTTCTTATGGAGAGACAGCCCTTCCCTCTTTTATACACCATTCATCGCTCCTCATCCCGTGGGTTCTGCGGGAAAGGAGATAGGGAGAAGCACTGGCCGGTATTCGCTAGTTGGGGGCCAGCCGGGGATGGAATGCAATACTCATTTGGCTCGCCCTAATCTCCTGTCGAACTGGGAAACTTGGAGGGGAAGCTCAGCTTTCGTCCAATCGATGACGTGGTACTTCTTTCTCCATTCTTCTGGCCCTATCCACTCGACTATAAGGTATTCTTAATCGCTCTACTTATCAGTAGAGGAGTGGGAAGCGAAGACCGTCTCATCAATCCAAAAGCATTCTTGTCCTACCGGAGTTGGACCAAGAAAGACAGGAATGATACCAATGGCACTACTCCTTCAAACTGTCGGGGATGCCTTGTCATCACATCAACTACTTCGTCCCTTGCTATACCGAGCCGTACCGTAAGGGGTGGAGTCCTCTCGAATATACGAATACAGATTGGATTCTAAGCCTCATTTCATCTCCAGCCGTAAGCGCTTAGAGGGAATTTCATCTTTTTTGTGAGATTATTTCATTAGGCTTGCTTCTAGGGAAGGTAGGGCTAATCCTAATTACTGGACTCTTATTTTACTAAGAGCCGAGTCCACAAGCAAAGGCAAGTCGTCCATCCAAGCCGGGTAGAGCTCATTTGATACCTTTGGCTCCGCCCCTTCTTCCTTCCCTCCAAGAGAAGGACACTATCCATCTGTCATTGGATAATAGAACCAATACGGCGTTAGTACTTGGCTAGACTAATTGCAGAGGATAAGTCGGCAGAGATTGCAACGTGGAATCCGGAGTGAAGACTTGAACACTGACCAAGATGAACGATGTGTTGAATCGAGAAATCCTCTCCCGTAGGTCGAGCTATTTCATACCATTCAACATCTCTCAATCGATATCTTGCCTTTCTTTGTGACTTGAGTTAGCGAAGTGCCTCATTAGTTATCTTTCTCTTGAGGATCGGTAATCATTCGAATCGGTCTAGCATGGAAGTCAGTCCTTCTCTCATTCTAAGCTGTCGAAGTCTTGTACTTGTAAGTCGTAGAAGTGTGATTTGCTTTTCTTTGAGGAAGAAGATCTCCTGTCTTTTTCTGTTCTTGGGAGGGCTAGTCTTGTCCTAAGGGCATCCAGGTCTATTCCTGCCAGCGGGAGTTCTCTTGCAGCCCCTACATCTACTACCTTCTCCTTGGAATCTAGTTTCAGTACCATATGGGTCAAGGTCGGATCGGGCAGGCTAAGGCTAGGTTACTGAGGGCTAGGCCCTCACTTCCATTCATAAATCAAAGGCTAGCGCAGGCAAGGAGAAATGGAGCAATCTATCCAGTTTGAAAACAGTCTATAAGAAAAGGAGAATCTCTTTTCCCGGAAAGTGCTAATTGAATCCCTACTCCCTGGGGTTTGAGTTGGTGGGAGTTCTTTACATCGAGTTCCATTCTTTCCGCCTTCCAGCCAGTTTCAGGGGTAGTGGAAGTTGGATCCCTTAGATGGTGGGCTAGCCGAGTGTCCTGTCAACTAGCTAAGTGATATTCGTCAAATACCCTACCTCTTGCTTGACTGAAAGCGAGCCACTTTATATATTCTCATCCCTCTTTCCTACCCTTTTTGCATAGATCATACCTTCCGTTTATGGTCGTACGGACAACTCAGAGCTATGGACGAAGAAGGGTCAATGGTTCGTTCGGGGTAAGTTAGGAAGACAGTGACATTCCTTGTTCTCTTTCACGCCACCCTGCGAGAAGCACTTATAGCAAGTGTGAACGCGGCCTCGCATAAGGACGAGATTTTGCAGGAGAATGAACAAACCTGCGATGTTGGCATTCTTTGGTCTTTCTCCTATCTATAGATTCTATAGATGCCCGCTTCGGGAAGTCGAAAACTGAAGGCAGTTGAAAACGCTAACGCTCGGGATTATCCTGATGAATAGGTGTATGAAACCGGGTTTTGCTGGAAAGCTTTTACCAAATCTTGAAGAGATGGCTGTGAATTCAATGGCTTAAGTCAATAAACTCAATATGAATTAGTGGGGCACTTCTTGCTTACTGCACTAGCGGTCATCTGTCAATGTCTAGTAAATAATTACATTTAGTGGGAGCAACGATTCGGGTTGGGTATCCATCACAAAGAAGGAAGGTGAAAGGCTAACCGCAACTTGAGCATATTCTATGAATTCCGGTTTCCAGAAGCATCATCTTAGAACATTGCAACGTGGGTCATATCGCAAAGCCGGAGCTTACTTACAGCATTTACCATTAAAAGTAGGTATCGAACTGTCTCATCATTCGAAGCTATCTCCATCTGTCAAGGAGAAGGCATGGTACCTCGACCCAGCTGGGCAAGGGACTGCTATTGCAAAAGAATAACTCGTTGGGTTGCGTTAGACCGAACTCCATTCGTAAACTTCAACGGGATCCGGTAGCAGGTGCCCCAGACTTCTGCCTTTTCTTCTGATGTAGGCGGTTGTTTTTATCCGTGAACTACTAGGAGCATATTAATGAAGACTCCCGAAGAAGACTTTCGGACAAAAAGCAGAATCCAAAGACGATACATTTAGTCACTCTACAGGTACCACCAGTCATTTCTGGATTTCGAAATAGAACATCCGGCTATTCCTGTAGGTTGTTGACCAGATACGCACCTGGGAGTCTCTATCAAAGCGATTCTCTTTCTTGCTTATGATCCACATTAGTGCAACGGAATTCTGTAATCGCCGCATTACCGGAAGAAAGCTCATCAACAACCGTAGGCGCTGCAGTTGTAAAGCCAAGAATGGTTTGGGCACAGCCCATTAGGTGTCACATTTCTATTTATAGAGATCAAACCTCAAACTGACTAATTTCACATCAAAGAGAAGATTGGCCCTCCCCACTGGACAGATGTCTTCCTTATTTCAGTCTATCTATAGGCAGATGCCTCTCCAACCCGCCCGGATCAGTCTCTTAAGATAAGAAAAGGATGCCTGACAATTGAAGTTGGTTGGAAAGACTTTGGGACTGAGTCTGGCTATTACATCATCCTCGGATGAGATCTCTTATCATAGATCGGACTATTCCTTCTTCCTCAAATAAGATCTTAGCTGTGCCCGACTCATAAGGAGGCTAACTCGCAGCAAGTGAATAAGTTGTTACACATCCTAATGATCATGACTCAAGCTTAGGCACCCGCTCGACCCGGTTTAAGAATCAAACCTCGCAAATGGTTCTGCTGGACGGGATTGAACCTCCCTAAATGGAACAAGATTCCCACTTCCGAGTTTGGATACGGAGCTTTGCCTTTTATTTCTATGGATTTCTTTCTCCCTTCCGCTAATTGCTTACGAACCAGGAGGCTGCTGAGGAATGATTTGAATGCATGCTATGTATTGAGTATTGAATGGAAGCGGTTTAGGTACCAGATGACGAGAAAGTCCTAACTTAACTAACGTAATGGGTTGTGTACCGGTCGAGGAGTAGGACCCGGCCGCGAGGATGAAAGCGTAGTCCTTTCTATACGTCAATAGGACTTCCTGATTCTATATGAATAAGCGCAAGTTTCCCTTTTTGAATGAGTATTAGCTGAACCGCGCGTCGGAAGTATCTCAGGCTAGGCCTTACACCCTGATCCAAGCAAGCGGAGACCTCTTAGTTGTTTTTGTTCGTTTACCAAGTTCGGCATTAAGGCTTTGCTCTAATGAAGAGTTCTTTCTATCGATCGCTTTCGCCCCGCATGTCTCTACTTCTTTTCCCAAGATCAGATCTCGAACCTATACTCTATTGAATCCCAGGCCCCCTTATGTTACCATCACTTGGTTGCTCCAGAATGAATGTACTAAACCATCCATACTCGAAGAAAGGGCTACTCCCGGACTAACGAGGACGCGGAAAAGCATCTTTCTAAAGAATCGCCATCCCTTTACGGCTCACCTGCGGCAACCCTTCTCCGACCAATTGAAGTGGCCTAAGCACGTGTATAGGCGTAGGAAAGGCTAAGCTAAAAAACGAATCTTGAAATGCTCCGCTCCCATTACAAGAGATGTAAGGGTGCATTAAGTGGCCACTCATTTCAGGAGTGGTTAAAATGATAGCCTCATAGACAACTGAATTCCCTATTTTCTTGCTTTTTCTCCTTCCGCCACGGGACTAATTGTTTCATTCCCGCCTATAAGCTCTTCAGTTAGACTATTTCAGTGATTCAATTGATTGTCTCGACCTTTTGGTTGAATTCCTCGGAAACATTGGCATAAACGATTGAGGGATAAGTACCGCCGGATGAATTGATACGACTTTCACCCTTTCCTCTCGCCATCATCAAGAGTAGGCACCTCTTAAACTATGTGAAGGTTAGCAGGTCACTCGATGAGTTGATACGTATATAGAGTAGCTGGTCATCGTCCCTTCCGGGTAGTGGCACAACCATGAATTAAAGAATCTAACTCTTTCATCCACCCAGAAAAATCTGTATACAAAACCCCTACCGGTTTACCGAATCCCCGCACCGCATCATCGCTCGGGATCAGAGAATAAGATAGCAGCCCCTTTCTATGTTATTAGTAAAGCGCCGTTTCGCCCCTCTCCCTATCGGTCGAGTCGAAAGCCTTTTTTTTCTTTATTCATAGGTGACGGAGCTTCAAGCAGCTTTACCGGACGAGGGGTAGGCGCTTTCTAAGCAACTCCCCCACCCCCAATTGATCAAGGGACAACAACGATCGATCAAAACAGAACCCAACAAACTGCCCCGGGAATAGTTGAAAAAGAGAAAAAGTACAAGATCCGAGGTTGAAGGATCCAAGTCCCAAGGCACGGGAGGAGTGAATTTCCGAAGAACCGATGGCATTGAAGATGACGTAGCTTAACGTCAATGGAATAATTAGCTCAAGCCACTGTACCGGTATAGGGCCCTTTTGGCCTATCGAACATAGGAGCGGGGGAGGGGCCGTATGGACACTCTACGAAGGAAGTAGCATGGGTCAAGTCCTCCGCACGCCCTTGTGCCAGCGTAGAGCAGAACAATTGAATTTCAAAGGTTAGCAGTTGTTAGGCAAGCAGTGGCTATAGGGATCGTTCCAAGCCTTGATATAGGAGATTGCCCGATCTTTCGTACTTTCTTTTTCACAGTTCAATCACAATGATTGACTGGGTGGAAAGGAATCTTCTCTTGCTCAAAGCTAAAGCTAGTATGAATAGCTTGGACTCTTCCCTCTTGGGTGAAGCTCTTGTGAAAAAGGGTTGACCTTTCTTTGCTTTGGCGATATCGTCTTATAAAGAAGAAGATCCCGTCTGGCTTTCCGCTTTCAAGCTTTCGCTAGGTCTTGGTCTTCTCTCTTTCCCTTGCTCGATGGGAAGAATAGCGTAATAAAGGAAGAGCCTACTTTCGTACTCAAGGGTTGAGCTTTCGTACTCAAGCCTTCTGATACTGAATCCTAGATTATTCAATCTGATGGTCTTGCTGCAGCTCTGTTCTCCGCTGTTGAAGGTTTCGCTTAGTGCTTGGGCTAAGGAATAAGCCCTGCGCTTAGCTCTCCCTCTCTCGTTTGAGCTACTACGTAACCTAAAGCTACTACACTACAGAAAGGCTGAAACTAGCCTGGCCCTGTTTGACTTATATTCTAACAGTCTTATTCATCTTAGATAAATCAATCTTATTTCACTAAATAAAGAATATTGAACCCGTTCCGTTGAAATAGTTAAGTTCAGTCAGTTCAGTAAGAAAAGATAACAGAATAGCCTTTAGGCTTGAGCTCTGTCCCTTGCTTTCCTTCACGATCCTATCGTACTGTATTGCTCTCCTGTTGATGCGACGCTAACTCGAGATAGAATATCATAAGAGAAGAAAGACTTTCTACACTACGATCTTTCTTACTATTTCCAGTAATAGGAGCTTCAAGCTTATAGGTATAGGTAGCAGCCTAAGCGCTAAGAAAAGAAGTTGTTTTTTACACTTTGCTTAAGACATGCAAGTCAAAGTTTTCGGGGAGCTAAGCAGAAGGAAAAAGAGGAGGAAGCGGGATGGAGTAATGGTAAACTCATCAGGCTCATGACCTGAAGATCCAGGTTCGAATCCAGGTCCCGCCTTGAGATGCTGGTAGATCATTAGTGCAAAAGGACCAACGACGATCCAGTTCTACAGGAGTAGGAGGAGTTAGCTTGAAGTAGGTTCGGAATCGAAGCGAATAAATTCTGAGTTCATGCCACGACGATCTATATGGAAGGGAAGTTTTGTTGATGCATTCCTGTTGAGAATGAAGAAGAAGAGAGATCTTCTTTTGAACAGGAAAATTTGGTCACGTAGATCGTCGATTTTGCCGGAATTCGTTAATTGCTCCGTACAAATTTATAATGGAAAAACTTCTGTTCGTTCTAAAATCACTGAAGGAAAGGTTGGTCATAAATTTGGAGAGTTTGCTTCTACACGGAAACGAAGACTTTTGAGAAAAAATCTTGGACCAGGAAGAAAAAAAGGAAAAAAGTAAAATATAAGCGGCACGCAAAGAAAATCCGATTTCATATTTCATATTCACTCTTTTTGATTCTATAATCAAGTTTATAATAAATAATTTTAGAAATTTAGTAGTAGCGAGCTAACGCGTTGAAAGTGTAGCTAGGGCGGGGGGCTCACACAAGTAAGTGAAAGGTGAACACCCTACGGGGCCTTTCAGAAGTGTGACCCATACACGGCCAGGGAGAAAGAAAAAAACCAATCCGGACGAGGAACTGCGGTATACCCCTTGACTATTAGTATAGATAGATGAGACTCTTGCGATTGAGCTTCCCTCGGATCGATCCCTGCTTTACCCACGCCTGGTCCGAGATTTTTTCTTTTGAATGAAGCTCCTCTAGAGTGTCTCTACGGAATCTGGCCTGTGCTGATAGATCTTTCATTGCGACGAAAATAATTTGAATAGCGAGGCTCCAGCCATACCCTTAAAGGCAAACCTTTGAGAATCAGTTTAGTTCACCTTCTTTGGTAAATTGATTTAAATAGCCCTGCCCTATCTTTTACCCGGAAAGAGAAGATGCAACGAATTGACTTCAGCCTCTTTGACAGTGAAATAAAGACTTTCACTAAAGAGTTCAAATTAGGAGTTTTCGAACCCTCACATAAGAAAGTGGCTGGTGGGATTTGCTAGATAGGCCTCTCAGACTTTCCCTAGCGAAGAGGAATCCCGGGGACTACTAGTGTTTTCAGAAGAATTGAAAGGATTAGAGTCTTCCCCTTGACTTTCTTGAAAGAGTGGGGTGTCACCGGTCAATCCCTGGGGCACTAGCGAGTCCGTTCTTAAAAGCCCTAAATTGGGTCCATGATGCCTTAGATACTCCAAGCTTCAATCTCAATTGTCCTTGAACCTATACCCAGGAATTTCTTAGAGTCCCATTCTCTTAGTTGAATCTACAGAGATGAGAAGGGCTTCATTCGAAGTTGTGTGGGCTAGATCAAGAGCATGGTTTTGAACTCGGTAGACCATCTTATAGTGGAGGGTAGCAATAAGAGAGTTAACCACCTGATGAGCTCCAACGATTTGAAGCTGAACTTTAAGAGCATCCAGGAGCTGGTCATCTTTCAGAGACATGTTCAAATTAGGAAACAGGGTTACAAACACAGTTCCTGCATTGAGGGTTCTCTCAATGGTATCGATACATGCAAGCTCTTATTCTTCTTCTACGTAACCAGTCGAGTCAGCCGGAGATAGGTCTGTGTTTTCGTCTGGGGGTTGCTCGTCAGTACCAGGTCTTGATCTCAGTCATCAAAAAGAGAGGGGTTCAGAGGACCTCTTTGACATCTCATTCAAGAGAGAGTGAGTCATCCATCCAATTCCTATGTTCACCCAGGGGCCCGAAAAAGACTTAGTTAAAATGATGCACTACACGTCCGCCATTTGGACCCAACGAAAGCAAGCCCCGTAAATGATGTTCCGGGGCCGGCCTTCCAAGTCTATAGCACTCCCTGCCAAGTATGAACTAGCACGAGACCAGTAAATAGATTAAGTCTCAGCCTTTTTGAAGGGGGAGAGTGAGATACCGCGCAACCTTAGATGCTATGACTTAACCCGGATTGACCCCTTTGTTAGGATGGGCTTACGACTGGAACTACAACAACAGGCTCAATTGCTTTACCAACTTTATCGGGCAAGCAAGGAAGGGAACGGGCAAAAGGGAAGGCTTTAGCTTAGGACCAAGAAGAAGCTGGAGCAGGGAAGGACCTATCTGAAAGGAACTCCCTGAAGGTATAGATTCGGAAGTCTAGTTGTGATTCGATGGGGTGATGGTGCCTCGTATAAGACATTGAAGAGCACTTCCAGTGAAGCAGGGTACCACATAGTGATGAGATAAGGCAAACAGAGGCCAGGCATCATCATAGGCTGTGTTTTAAGTGAAGGAGAGAGAGAGGACTTGCTAGGAATTGAATCAGTTTAGTATGAACCGTAGCTATTGACTCTGCGGCTAATCATAGAAAGAAATAGAGTCAACCCCCCGTGGTACTAATAAGATTCTATAGGACAGCCCCCGTGTTGACCACGCCTGTGAGAGAGCACACCATGTCGGCAGTAGATCCTACTGTGCCTCATCCTTTGTCCGGAGGTAGGGAAGATTCAATGCTCTCACCCTCTGAGCTTTCTACCCGCAGATGTCAGAGATTTCCTTTGTCCGGAATGAGCTTCTACTTTGTTTAGTGCAACTAAGCACGCTTCGACACATTAGTTCCTTCGAACATGCTTTTACGACTTCAACCCTTCCATGTGGTGCCAAACTTCTACCGTATAGTTAGTCCCTTTGGTGTACTAATCTCCCTCCTTTCAATCGGGCTTTCCTTTTGAGAGAGTTTATCCTGTCCGAGATCGTGAATTCACATTCACATAGAGTCAAGAACTTCGCATCCATAGAAGACCAAAGAGACCATTCTTTCTCCTTGAGTCGATGAGGCTTTGGATGAGTCTAGTTCGACAGTGATTTAAACTGAAGAATAAGAATAAAGGAACGAGATATGGAAGGTATACTCCCATCTTGTTGAGAGTCTTTGAAACCAGAAGCTAGAAGCGGAAACCAGTAGGCTAGATGACGTAGCAGGGACCAATCCAACTAAGGGGGAAGGGGGACCTATCATAACTTGATCCCGCCCAAGCGATTAGACCTTGAGCGGAGCTCTTCCTGCGGTCTTAGAGTTTAGGCTCTTGCTTCACCTTAGGGCATGTGAGAGGAGTGCAAGATCACAGGGCGAGCGTAGTCGGGACCTAAGCCTTTACGAGGGATTCCCCGCCCGACTGAACTCTTTGTGATTCAATCGATTCCTAACAGCGGATTCTCTCATTGAGTAGACAAAAAAGGCCGTAAACGATCAAGGCCTCTGAGAGCCTTTTTTACAAGCCGGGTATTTGATTTTTAGCATTAAATTAAAATAGTCTGTTATTAGGTCGTCCCTTACTCCATGAGGACAAAGTAGAAAACCAGAAAGATAGAGATCTTCATTTATCAGATCCTCGAATCAAAAGGGTGAAAGAAAGGAGGAAAGCCTTGCCGTCTCAAAGAAAGTATGGTTGTGCGAGAGTCCGGGCATCGTCTACTTTAAGGGAAAGCCTGTTTTTGAGCTGAGGCTTGATAGTCTCATTCGAGAGGCTTGCGTGAAGCTTCAGGCGAAAACGAATGAATTGAATTCTTGTATTGGTTGGGCTAAGCCCTTTACACGCCAACTAAATTAAATTAAATAACATACTAAAAAAGATGTTTTTTATCCGTGTTACAGTCGAAAAAACTACCAATGTATCTTCATTGATCTTCAGCTCTCATGGGGTCCTCGATCGATAGCTGAATTCCAAGATGCATGCCTCTAGACCTACCAACTCAACCTAAAATTCTCTTTGTATCCCAATGCACTGACCGGTCCTGTCGATGGAGATCCATCTTTCTATGATAATCTTTCATTTTATCGGAGAAAATGTAAATTACGCAATCTTTCACAGAAAAAAGACTCTATTTATACGGCTTGTCTAGGTACAAGCCACCAGTTACCAAAGAAAAGAAGAGGCTTTCCCGATTAACGAAGAAGGACCATTAAAACCTCTGACAAGCCAAAGAAGAGCTTTAAGCTCGGCAGGACGAAGCATGGCTTAACAACCAGAAGCTATTGGCTCTAACTCAACTAGAACATCCTTCGCCTATAGCTCTGAAAGTTCCCTTGGATCAGTCGATACTACTCAACTAACAAGAAGGAAAGAGGAGATAGTAGAGAAAGCTCCAACTCGGAGTTTTCAAGGGGCGTGCTTGACTCTAGTGACGGAATGAACAGATAGGACGACTACGGGACTTAAGAAAAGCCCTAAGGAAATTAGGAAAAGGCGGAACCTACGACTAAGCCATAGGGAAATCTTTGTCCACCAGGAAAGTCAACCCATCCCCTCGCGCTCACACCTCACTCTTCTTACTCGACTTTATAAAGGAAAAAGCACGATAGCGGACGGTAGGAATAGAGGGAGAACAAGACCAAACGGCAGGCAGGTTTTAAGACTTTCCTTACCAAAGCCATTAAGACCTCTGAGGAAATCTCATAAAGAGAGTCTGTGAATTTCTTGCTCTGTCCTCCTGGCATGCAAGTTGCAGTAGAGTTTCTCCCTTTAGCTCTTAGGCTGGAAATAGGGGGTTTTGGCTTTGGGTCCTATTTTCTATGCTTTTGTTTTATAGGGGAATGTTCAAGTGATTTCCCGCTTTCAAAGCTTCAATGGCCCTGTCTGGTTTTTACAACTCAGGTCTGGTGCCTACTTTCCAGAGATCAGCCCAAATCTTATTGACGATCCTGGCTTTCGAAACGATCCTTTGACAATGGGCTCTGCCCGGGCCCGGTACAACAAAAACCACCATCTCGCTCTTGACTTTCATGTCATGAAGGAAATCCCACTTGTGCTGGATAAGAGGCTTGAGAAGCTTAAGATGAGTTCCATAATGATGAGAAAAATCGCATTTTGCGAGAGTTGAGGACTTTGTACCAACCATTGGTTTCCCTACGGCTACCTTGTTTCCCCTTCCTTCATTTTGAGATGAATAGGGCGTTAACCCATTACCATTGCTAAACTGCGGGACTTACCAAGGAAGAATAGAATAAGTAAGAAATATGACTAGCCTTAGCTAACAGCAGAGGTATTCTCTTTGAACTTGCTCCAGACTATCTTGCTTGGATCACCGCTACCTCACTCCCTATCCGATTCTTCTCCTTAGGATATTCTATCGGCTTATTCTCCGACAATAGATATTCGGAGTATCCCCCTCATTCCAGACCCGAAAGAGATGCATTCATTCACTATAAGGCTAAACTCCAGAGTAACTCATCTAGGATAGGAAAAGATAGAGGTATCAAAGAAAACATATTAGATTGAAAGGAAGAAGTTGCTCTTAGGGAGATAACTCCTGATACAGTCAACTACAGCTAGCGAGGAAGGGAATGGAAAGCAAGATAAGAAGGCAAGCAGTACGTACCGTATTCACATATGATGGTTGGTGTCTATTCGTTGTGAAAGACTAGTGATATGTATTTCTACAACTAAGAAAGCAGCTTACAGCCAAGAAAAAGCAATCTCCATCCCGAGTGAGCGATGGTGGGTTAAATCACTCTCAGCCTTCATTGTTCCTTAGGAATCAAAACCTATTGAAGGAAAAATAGGTATTCAGCAAGAAGTGGAAGAGATCCTGCTGTTAACGAGGCACCCCAAGGTGGCGATACCATCACACCTTTTACAGTCAATTCAATAAAAGAAGTGTACCCAAGTTACTGTGTTGACGTGAATTTTGAGATCATAGAGGGCGGATTTCCCACGGGATCTCCAGCATGAGGTGATCAGTCTCACTCCCTCGAATATGTCCTTTTTTACTTTTTCCTCTTTTCCCTACCCTCTCTTGCATGGCATTTCATCTCGCATGTAGGAAAGAGCGCTCATTATGTATAGCTATCATTGAAAGACCCTCTCAATTATAACTTAAACAAAGAAAGTGCTCCATGGCCTCACCATCATCCTTCGAGTTCTCTATATGCGAAGAGCCAGGAATGGTGATAGAACTATCGGAAACTACCCAACGACGAGCCTGAGATTGCCTACCAGAAAAGAGCATTCCCTATTGAATAGATTCATAAACTTGATCCGCTAGACTCATAGTGATCTAACGGCTGCTATCTTATCTTTCAAAATAGAGTGACTACTTCTAGTCCTATTCCTGACCTTCTTCGTTAACGGGCGGTAAGCCTATCATAAGACCCTTTTCTAGGCTGAAGCTGACTATTCAGTAGGTTGACTTCACGAATGAGAAGATCAAATAGAATTCATTAGTGGATTACTATTACTCTTTCTAGGAATTCTAAAACACCCTACTTCAAATTCAAGAGTAAGGGTCGCAGGGGCTTTTGATTCGAAAGTTGTGATTCGAGCTTGCCCTAAGTAAGCCGATTGCTCCGGTATTCTATGGATATTCTATTCTATGAAAGTCTATTCTCCCGGGAAGTTAGATCAGTTCGAATCTTCTTTCCTTTCCGCTTACTACCTATATCACAGGGGTACCTCACTCTATCTTCTTTTGGGCTTTCCAGTCTCCTTCCCTTTAATTGTACGAGCTAGCCAGCCATTCCTCCAAGAGCCTTGGGGGCATCCTGCCATTTTCTTGCTTACCTTGAATCGTACACCTCTAGTTTTGGGCAATCAAAATAAATAAGGCCGGTCTCTTTTCCAGCACCTGTAGGCGCAATAGCTTCATTAGCAGAAGTATACACAGCGGTGGATGAAGTATCTGTTCCATTTCAATCGGAAAGGTTTGCAACTTCCCGGTAAAGCAGGAAATCCCTCGGATCTTACTGGCTAAACCGCTGAGACTGATTGACTGAACAGCCCGACCTAACCTTGTCTTATACACATAGGAACTACTTCAGTACCAGCGACACCCTCCCTAGCTCCTAGCGCAGCATATCTGAATTTACTGTATGTAGGGTGGTACAATCATTCCCTGACCCCACTTAATACCTTATTACCAGGGTAAGCAGCTTTTCTGAAAGAGGTAAAGTAACCCCATCTTCAGCACCAGTGGATTCCTTTTTGCGGTATCGGATTTAGTAGATGTGCAACAACCATATCTGACTGATTCGGACAGGACAATTCAATCTTTCGAACGGACAAGGGAGATATGGGTGCGAAAAGCATAGGAGCAACTAACTACTAGCTTAGTGAATCGATCCCTAGCGTCTGCCGGGATTAGTGGTTCTCCCGAGGCAAGGGAATATCTTTACAAGAATACAAGCCCGGGTGATAACTCTTTCTTAGGAGTTATTGATCCCCTTAGTTCTATGCTTCTAAAAGAAGAAAGCGGAAGGCTGTTCTAGTTTCAGACTGGGCTGGGATATTTCCTCACTCTGCTTTGAATAGCTAAAGCTCGAGAAAGGTACTCGGTAAGGGCAGATGAAATGCTATCCCCTCACTTGCTTGACAGGTTCGCTTTCCTGGTTATAGGTTACTTCTCTCGGGATGAACTGGCGATATGAGAGTTGGCCCGTCTTCGGCCAATTCCATGCCTTGACTTACAAAGATCTCGATTGGTTAAAGACCCATGATCTTTGAGTCATAGCGAGTCTCTCTCTTTTAAGAAGTACAGCTGTAAGTCAAGTTGTCACAAGGAGCTTTTAGCGTCAACGAGCCGCAGCGGAAAGTCTATCGATTGAAAGGACCAAAGCCAAGGCCAAGGGTATAGGTTCTGAAGCTCGAGTAGGAGTTGCAAGCCGCATTCGTAGTCTCTCATTCTAATTCGGCTTCTCACTTTGCTCCATCCAATTCTTCTTTCTCTTTATCATAGGCGAAGGAGCGAAACGGCATCCTGATTCTTTGAGTTGTAGAACGAGACTTTCTCTGTTTAACGAAGGCACTGAGCATAATGAGACTTGATCCTTACGAGCGCTACTTCAATAGAAAGATAAAACTGAGCAGAACTGTTCGTGCTAGTACAATTGTTATCCCATCTATGACCATAGCCCGAAGCAGACCAGGAAGCTGATCTGCGAGTGATAGAGAATTTTTTACCCGCTAACCGATCTTGCAGGGTCAGCACCACTAGCCATCTGTTCCAGCATTCCCAGCCAGCTACACAACTAAGCTAAAAGGCCGGTCACTTCTCTTACGTCATTTCCTCCAGGAACAAACACAGCTCATAATTACACAACAACTTTATTCTTCCTTTTGAGGGTTTGATAGCTTAAATCAAGCAGTAAAGACTGCACACTTACTATATCAGGCTTGATTTTTTCAACCATCTTTACCAACTTTACCAGATCTCTGCTAAGCTAAGTGAACTCTTTCGGGGGACGAAGGCAGTGAATCATAACCAGCTGCTTGAGTACTTAGTTAAGGACCCAGCCCTTATACCTCTGGCTCCACCTACAGAACAAATTTCACGATATTCTAAAGAAAGTAAGAAGGGTTGAGGCTCCATTGAAAGAGAAAGAACAAAATAACTTCCATAACGTGGCCAAAACGATCACCGTCAAGCACAAAAGATTCAAAACTGGAATCTTCCTACTCTTGTTAGTTGGGACAGAGCATCCTATCTTGTTGATTCTCCTTTTCCACTGTCTCGAGCTCTCGCTTTCAGGGTGGATACGCTAATAATTTACTATTTAAATTCAAATTTACATGATCCGCTGCTCACGCACGAGCCGGGAAAGCCCCCTCATCGGAATCCGTTGACGTGCAACTTTCACTCTTCGCTGCTTTGAGATCCACTTCTTTAGTACCAGTCGGTAAACCTCATGAGCGACTAGTTCCCTGCCCCCAGCTTAAACCACGACGAACAAAACAAGTCATGCATATCCCACTTGGCATTACATGCTTAGCCGACTAGACATGTAATGCATACCCTACTCTACAACTGGCAAAGTGCTAAGTACTAATTATGAGGCTCTCTTCCGCCTTCGTCTGCTTCCATTGATGGAGGCCCGGCCTTATGATAAAAGGCAAGCGAATACTAATCCCCTTGGGGGGCTGGGCAGCCACCATATAAGCCTCCTCACACTCTTATCGATCCGGCCGACTGATTCCTGTTCCGCTGAATCACCCTACCTTTATAACTCGTCGTCTTAAGAAATCCGCCCTTTCCGTGGGCATTTGTACACCAGTGGTTTAGTCTCAAAATCCTTTTATTCTCGGTCTCTAATAGTTCCCCGAGTAAATGGGCTGAGCTGATCTAGTCCCATTTTCTGGCTGCAAGGCCCGGCCCGAGTAGTCCATGGTTGCTACCGCTCACTGCGCTTCTCTGTACCATTTCATTTATAGTCAAAATGGATGCTGGGCATATCTACTGACCCGAAAAGCTGACGTAATTCTATCCATCCATAGCAGTCTGTGCCGCTACCTCTATCCAGCGGATCCAGTGCCAACCCACCTATACAGAGTGGACGCCATGCCCACCTAAGCACGAAAGAAAGCATCCAATATTTCAAGACCTTCTCCACAGAGCTCTTAAATCGTTTCTCCTAAGATCCAGGCTAAGCTTTCGACTATTTTGTTTGAACACGAATTGACTTTTGTTGAGGAATAGAATCGTACATGAAGTGCTCTCTTTCGCCGGCGGCAACACTTATTCATTCCTTCTACGGCAAGAGCAGCAGATTCAATAGCAGTTGATTCTGGGCATAAATCTGCTGGTACTTTATCTAAGTAAGAGATTTGGCATTTGTTTTGCAAACAAGCCTTTAGAAGACTTTTTACTTTGTACAGCTTTCCTTGCTCGAATACGAGGACAAAAAAAGGAGAGATTGAAGTAGCTAAGGTTTATGCTATTCAACCAGGTAAGCAATGTACAGTTCGTAAGGACTAGTAAGAAGGGAAAGCCTAAGGCACGTTCGTCCCCCTCCCCGAGGTTCACTCACTTGCGTTGTGGGTTAGATTTCTCCTCTTTCTATGATTTGAAGGAGCTAGACTGTAGTTCCTGTGCTTCTTGGCAATCTGTCTAGCTACGCTTTTTTTGGTCTTTCCTTTTTCAGTTAGCATTGAAGCTCACCCGTTTTAGGGTAATCTGTGGAGCTAGGACAAAGGGAAGTCTGTGTGGTGATCCACCTAATCCACTGCTAGTAGCACTAAGACTCAATCAGTCTATTGGTAACTAGAGACTAGTATAACAGTCAAGCAGGAAAGTAAGAAAGAGGGTCTGAAACCCGCAACTTCTCCTTTCGTGCTAGTGATCCCGCCCACTTCATTTGAATGGTTTTCTTCGAACCAATGGGAGACTTGCATCTCCGGCGACTCAGATATGGGACTTCCGTCAAAGCTTCCTGGTCGTAGCGAAGGCGAAATAGACCAGCCTATCGACTTAAGAGAGAACGAAGGCCCCTGGACCATGGGGGACTACAAGTTCTTGCTTCGGATGCTGCTACCGAAAGATGATAAGGACAGGATTACGAAGAGATTTCCCGATCGTATCAAAGTGGGACATTTCGAGATCCTTATAGTAGACAAATGGGCTCTCACTGGGATAGAAAGATCTTTCTCCCAAGCATCGTATAAAGGTTTGGCAGCCCGAACCCTGCCATTTCTACTTCTATTTTTGTTTCTTGGCCGGATGCATGTAGTTTTTCCTAGCTTCTGTCTCATCTGGTACTCGAACCCGAATCGGTGAGGTATGGGCAACAGAACCCGTATTTGTTCCTCCTTTCCCGCTACTCTTAAAAGTACGCACGTGCAGGTATGCAGTTCCTCTTTTGGATCCGCTTTTTGAAGATCTGCTTTCAGTCTTAGTCTAGTACTGGTAGATCCACTTTACAACCCCCACATCTTTCTGATGGGACTACTCTACTAAGGGTAATCACAGAACAGGCGTAAAAGAGAGATCAATACGGACTTTAAATAGTGTAGACTGAACCCTCTACGGAGATGATAGAAGATATGAACCGCTCAATTGATACGATAGAAGAGGAGCTCCGAAGGTTCCTCTCTTCACTCTTCTCGGATTATAACTCGTGCTAACCTATCCCATAAGCCCCTAGAGTTAACTTGTCTTTGACTTTTAGTTCATTACTTTACTCAGGTCGAAAAGAAATGACGCGGATCATGGAGCAGGTTCTCAAGCAATCCCAGAAGTGGGATGCAAGAAAGGTATCAGTATAGAAGGTTGGAAGTTTCCCAGCCCGGAGGAGTGTCTGTGAGTGTTTGGGAACGGTATACGTAGAACAGGTGAGTAAAGAGTTGTCCTTTGAGCTCTTAGCTCTTTTGGTACCGTCGGTATTGCTTCTTTCTTTCAAGTTTTGAATGATTGGAGGTTCCTTAAGCCCTTCTTTTTTTTTGAGTTAGATTCCGTTCTTGGGAATAGAATAAGTAAGGGGTAGTTAGGCTAGCCCATGCATTTCCCTTGTTGGAGGTTCATGACTGGGACTAAATCCGTTGATGAGCAATTGGCAAGGAATCCACCTAAGAGCCATTTTCCTGGGAGTCCTTCTTAGCAGCTAGTGTTATACTCTTACTCTTGTGCACTTTCAGGTAGCCCTCTCAGTGTTGTTGTTTCCTTAGAGAAAGGATGGGAGCTCTCGCTTCCTGACTCGGTCAATAGCTTTAGGTAAGGGCCCGATCTATGCATCAATCCATTTCTTAAGTTATCAAATGTGAATGAAAGCATACCCGAATTCTGATCTCAACGAAATGCATAAAAAAAGAGTAATTTTAAAATTGCGTAAGAGATCATCGATTAGATTTCTTCCTTGTCGACCCACGAGGGCGCCCTTAACACCTCAATCGATTCGCCCTCGACCTTGCCTTCCGCCAGACCTTGCCCGCACCTTTTCTCAATGATGTCTTCTCCGATCTTTCTCTGCATGGTTCGCAGAGTTGGTATTGGGAGCAAGCTTCACAGCTTCTAACTCCGTCTAGATAGACAACCATCACGATATCTTTTTCTTTCTCCCATGCCTTTCTTGGTTGGACCAACCCAACCGGCGATTTACGACAAGTCTTTCTTCATTTTTAGAGCAAGAAGCGGAACTACAAGAAAGCTTTCTTTATGGATAACCAATCCTTTTTCAAATATAGTTGGGAGACTCTCCCCAAGAAATGGGTAAAAAAAATGGAAAGATCAGAACATGGGAATAGATCTGATACCAATTCGGATTACCTATTTCAATTGTTGTGCTTTCTTAAATTGCATACCTATACAAGGGTTCAAGTTTCGATCGATATTTGCGGAGTTGATCATCCTTCTCGAAAACGAAGATTTGAAGTGGTATATAATTTACTGAGTACTCGGTATAACTCACGCATTCGTGTACAAACCAGTGCAGACGAAGTAACACGAATATCTCCGGTAGTCAGTCTATTTCCATCAGCCGGCCGGTGGGAGCGAGAAGTTTGGGATATGTTTGGTGTTTCTTCTATCAATCATCCGGATCTACGCCGTATATCAACAGATTATGGTTTCGAGGGTCATCCATTACGAAAAGACCTTCCTCTGAGTGGATATGTGGAAGTACGCTATGATGATCCAGAGAAACGTGTAGTTTATGAACCCATTGAGATGACCCAAGAATTTCGCTATTTCGATTTTTCTAGTCCTTGGGAACAGCGTAGCGACGGATAATTCAGAATAAGAATAGGTCCAGTCCAGGGGACAAATCAATAGGAAATGCTATTTGCTTTGTAAGAA
Organism: Viola odorata; assembly: GCA_963691705.1. Classification (NCBI taxonomy): domain Eukaryota; kingdom Viridiplantae; phylum Streptophyta; class Magnoliopsida; order Malpighiales; family Violaceae; genus Viola; species Viola odorata. Next base: position 427,740 of record OY829547.1, on the reverse strand, counting down.
TAAGAATTCACTTCTATGAAGTTTCACGGGAATTGTCTTGATCGTGGGATATCATTGAGAAATAGGAAGAAGTGTTATCGAACGATTTCCTGCAATTCTTCCCAGTATAGAATGAGTAAAGAATCAAGCTACAAGTCTCGATCTATACAAATGGGTTTTTTGATTTTCTTTCTTTTGTTTTGCTTTCATTGATAGCAGAAGAGCCTTACTCTATAGGGGCGCTAGTACTAATAGAATAGAAAGTCAAGGGGCCTGAAAAACGTAATAGGCTGCTACTCTAGGCTCGCTTCGCTTCTTCAAGCTCCGCCTGTTATTGAAGACTAAAGCGCTAACGCGCCTGAGATTTTTTAGTAAAGCAACCTTTGGCGCTAGGCGCTCACGTTTTTTGTCTGGGTGAAAGCTGGCGGCAGGGCTTGCTTAACCGCATACACGGAATTGGGATCTCTCTCGCATGCAACTCTTTCTATCGGGAAAGCCTCGCTTATTCAAAGGGCTGATTATTTAGAACCTTTTTTCTCATAAGTTAAGTAAGTAAGCGTTGGTTGGTAGGAGCGGCGGGATGATGATGAGTATATAAATCAATAAAGACCAATAAAGAGGAAATGGCAAGATAAATCTTATATCGATGGAGGAAATAAGCATGTGGAAAACAGGGCGGGGATTCTCTACAATGACACCCGTAGACCAATTGCAAGGGATGTAGCGCAGCTTGGTAGCGCGTTTGTTTTGGGTACAAAATGTCACGGGTTCAAATCCTGTCATCCCTACCTCTTACTTCTCCTCTGGGCAGTAACGAGGAATCCATTAAGATCGATTCAAATTGGACATACAAAATCTTTCATTTAATGAGACTATATGCATGCAAGATGGATTGGGGGTACAAAAATCCTCCTTTTTCCTTTACAGTCGTATCTACTGTGATAAGAAAACGCTCTTAGTTCAGTTCGGTAGAACGTGGGTCTCCAAAACCCGATGTCGTAGGTTCAAATCCTACAGAGCGTGATTCCGAATCAACAGACCCCATTACCGAGATATGACAACTCTTTTTTAAAGAAATAGTCAAAATAATTGTATCGAATCCATTTTCTATTTTGGAACGAACAACGACCAACTAATACTTTGACTTTATAACTTATTATAAAAATCAACATTAATTGCACATAATATCTCGAATGAGAAGAAAAAAAGCTCACGCACGATCTACTGATCAAATAGCATAGCATCATCACGTTCGGGGACAGGCTTTCTAAGACTAAGACCAGATATGCCGAATCTGAGATGATAGTTACCTTTCTAACCGCGCATTCTTCCTTCAAACCTTCCTGCCTTCGCTCGAGCATCCAATCTCCCTCTCCTTTCAGTCTCGCTCTTTCAGCTCTCGCCTTGAGGTTAGTGAGCTTCTTTTGCTTTGGGTCTACCCTTGAGATATGGTAAACCATGCACAATTTTAGCCCATGTACTACCTCTGGATCTGTTTCCGTCAAGGAAACGTTCTGTGTCTAAGAAGGTAGCTCGGGATCGGGTAAAGGTATGCTTTTTTTACCACCCCGGCAATATCTTTCTTAATCGTACCAGCCTTTCCATCAGTCGTCTCCGTCTATCCAATAAAAAAGAAAATAAGGCAAGCAAATGATCAAGCCAGCTTATTTTCAAGCTTTGCTTTGACTTTACATCAGCAGGATAAAGGGCGGCAGGATAGATATAAAGCTTAGATTGATTAGTAGGCGCATCTTAGGTTAGACCAGTAGGCATATTTGGAGAGCCAGCCTTTTAGTATTTTATTTCGAATGAAAAAGCAAGCAGAAAGCGCTATCCAATTGAGTGTTGAATTCCGGTGGGCCGATTGGAGTCTCCATAGGAGTTAGCAGTCTTGGTGCCATCCTACCCTGGGTCTCCGGTTAAATAGTTGTCGTCCTTGCCCCGTAAGAGCCTTCTTATACTTATAGAGTAATTCCCTCTTAAAGTGAGTAGAAAGACCCCAAGGTCTCTTGAGCCTTGAAGGCAATCTCTTAGTCAAGTAGGGATCTAGGGGCATCCTATTTATTTTAAAGTAAAAAAGAAAAAGATAAGTAAGTGAAGCCAGCGGGCCAGGGCCTTTTAGAAGTTCTTCTCCTTGCTTATTGTAGGCTCGTAACTCCTTTCCTTTATGCAGGAGCAAATCAAATTTCTGAGTCCGTGTAAGCCAGTTTCTTTTTCCTTTGAGTGTGAGCACAAGCCTTGAAGTCTCCTTCTTTATATATAGCAGTCTCTTGAAGTTCCTTTATACAAAGTCAAAATCAAACAACTTAGAAAGCGCAGGCATAGTAAGTAGGCTTTAGGACAAGCAAGTTACACTTCTTCTTCCGGCCAGGCCTAATCTTTAGGTTAGGATTCCCTTTGATCCCTTTTAGTGGAATCCCGTTGGAAGCGTTTGAGTTCCAGGTAAATAAAGGGTTGAATTGGATTCCTTTTTTTCTGCCTTCCTAGCGAGGGCAAGATGAAAGAGGCGTAAGTCATCGGTTTAAATCCGATAAAGGGCTTTTCTATTTTCCACGAAACTCTTGTCTTAGTCTTCAGTTTTCAGAAGAGGATATAGATATGAAAAAAAGGTAACCGCCTGGCGAGTCGTTTTTTTTAGTTTTTAAGTGGAATGTTCATTATGATATGATGATTAAGTAGTCGATTAGGGAAACAGCTATGGTCACTACAGGGTATACTCTTCCTCATGTTTTATTATTCATATCTTATGTCCTGGGACATA
>OY829547.1:397500-420000 GCA_963691705.1 Viola odorata | reverse complement strand
CCCTGTGCTGTGCGTCAGTTTCGGCGCGGGGGGCCAAGCATTCTGAACTGGATGGCAGTAAGCAAATGAAGGGAGGCATTACGGGCCGACTACAAGAAGAAATTCGTAGACTCGACAAGTCGCTTATAGAATGCCGACTACTAAATGAAGACTTTCCACTTCATAAAATAAGGGAGGGGGGGAGGTCGCTTCGGGAGCAAGGCCGACCACTACATAAGCTGCTGGCGGAGAAAGCTCAAAGAGCTTCCCTTCATTCGCTTCGCGGGAGCCGCACAGCACATAGCTGGAAGTCAGAGGGCCCATACTACCTGCCTAACCCTTCGCTCCGAGGGACCGTAGATCGGAAAGCGCCTTCTAAACCACCCCATTCATCCAAAAGAGAAGGGAAGGGGCCTATGTATTTTCATAACCCCTGCGGATTTTACCCTATCTACACTCGAAGCCAATCTCCTATCGGTCCTGCCATCACGCCGCAGAACGAGAGCTCGTGTGGAATTTTATTTCTGGCGTAACAGCGGTGTAACGTAACAAAATCTTACGATCGCGTAACATAAGGGCCGGAAGTACGGTAAACTCGGCCAAAATATGACACCCGAAGGGCCCGCCCCTTATTCTTCAGTAAAGCCGACCTCCTTTTCGCCAGTGCTGACGCAGTGCGCACGTAGATAAGGAAAGAAAAATCCCAGTGGTGGGGGGGGGGAAGGAAATGGGGCCTACCTATCCCAATAGGACCTCATAAAGGAACGAGAGCTGTTGAGAGGTTCCATATTGCCGAGCCGAAGGGCTTCTGTACATGATCGTAGTATATCACGTCGTCTCGTCCCCGCTTGAAGAGTACCTATGCACTATGTTCCGGTTCACTGATAAGGAAGATAGAGTTGAGGTGGGGGTCTACGATGTGATACTCAAACCCAGGGAGATACATGCTAACTATGGGTAGGAAGCAGGAACCATTATGTAAATAACTTCGGGGGGTTACAGATCTCTTATACTACCATCGATCAACAGAGTGGAACGACCAGAAAAAGAAGTGAAGTTAGAAAGCCGTATGATAGATGGTAACTCTCTTGTACGGTTCGGGGGGTAATCGGCGTACTCTGATCAGTGGGGGGGAATCCTTGGCTCTATCGAACATACAGGGAATTGGAGGTAGCATTCTACCGATGTTAAGTCATGGACTGGTTCCTTCAGCCCTTTTTCTATGTGTTGGTGTTCTATATGACCGACATAAGACTCGACTTGTTAGATATTACGGAGGTTTAGTGAGCACCATGCCGAATCTCTCTACCATTTTCTTCTCTTCTACTTTGGCCAATATGAGTTTACCTGGTACTAGCAGCTTTATCGGGGAATTTCCCATCTTAGTAGGAGCTTTCCAAAGAAATAGCTTAGTAGCCACATTAGCAGCGCTTGGGATGATTTTAGGCGCGGCCTACTCCCTTTGGCTATATAATCGTGTGGTTTCTGGAAATTTAAAACCCGATTTCCTCCATAAATTCTCCGATTCAAATGGCAGAGAAGTTTCCATATTTTTACCTTTTCTTGTTGGAGGGGCGACCGTCCGTTGAACTACCAAAGAAAAAAGGGTAAACCAATGTGATCATGACATTGTAGGTGCTTGCGATGGAACGGATGCGACTTCCCTCAGTTGGTTTGGGTGGCATAGCCCGTTGCAGAAGTCTCCCCTTTTTTTGATCCATTTCTTGAGTCTTTAGGGAGCCAAAGCTTGACTTTACTAATAAAATAAGGCTCGCGGAGGGTCGCTCACGTTTTTTGGCTGAGCCCTATCTTGCTGGGTGGGACCGAGATAAAGAAAGGACGGGGGGCAACCATGCATGGTACTTCTAGACCGTGTCTCCGAGGGACAGTTGAACGAGCGACTCATGAATGCTGCCGGGTCAGACGAGCCAATAACTCGAACGCGTTCGGTCTTTTTTTTGAGCAAGAATCGCAGCGTTACCTTACCTTCACCATGATACGGACTCCAAGTTCTTATGGCAGAGCACGAGGAGATTGATCATCAATATGATGATGGGAATGGAAACCAGAAGCACGACCGGGGTCTTCGCGGTCCAAGATAATTAAACCATCAGTAACAGTAACGTAAGCATGAGACTTTTTGGGTAGTACCGGTGAACCAGATGGCCGCGGCGATTGAATCTGGGACGGAGGACTCGTAGTATCTCTCTAGATCTGGCAAAAGCGAAAGACCCCCTAACGTAATTCGAATGGTGGCTGACCGCTGAGCCCACTCTGGCCTCGCAGGGCGGGCCCTGTGGTTGCGAGCTGTAGCTGCCATAGCTTATGGCTAGAGCAATAGGGGAAAAGATCGTACAGTTCCCTACCGAGACAAAAGAAACTCTCAACGGATCCTCCGCGCGCTGGGCATACCTCTTCCGTGCGTCTTTCTCGTGGCGGAAACAGAACAACAGGGAACGGCCGACCAGCCCAGGGCTCGAGGGCGAGCTTTATTTAAAAGAGAATGGGGAGTGAATAGAAAGGCTTCCGCTTCCGTTCTTGGTTTGGGGGCTTTCTTTCGTTTCGGGCTCCTCTCGATCTTATTCGTAGTTGGGAAGGGGGAAGGAGTCTAAATCAATGGACATTAATGAACCATCATTGATGGACGTTGCACATGACACGATCAATTCGACTCAAGGTCCGGCGCTAATAGAAGTTGCTTACTCTCCCTAGTAGCGAAGGAAAAGGGCAGGGCTTTAGCTTTAATTCAGACCAGACTCTTCTTTGTTTGAGCTGCTCCCACGCACGCAGACCAGAAGATCTCAGTTGTCCTGGGCTGGACAGAAAAGTATGTAGAGATTTTCGTGGGACCCGGGAGGGAGTCTCAATCGATCTTTTCTAGGATTCCTTATCACGCCACGCGCGGGATCTTTCCATTGATAGATAAGAGAAGAGGGCTCCCCTCTTGAACAGACTCTTAAAGGTTGGGTTACTACCTGCCTCTACGGAAGAGGTGTTCTTTGTACCGCCCGGAGGTCATATAGATCGAAACCCGGAGCGAGAAGAACGAAAGCCCTACCCACAGCTACAACTATTGGCGCTTCAAATTGATTCTAAGGGCGCTACTGAAAGCCTTTTTTAGGTCGTGTAATAGGGAGGCCTCGAAAGCCTTTGGTACTTCGGTAGGGCCGGCCGGCTTTGTTTGCCCCAGCTTGGCGAATCGCATCCCCGCGCAACGACATTCTTTGTGCGCCCCTTACCGTTCTCGCTCAGTGTTTGCAACGGCTGGGGAGGCAGTCGTAGAAGCGAAGCCTATCTCCGCGCCGACCAACAAATACGAGATTGGGCCTGGGCCCCTTCTCAAAGATTTTTTGGAATGGTCCAGCCCACCCAAGAGCGCTTATGTCATATGGGAACTCATGGCTGGAAACAATCCTTATGGTTTTTGATATCCGGTAGGAATAATAAGAATTAAAGTCCAGGTTGGTTGGTGAGCCTAGTGATAGGAGACTATCTAGCTTGGTTCGGAGAGCACTTTTTGGGTTAAAGATTTATTTGTTGCTAAATGTTACGGCTTAAATGCTGAACTATTGACCCTACTTGTTCGGATGGGTGTTCACCCCAAAGTGTTCCCGGACCGCATGCATACATCCGTAAGTAACTTAGTGCAACATGGGAAATGGAATTGAGAGGAATCAGCTAAAGAAAAGAAAAAAGTAACATTATCGGTCAGCGCTATTAACATCTTAGGTTGAGTTACTTAATAAACCAATTCGGCTTAGGATAAGGAAATCAACGGTTAGCAGTGCAGTCAAGAGTGAAGTGAGGAGTTAAGCAAGCAGTTAAGTTGGCGATAGAGTGACCAGTTCAGTGTTTAAGAAAGAGTAGGTGTAGTATAAAGATATCTAGTTAGTCGTTTATAGTTAAACTTCAAATAATGCATGCCATTTCACTGTGCAATTTCATTACGTTTATATAGGCAATAGTCCATTCAAGCTTTCTAAGTAGCGCTAGAAGCATCACTTTCTGTTGTGCTAGCAGTATAAGTCTTTGGTACGCTAATAGCAGTAGTTGAGTGCCTTGCCAAAGTTAGCGGTGTAGGTTTCAGTGCATTCCCCCAGTGCAGTCTCCGGAACTCTCAGTCTAGGAATTAGGTTTAGTAACCCTATACCACTCCATCGACACCGAAAGTCGGATATCAATCGCTGTATTGTCAGCATGATCAAAGCTAAGATACGAACAAGAACAATAGTTCAACTAAACAGCAATTCTTGTGGACAATGGTTGGTTAATAAAAAAGAGGTTTTTATCCCTAAAGCTGTCAAAGTAGTTATTTGAGGTATGAAAGACGGTAAATGCAATATAAGAAATAGCGGATACGGTGGAAGCAGCTGCTTTAGCTTCTGTTGTTTAATCGGCTTCTTTCAGGGCCAACGCGCCTTATATAATAGCAGCTTAAAAGCTGAAGTTTGAAAGCAAGCAAGCTAGGAATATAGAGCCCAGGGCTGAGAGGAAACTCTCCACTCCGGCGGTTGCTGACTCGGCATAGTGAATCTATCCCCTCGCTAAGCCGGGTTGGTTTAGATTCCCACAAATCACGTACTCGAAGGACTGGAAAAAAGATATTCTATCAATGATACATAGAAGACAAGAAAATCCCCTTTTACGAAAGCTTCGTGTCATAGTGTGGATGGAAAGGAAGCTGCTACACGCCACTCGATTGAACTTATTAGACTGAGCAGCTTCATTTCTCGAGCTTGGGATTGTTGAGCGAAGTTCTCATGAAGGGCATTCCTGATCTGATGTGCATGAGTCAGATCTATTACCTGAGCCAGAATTTCTTGGGTTTGAGGATTTGAGCGCAGATGTAAAGGAAGGTGGAGTTTATCCAACTGAATGACCAGCAGCTGATCTTTGCAGGAGCCACTATTTCTATTTATATGCGCTTTGAACCATTGACAGATCCATCGTCCTACTTTTGACGAGAAATCGAAGCACTATATTCTCTGGAACAGCAGTGGTTCCATCAAGAAGGCCAAGCAGTTGTTGACTTCGAACCAGAGGAAGCTTCCGCTCCCGGAGAATTCTTCTATTTCTTGCTCCTGAATTCGATGAAGCTAATAGCGTAAAGAAAGGCTTCATTATACTAAAAACTCCAGAGCCTTCATTCACTATGGAAGAATGCGACCTAGTGGTTATATACTGTAACCTCTTCGGTTCTCCCTGTGCCACTGAAAGAAAGCTTTGCTCCCGACGCTTAGTCAGTTAAGCAAGCTCCCTGGTCTGGCACGTAAGCTTTAGGCGTGTTCTTCATTAACTTTCCTTCCTCCTGCAGTTCCTTATGATTCGAAATGGTCATCCCATACGAAATAGGTTCAGGCCGGACGGAGGAATCGATCAAGTGAGAGGGTAGGGTCCGAAGGAGTACTGAGTTCATGGTTGAACAAACAGACTGCCGGGTCCGGGCTATCAACTTAACCTTGACCGAGTCCACCATACATACCTATACAGACAGTACAGGCATAGTATACTATCCATACAGGGCAAGGGCTTCTTTCTCTTATCTAAAAATGCTATTTTTTCTAGCTAAGCTATTTGTTTGTTGTGCTGAGCTTCATTCATCTTATGTATGATTGTGAATGAGCGAGTAATTATGGTACTATGATTCTTCATATGTGGGCTTATCGGGCTAAGCTAATCATTGGATACTAAAAACTTTCGATCTAAGCTACTTTTCGTTAGCGGGAAATCGACACAAATTTTTATAGGCCCTTCGAGGCCTTTCTTTCTCTTGCTAGATTTAGTCGAGTTGGAAATTCTTTCTATCAGTAGTTTAGGGATTCAAATCAGTGTAAGGTGTAATTTTGCTTTATTTCTTGTAGCCTCTCCTCTCTCCCAGCTTGAAATTGGGGCATTCCCCTATCCTTTAGTCATGGAAGGGCCCTTTGCTTTTACTTGTGTATGCGCATTTCCGAGCGGCTTTGTTTCATTTTGACTTATAGAAAATCCGTATTTAAATTAGGCTATTACGCCTGTCGGTGTAGGAGTTTGAGTTCATGCTTTTGCGATTCGATTGTATCACCATTGCCGAATCGTGAAGGCTCGAGAGACCTGAACCGATCTTACCTGGGATCCTTTTCTATCAGATAGGAAGGGCTGTTGCACAAAATGTATTTCTAAGTAATTGCCCCATAGATCCTATATCTATTTATATGAAGAAAAAATCATGTAACGAAGGGGATTCTTATTTGTACAAATGGTACTTCGAACTTGGAACGAGCATGAAGAAATTAACGAGACTTCTTTATCTTTTGAGTTGTTCTGCCGGATCGGTTGCTCAAGACCTTTGGTCTTTACCCGGACCCGATGAAAAAAATGGGATCACTTATTATGGACTTGTTGAGAATGATTCTGATCTAGTTCACGGCCTATTAGAAGTAGAAGGCGCTCTGGTGGGATCCTCATGGACAGAAAAAGATTGCAGTCAGTTTGATAATGATGGAGTGACATTGCTTCTTCGGCCCGAACCGAGGAGTCCTTTAGATATGATGCAAAATGGATCTTGTTCTATCCTTGATCAGAGATTTCTCTATGAAAAATACGAATCGGAGTTTGAAGAAGGGGAAGGAGAAGGAGTCCTCGACCCACAACAGATAGAGGAGGATTTATTCAATCACATAGTTTGGGCTCCTAGAATATGGCGCCCTTGGGGCTTTCTATTTGATTGTATCGAAAGGCCCAATGAATTGGGATTTCCCTATTGGGCCAGGTCATTTCGGGGCAAGCGGATCATTTATGATGAAGAGGATGAGCTTCAAGAGAATGATTCGGAGTTCTTGCAGAGTGGAACCATGCAGTACCAGATACGAGATAGATCTTCCAAAGAACAGGGCTTTTTTCGAATAAGCCAATTCATTTGGGACCCTGCGGATCCACTCTTTTTCCTATTCAAAGATCAGCCCTTTGTCTCTGTGTTTTCACATCGAGAATTCTTTGCAGATGAAGAGATGTCAAAGGGGCTTCTTACTTCCCAAACGGATCCTCCTACATCTATATATAAACGCTGGTTTATTAAGAATACGCAAGAAAAGCACTTCGAATTGTTGATTCATCGCCAGAGATGGCTTAGAACCAACAGTTCATTATCTAATGTATTTTTCCGTTCTACTACTCTATCCGAGAGTTATCAGTATTTATCAAATCTGTTCCTATCTAACGGAAGGCTATTGGATCAAATGACAAAGGCATTGTTGAGAAAAAGATGGCTTTTCCCGGATGAAATGAAAATTGGATTCATGTAATAGGAGAAAGGTTTTCCATTCCTTAGCCCGAAAGTGGCCATGAAATAGGGATTAAGTGGAACAGAATTGACTGGGTGGTAGAGTCGTGGAAACACCTCTTTCTTCCATATTTTGGACATGGAACAATATGTTACTGCTGAAACATGGAAGAATTGAAATCTTAGATCAAAACACTATGTATGGATGGTATGAACTGCCTAAACAAGAATTCTTGAACAGCGAGTAACCAGAGCTATTACTCACTACATCAAAAGATTTCCATTAATGAAAGATGAAAATTCATTGGAAAATCAAAAATACGTATGTCGGATGAAATGGTGGTTGTTGCTATCTGCTCCAATAACGAATCCTTGGTTTAACTAAATAACTAAATAAAATAGATAGACCCTTCTCTTCGTCTCAGGTCGATGGATCTTCTCAATTGGAAGATCCCCTATATGGATAATACACATTCCATTTGACCGGGCCTAATTCTAATTGTTTTGTTCCGAAGCAAAGATATCCTCTCATCTAGAGACCAGGGCGTATGCCAAAGACTTTCTAGGCCATTGTTGCTCGAAGGGCCAGAAAAATAATAGCCCTAAAGAGGAAGTTCCCCTTGGGGTTAGTGGGCGCTAATCCGACTAGCTGGATCAATCTTGCCCTTGCTCTTGAAAAAAGTCTAATATTCGGGCTGTTCAAGCGAAGCCAACTCTGCCTCAAGTCAAGAAGATATCAGTAATAATGAATGAATAATAAAAAAATACCAAGACAAAGAAGAAGAGCGAGGTCCAGCCAGTAGACCTCCTAGAGCAGGAGCCAAGAACCCATTGCACACTGACCGAGTTCATGCCTCCCGAAGAGAGCTCGGGCAAGGCCGAAACGAAAGAAAATGCTGGGAGACCAGGACCATGATGACTTCCTTGACGAAGAGGAGAGGTACTGGACATGCCATTGAATTTCCGTCAAGGACGATGAATAGTCTATCCCGGAAAACTGGAGTGAGAACGATTCAGACTCCGATTCTCTCTCATCCAGAGAAGATTGGCTCTATGAAGACACGTACAGCACGGACTCCAAAGGAAGGTGAGAACAGAGTAGTTGTCCTAACTTCCGAATTTGAAAAGGCCAAGATCCAGGTTGAAGAGCTGGACCAAGAAATGGACCGGAGAGAAATTTCTCTATGCCGGGATTCCCGAGGTAGAGCGCACCTTTTCCGAGGAAAAGCCTTTCTCGATCAACTATCTGACTTGAATGAAGAAAGAAGTAAACTTTCTATACAATGGGATTTCTATGACCGGCAGCTAAACGAAAAAAAGGGCTCTACACTACTGTCATTGAGTGAACAGTCGAAACGAAAACGAAAAGAGTTGGTCTCACCCCAGGAAAGCTTGAAGGCAACAAGACCTCTTTCTCTGTCACCGAAAGAAGAGTTCCCACCTACCGCTAAAAATGAATCTACTGCTGCCCACGTTCAAGCAAGGTCGAAGGTCCTAAGTTCACTGCTTATTCAACAAGGTAATTTATTTGCTTACTTGTTAAGGGGCAAGGCTAATGGTTCTGTCCTATCAGACTGAGTCTCGTCCCTTCTCTTCGACGAGTAACTCCCTGCTCCGAAAACAATAGGCTGGAGAGAGGAGTAAGATTCATCATGCGTCACCTTGCCCGCTACGCCCATTTAGCAAGCAAGATAGCATTCATCTTTCGCACGTTAATCAGAATAGGTCTTTGCAAGAATGCCTTGTTCTCTTAGTCAAAATAGTACAAGCTGGAAAGTGTGCATGAATGTGCTAGGCTACTCGCCTTCTTTACCCTATCCTGCCACTAGTTAAGCAGGAGCTACTAATGGGATTCTTAGAGCTCAAAAGAAAGGTCAAAGAAGGCAGGCAAGGAAAGCTTTAAATCATTCCCTCGGGTAACGAAGGCTATAAGAGAAGTTCAAAGTAGTCTTTTCTTTTCTAGAGTAAAGTAAGTAAAGATTCACTCTAAAGACAGATGAACTATCTTCCTAAAGCAAGAAAGACAGACTAGAAAGCATACCATTTGGTATCCCTCTATCAAGAGAAAGAGACGGTCTCACTAATCAAGTCTATGGGGCGTCACACTTCCTGACCCGGGTTCTTTGATTGAACAAGGGCTGGCAGTGACCTATTTTCGAGCTCCTTTCTGTCCTTCCAAAACACTACTCATCTAACCGCGTAGGTAGTCTGTAAAGAACTATAAGGTGATGTGGGTATATTTCAATTTCAAATCATACCAAAGATCCTAACCCCGTCGTAGTAAGACCAAAAGCAGACAAGAACTAAAGTAGGGTAGCCAACCCATAGGAAGAGCCTGTAACGCACGTTTATCATGGGCGGTGTTACGTGTGCTATTTATTTACTCTTAGGTAGAAAGAGAGCAGGGAGCCGCTGAGTGGTGTTCCGAGGTGAGTTAGAGGTAGGCCTAAAAGGCTATTCTCCTAGGGGCTACTCCGGGTTCAGTCAATTAGCAAAGGGGATTTTCTCGGGGAGCACAGCATCCCTTCCACTGCTTTCTGCAAATATACTAGTCTGCACCCGCATTCGCGCGAAAAAGTCGTAGGGAGCGGGGGTTGAAACATTTTAGCTCGTTTAGCCCTGTAAGTGTAAGATAGTTACGCTTTTTAGTAAGTGTAGGAACTAGAAAGATTCTCTCTTTACTATCCTTCTCTTCTATACTATACGTAAACCCGGGAAAGAGGGATCTATATTCATACCTGTTTGCCTTCAATCTTTCAACCTTGCTTTCCTTAGCACTCAAAGACGCCTTACAGATATTTTGCCGAACCGGCACTGAATCTCAAACCGCCAGGAAGCGATTAGGACTGATTTATAGGGAGAAGGAAATGAACTAGCCCTCGCCCGGCTCCACAGCAAAGCAAAGAGAACTCAAATCCCTTCAACTGAAATTGGCTCGAAGGGACCAACATCAAAAGAAAAAGAAAGTCAAACTCGCAACATTAGGAAGAGACATAGACTGTAAGGCGGAAGGAATTGAAATGCAATTTGATGCACTTGCTTACCTAATAGAAAAATCTACTAGCTTTCTACTCCTAGTATACGAGTTCTCTCCTTCTCGAAGGTAGGCAAATATCAATATTAATATAATTATAATATAAAGAATTAATGGAGAATAAAGCCCATTGAAGTAATCCTACAAAGCATATAGAAGTCCCTCTTATCTAGAGATAACCCATACCTTACCAGGTAAAGAATTAGCCTTAGAAGAGACAGCAATAAATTCACCGGATAACCCACCAGGGACTATTATCCATATCCCTACAGGATAAAGAAAATTCTTGAGATGGATTGATCATAATCTTTAACAGGCTTAAGAGCTGAATTAGCTTAGCCATTGGGATTGGGGTACAGACAAGACTGATTTATATTCGTAATTAGCTGCAATAAATGCAATAAAAGAATACGCTCTTTCGACAGAGAAGTGAACGACTCCGATCTGCAGATGTTTGAGGGGTGCTAGCTAAGTTAATTAAGTAAAAGGCATCGGTTGACTCTCTTTCTAAGAGCGGAGCAGGGGAAGATGAACAATGATGCTATAGCTGCTCACCTTTCCGCTATCTGCCTTGTTGTGATAGGGGGCTGTTAAGCCCACCAACCAATCTTTCTTTCTATCTCGAATTCTTGATCTTTGCTCCACAGGCACCAAAGGAATCGCATATCAGATGTCTTACTTTTTCATTCATGAGTGGGTTCCAAACCAGGTATACCGCTAGGAAAGAGAGCCAGCCCCTCGTTCGGACATAGGGGATAGAGGCAATGGTAATTGAACCGGGGACTAAGTACCCCCCTAATTCTATTATCCTTCTTTTGTTTGAGACTGAGAGTAAGGGTGCAAGCCCGGACATCAGAGACTTTCATTTTCACTTCAATTGCATACTAGGATTCGAAAGATTCATTCTGTCCTTTTCTAACCTCTATGATAAAAGATCCTACCCCGTATAGCCAAGAGAAAGCATGAACCAGAATAGAAGAGCTTGCCCCACCCATGAGTAAATATTTCATAGTAGCCTCATTAGACCGTACATCTTTCTTGGTATATCCAGATAATAGGTAGGAGCATAAACTGATGAAAGATTCTGGAGCTAGAAAGATATTGCGTATAAAGAGAGAGAGATAGCCAGTCTTTTGAGCGGCCGAGAATCTTATGTCAAAAGGACCAACGACGATCCAGTTCTACAGGAGAAGGAGGAGTTAGCTTGAAGTAGGTTCGGAATCGAATGATTACGAGATAACCAATGAGACAAAGCCAAGAGGGGAGAGCACTTAGACAATTCACTTTGAGTACAGGTAAGTCTGCTGGTAGGAATTCCTCGGGGCGTATTACGGTTTTTCACCGAGGGGGTAGATCGAAGCGATTGCGGCGAAGAATTGATCTGAAACGAAGCACTTCGTCTATGGGCATTGTAGAAAGGATAGAATATGACCCTAATCGTTCTTCTCGGATCGCTCTAGTACGATGGATGGAGGGGGTGCAGCTACGCTGCCAGAATAAATGCAAGACGATAGAAGAGTTCGCTCCGCCGCGTAAGATCCTCGAACCTACCACGACCACCATACGCGGCCTATTTTCGTTCTTTTCCCTGTCCGGAAAGGTGGATCAAAGAAAGGTAGCTTGCTTCTCTCCTGGACTGATGGCGGCTTATGTAGTGGTCGGCCTTCCTACCAGAATGCCTCCTTGGTCGAAGAGCCCCTTTACTAGTAAGGGCGCAGGAAGCAAAAAAACTTGCGCGAAGGACGTCTTCTTCTCTGCCTTCTCCTCTCCAAAGGCCAAGGGGGAGACTGCATCCTTTTCCTTCGGTAGCTCTTTGAGTTTCCCAAGGATAGCGGTAGCTGGGGCAAAGCCCGCTTTCTTCGCTCCGCGAATGAGAGAGAAAGTCAGAGGAAAAAACACGTTCTCTCTTTGCGAGGTCCGAAAGTGGAGAACGCATAGCATTCTCTGGGCGCATAGGATCAAACGTAAAGCAGCGCTTTCTTGGCAGAGTTTTAGGCGGCAAGAGACTTTAGGGCTTGTTGGAGCTGCTGAGCATAACGAATCGAAGCCGAAGATGGATCAAGGTAGCTTGCCTGCCAAGCCGATAGGCGAAGGGCCGAAGGATGGAGCGTGCAAAGTCGATCGTGCACCTGTCGTGTGACCCGTTGGTCCTAAGCAATGTCTTGCGCGAAGCGACCCACCTAGAAAAAGCTCTCCTTTATGTTAGGGGATACTAAAATGGAACTTCGATCGGATGCGGGTATCAAATCCCGCCGCTGAGATGTCCAGCGGATTCTTGGGGCCTTGATGAATGGCCGGCCACCTTTTACGTTAGAAGAGCAAAAGGCCCGGGGCATAGTAGGATGAACCAATGTGAATGAGTGTAAGCTTCGTTGCCCGAACACGATTGGTGCTGACCACACTAGGTGCTACCGCGGTAGCAAGAGAGGCCAGGCGATGACAATTGAGAGGTTGTCACTGAGCATTCCTAGTCACACGGGAAGAGAGGTCAAATGGCAAGGCAAGGCCATACGCCCGTTTGGCTCCTCGCGGAGTATAGCTCACATCCAAACATCAGATTGGGGAACGGGGCAACGCCCATGAAGCTCCGGCGGAAAGGGAAGGCCTGCCAGGCCGTATGCTTATGGGTGCAGGATTCTTCGAAAAAGCGCGGGCTGACTCGGAGGCCTGAGACCTTAGCTTAGCAAGGAATGAAGGGAAGCTCTTTGAGCTTTCTCCGCCAGCAGCTTATGTAGTGGTCGGCCTTGCTCCCGAAGCGACCTCCCCCCCTCCCTTATTTTATGAAGTGGAAAGTCTTCATTTAGTAGTCGGCATTCTATAAGCGACTTGTCGAGTCTACGAATTTCTTCTTGTAGTCGGCCCGTAATGCCTCCCTTCATTTGCTTGCTTCCTTCCAGCTCAAAATGCCTAATGCCTATTATCTAGTTATAGAAGCTAACCACCAGAAGCTCGCCCTTCGGGTGTCGCTTCCAGCGCAGGAGGCCAAGCATTCTGCCAGACGTCCCGGCCTGGGAGCCCCGTTCGCCTTTGATACTTCAGTAGATCTTCAAAAAGAAAAAGAAAGACTTCAATGCAGCCTTAACTACAACTACATTACGCAAGCTCCACTATACCTACCTATAGAGTCAAAAAAGTCCCAGTGACGGTGACTTTCTAGGTTTATGGATTCAGTCAGCTAAACTCCATCAAACTCCTCAATAAATATCAACAAACAACATGTCGTGACCAATGTAGCTAAGTTTCCAAAGGTGAACAGCCCCGTCGTAAAGTAAAGGGCTTCTCAGAAAAGTAAGGGTCCGAAGGAGGCATTCGAAAGCCCGACGAAGGCCTATGATATAGTAAGAAAGGGAGTAAGAAAATAAGTACGTTAAGGTTACGAAGTCACTTAGCTGTCTACAAAGGGAAAGGCGTCGGTACGGAGTCACGTCAGCTGTGGATATAGACTAGGCTATAAGGAACGGAGTCTTAAACTATGGACCGAGACTACACTAAGGAACAAGGAAGCTTAACTGAGCAAAGAAGTCAAGGAACGAAGCAGCTTCTCTAATAGCCCCGTTGAATGTTGAATAGGAGGGCGAAGGCTTTTGAAAAAAGTCTTTTTTTAGAGAGAGGGGGCTTCAAGTTCTTAGGAAGAGCCGTACGAGGCAGCTCACGTACGGTTCGGGAGCCGAGCCCCAGCACAGGGGCTTAGGTCAACACTTATATAATAGCCAGTCATCAATTGGAAGCAGGCAAAATGGTGATGAATTGCGATTGGTCCAAACCTTCGACCAGCGACTTATTGCGACCCGCCCGGAATGCCCATCCATACTAAAACCTTATTCACGAAGAAAGGCCGAGTGGAAGGGGGCTGGCTGCTTCTTGGCCACGCCCCCCTGCTTATAGACACGAGATACTTGATCTAAATTCTCAAATAGGAAATTGCATACCAGTAGCCGATATACGTATAGGAACATGGGTACATGGAATGTCATCCAGGCCAAGGCGCAAAACAGGCTCGAGCCGCTGGAATTTTTGCTAAAATATGAAGGAACCAGCACCCCCTATACTCTGTCTTAGGCTTGTGCGGCTACCTTCGGGTGTTGAAAAACTCATAGATTCCCGATGCCGAGCTACTATTGGTATAGTTTCCAATCCCAACCATGATGCACGTAAGCTTAGAAAAGCAGGATTTCGGGCAGGGGAGGCTAAATAGAAAGAAAAGAAGAAAGGTCTTTCGAGCCTTTACTTTAATCAAAGACAGGAAAACAACCTTTAACTCAAACTGCTACTTGAAAAGCCTACTTTTTCAGTTTTTAGGTTTCCAACTATTCAACTCGAACTTGAAAGCGCTGTTTTAGCTTCATTTTAGCTGCTAGCTACATCCGGAGAAGCTACTTTAGCTACAAAAAGGAGCCTTTCCCCCCTCGGGGAGTTACCGGACTTGTTCAACTCAAATAAGCAAGAAAGAGCTGCTTTCAGTTAAGGTTTCCATTGTCTCCCAAGCCAGCCGTGAGCTTTGTGAGCCTAGGGATCAATTGACGGATAATGTTGCACTTACAGTGGCTGGAATTAACACTTTATGCTTTCTATAGATACCCGGCCCCTGTCCGGAAGATGCCTTCTATAATGGAGAGGGTTATACTACGATTGCATCTATTCACCGAGAGTCCCAATCTATAGAGAGCAGAGCTACTCCTTCTTTAAGAAACAGAGGGTTAGACCTATATCTGCAGGTAATCTTTGAGAAAGAGGAATTGAAAAAGCATACTAATAGTAATCCTATTCGCAATCTTACTCTTCCAATACCATTTTCATACTCTCAACCTCGTAAGTAGGCATAGGAAGGATAAAGCGGCACATAGCAACCTGCGAGACAATCTGTCTTCTTCAATTTATAGGGGGCGGATCACTCCTAAAAGCAAGAGTTCTCTTATATACGATTACGATACCACCAGACGCGCATTCCTTGAGATCAGACGTAAGACTATCCCTGAACGCTAACTGAACACTGACTTTAACCCAAAGACCAGATAGTGCCCAATGAAGACCAAAGCAAGGACCCGAGCATCGTATTAAGACTAAGACACAGGGGTTCACCCCTAATAGACAGGAATTTTTTGTACTATAGGCGGGAAAGTGAAAACGACGCCCAAGCACTAAAAGGCGAGATTCCGAGGACGTAACTACAGCGAATGACCCACACAGCAGCGATTTCAGACATCATTCACGGATCAGATAGCCTGACGCTTTATTCAAGTAATAAGAAAGTTCGCAGCTGCAGAAGTCGTTCCAGTCATCGTAACACCTACTTCGGATTTTCCCGGCAAGTATTCCCCGCTGGTATTCACCCTTTCTTTTCCAGTTATTTCATAAGATAGATCCAAGTCACTCTAGAATAGTCATCAATGAAGGAGAAAAAGACTGATAGAGAAAGAGGATGTAAGGCAGATGGATAAGACATTCATTGTGTTGATCCCGAAGGACCGGCAAATTTCAGTAATTTCCGCCCCCCTATGAAATCTTTCTTATAAGATAATTACTAAGCAGATTGCGAATAGGCTGAAGCCTTACATGCCGCGCATTATTGCTCCGAACCAGAGTTGTTCCGGGACGACATATAACAGATACTCTTATTGTGGCGCAAGACGAAGGGCGGAACGTACGACCAAAGCTCTCGACAGTAAAAGCAGAAAGATACGCTTGCTAACTAAGAGACTAGCTTATAAATAGAAGCATAAAAAGAAAGAGCCCTAGGAATGTTAGACCTTTAGCTTGAAAGCAAAGAAAAAGTCCTGTCTGTTCCAGCAGCAGAAGGAAAGGAAACTCACTCTTGAATGAAGACAGACTCCCGAAAGACAGAACTGCAGTTGGCTGTTAATGGGCATCTCAGTAACCTTAGCTATTGAATCAGTTTCAGTTGCTTTCCTGCCCTACAAATAGCTCTCCCTTGGATATTATAAGGGAGGCATAGGCAAGCCCTTTAGTAAACCATTCCTGCAGCAAGTTGACCCATCTTTCTGGCAGTCTCTTTTGGAACTCTCTTTCTTCTTCTGCTAGCTATTCATATCTCAGTCTTCAAGTGCTGATAGTCAACATTCCAATTCAAAGGCTAGAATAATAGCAACTATCATCGGTGCTGCTGCACTCTTCTCACTTTAGCTGGAATTGAGTCTCAGTTGAATTACGATGGATTATTATAGTACTTGCAGTAGAGCTTTCAGTAGGAGAAAGAGTAGTAACTGGGCAGCGTTGGTAAGGCTTTTAGAATTTACTAGAGGGGAGACTGACTCAGAACACAGGGAGCACTGGGCTGGAACTGATTGTGAGGCTTATAAGATTGAGAACAACTAATAACGAACTGGCTCATAGACAGAATCCTAAACGAAAGAGGCGTAGCATACGAATGAGCTAATGTAAGAAGTGAATGAATAGACAGTCAGCGACACCCTAAAAGGAATGAATTCGATTAATAAGTTATCTCTGGGAATGAACACCTGCTATATCTGTATATAGAATAAGTTGGCACTAACTAAAGCTCGTCGGCTAAGTGTGCTTCGACGACTGAGAATAAGAACCTATTAGCCAGTGAGGGAACCATAGGTATGGGACCCAAACGATTGACGACCATAGGGGTGAACTCATTATCGCTACGCTTTGCTTTACTTGCTCATCTTAGTTCCAAGGTTAACTTCACACTTTACATCTCTCTGGCGGGAGCGAAAAGAGGTCCTGAAGACCTGGTTGCACTACATGACTAAAGTGAGTCATGGCTCCCCTCCTAGTAGTTCAGGAACTCCAGGGCGCTTTTCCTTCGCTCTATTCCAAAGTCCGGCCTGTTCCAAGTGCTTTCCTTTATTCCTTTAGGAAGGAATGCAGACTGGGTGGGTTAAGTTGCTCCCTCTTTCCTCAGTACCGAGCTAAAATAAAGAATGATGAAACCAGCGGCCAGGCATAAAGCGAGGCATTCCTCGGGTGATTTCATGCTTCTTCCTGTGGATTACCTACCCAAAGGTAATGTAATGGGTACGGGACATAGGGACTAAAGCCAAGGCCTTTTTCATTCTATCGTATCTATGTGGCTCCCTACTCTAGTTCTATCATTTGAGACTCGATCTGGCTAGACCCTCTTCCCTATGGAGGTTCTGTGTAGGATTGAGATTCATCTTACAAAACCATTCAACTATTAAAAAGCACTTATTCTTTTTCATTCATAGAGTAAACTGCATTCAAATAAGTGGTCAATACTCCTCTGTCCAAAAGGAAGGCGCTCTTGTTCACATGAATGCACGAATAGCTTGTTTAGCGGGAGAAACTTTGAATTCGTATTCAATTGGGGATAGAAGAATCTTATTTTTTCCATGTCCCTCCACTCCAGGACCAGGAGCATCCGATTATCCCATTGAAGAAGATTTTCCGACATGAAATAGAATAGTAGAAGATAGCACCCACGAACATAGAACAGGATTCGCTGTCGAGACAGAAAGAACTCTTAGGCAGCTAGAGAATCTGCAGTGAATGCAGCCGATATCGGAACTGCTAAAGGAAGTGACATGACATCTAATAGTAGACGAATCCCCTGCACATGATAAGGGCTCATAATAGACTGTTTGCAGGTTTGACATTCTTTTAAGAAAAGAAAAAGTTGATTGCAGAAGCTATGTTCAGAAAAGGTTCTATCCGAAAGTACCCGCCGGTGGTCTACTCTTTAGTTAAGGAAGAAAGGCAAGTCAAGTAGTACGCCTGGTTCACGAGGTTCTACCACTGCAGCTTTCATAGATGTCGTGCGAAGGGACAGAGCTAATAGATGTCTATTCTGTTCTCCCGCGGAAGCTCCTGGCTCAAGAGTTCAAACAGACAAAAGAGAGTCCTGCTACTGAAAAAAGTCCATACCATGGGATTCAAACAAAGGGGATTTATTCACGAATACGATTTAAAGCTTTCCTATTACTGATGGTAAGCGGGCCGGGTTGCTTCCTTTCCCGATTTCAAGCTCTTTCGGTGGAGGGGCGAAGCAGCCGGCACTCTATCACAGTGGGTCGCAATGATGAAAAGATTCAAGCAGTCTCGACCCCGCAAAGCTAGAAGTCGATCCAGCAGTAGCACCACCAGTGGCATCGTAGATATCAGAGCTATCTATTTAAGCTAAAGCTGCACAAGCATGAAATCATAAGACTTGATCCAACGACGCATTCAAAGAATGAATTATAGGGCTGACTAACTCGGAAATGGCCTTCCCCGCGCTTAGCACACTTCATTCCAAGACTCGAATTATAGACAAAGAGGAATAGAAAGCAGCGAAGGCAACTGCCATTTAAACTATGACGCTTTATATATAGGCTGCAGGGAACTCCCTGGGACCGCCATAGAATCATATGCAGGTCTATCAGAGTCCAGGAAATGCATGGCAGGGAACTTCTATAGGCACCTTCCTAAGCAACTGATCTAACTTCCACTGCTTATCTATAGTCTTCCACGGCTTAGCCATAGGAAACAAGAGGTTATGCATACGAAAGTACTCTTTAGGGAAAGGGCTTAGCCTAGCACTCCAACAGCTAGCCTTTGCTTGAATTTGATACGACGATCGGGATGGCAGTGGTTTAGCAAAGATGCTCGACCAAGGTAGAGGGAATGTTTTTTATGTCACTTTAGATAGAATAAAGGTTGGTCTATGAGAAGAAATCCCCCGTTGGTGTAGTAAGCTTACATAAAAGTCTCGTGGTTTCCGATCAGCTCTGCCTCCGGGACTGATAGAAAAGAATCAACTACCTTTTTCTTCCTTTAAGTTATCTAAGCCCGGAAGTACTTTTATCAAGTCAATGTTCTTCTTAAGACAAGACTGGAAATAAAATCAGACTATATACAGATCAAAGTGAGACTTGAATGCTTCAAAATCACATCAATCATATGATGTGCATTCTGCCCGTTTATCAACTCTCCTTGATCAAAAAGAAGGACAAAGACAAAAGAGGGGGAAGGTCGACCTTAAGCTCAAAACGAAAAGAACCACGAGGAGAACCGGGCTAGAAAAGAGAGTACCACATGGCTATGTCTGTGGGACGACCTTCTATTGGGAGATACTCTCAGTAGAACAAGAAAGACGAAGATTGGAAAACATTAACATTAAGGAGTAGGTAGGCCTTAGCCTTCAAATCCACCTAGAAAGAAATACAAGAAGCTTCTATCATCGATTCCATTCCCATATGATTTTATGAAATTACATGCCTAAAACCAAGAAGGATCTAAAGGATATAAACTCAAACCCCACTGTCATATTAATTTGCTCTGAAAGCTTGGAAGATTAATTCTTATCAGTGGAAAGGTGCATAACATGCAGATTTATTATGATAAGAACAATTGTCTTCAAAAGAATCTAAGAGTTGAGGAAGCTTTAGAAAGCTGACTAGAGTAGGGGATAGAGGGGCTGTGTATATCTATTCCAATCGGGGTGATAGCTCAAGGCTGATCTCCAGACACGACAAGAAAAGAATGGATTAAGGTGAGAGAGTGTTACAGGAGAGGCGGAAGAAAGGTTCACAAAGTTCTATCTTTTTTTTCTTCTGTGTCTAGGAGTTCTTTTAGAAAGATATTAGAAGATCTTTTTATCAAAGAGCACCACTATTTTCTTAGTTTTTTGATTAATGCTCTTAATGGTGAATCGAAGCTTCACTATCTTTTTCTTTATGGGCCGACGGTATGGAAGATAAGTAATGAAGCCAGCGATGGCTACTAAATAACCTCTTTTGACTCTATTAAGAAGAAAGCCTTTGACCTTTTTCTTCGTTCTCGCAATCTTGTTTATTTCTATCCAAGCTCGTTTTTTTCTGAATCTTCGTGGAAGAAGAAGAAGGGGTTCACCTGCCACTACATCTGTCTTTCCTACCAAATCCTTCAATCTTCGGGTAGCTCGCTCTTGACTCTTAGATTCACCAGCTACTATATCAATGAATAATCTCTTCAAAGTATGCTCCCTAGCAACATTTTCCTTGACTGATAGACCCATGTATCCTACTTTATTCTCAAACCTCATGACTCTTCTTCTTCTTCGTTTGATTGGCAATCCTGTAATCTCATTTTGCATACAAATTATGGGGCTCCCAACACCAGCATTTACCAAGAACATATCTTCCCTTAAGCGTACGACATCTGATTGTAAGGCCTTTCCACTAGATAACTCTATACTGGAATTAGATCTAGGAAACAACTGATTCATATATGGGCTCATCATTGCTAGTATTACTTGTATTCCTCCACTTCCTATTAAGAATAAGCACCCCCCCCCTTTTGTAGTTCTCGGCCCTTTTTCGACAGTTCCTGACAGGTGCTTTTGTGGCTTTTCACTCCAGCCCTGAAGTATTCTGTGAGCCCAATCTGTTTAACGTGGACCCCCCGTTATTAGACTTAAGTAAGGAAAGATCCATCCACTAAGTACCCTCAGACATAGTTGATTAAATCGAGGAAGTTACAAAGATCCTCGAATAACCAACTGCTTACTCCCCTTAAAACAACATCGTAATAGGTATCCTGTAGATACCCCGGAATTTAGAAAGCTTCGGTTCCCATGACAGCGCGCAGAAGATCAGGTCTCTTGAGCCTGCGGTAATTCTGTATTTCTGAGTCGAAGCAACTCCGTGCTCTTTTGGCAGATGCCATTAAATAATTCCTCTAACTCAGGTGGAGCGCTTTGCGCGTCCGACCTAGTCGAAGAAAGACTAGAAGCGCTGCTAATGGAAGGGAATGAAGAAGGATTACTATACATAAAGTAGAGATCACTGGGCGTAGGATGCCCGTAGAGTACCACTGAATTATGACTCATCATGAACACCTTTATACTCTCATTCGCTCAGCTCCCCACAGGGAGACTTGTCGGAAATTTGGTTGGTTGTTGACCAACAGAAAGCGTGGGATGCACCTTATTCCGGGGAAGCGCTCTTGAAGCTACCTTCTCCCCGGGGAGTCCTGGTGCGGAACTTCAGTCTTTGATCGATTACATGGTCTTAAGCTCGACCTTTCTCATGCTCCAAGCGGACTTCCGCTGCACTTCCTGAGAAAGAAGTCGTCTTGATATTGGATCCGCTCTTCTGTTAGCATGAACATGAATTAGATTCTATTCATCTTCTTTATTCTTAAGAGAACCCTCCACCCGAACCATTCTTAAGACCACCAAGCCCTCTCGAATGAGTTCAAAAGTGTCGGCTTTGTCAATACACCGTGGAGAAAATCTTTGAAGCACCCCGACGTGAAACATATTGACTATATCGTCCTGAAAACGGATGCGACGGGAAGAAGTGGCATTTGGAAGTGTTGCTGACTTAACATTTATATTTCGGCATAACAAAGCTTGCACTGTCTTTTCGCATTTAGGCGTACAGCGTGCCATTGGTAAAGATTTGACTACGGTGCCACAAATTCGCAAGCTGATCCTAAGTAATCGTTGTTGTTCATTGGATTCCGGAGGAACTACTTCGTTAGGATTGGGGAATTGCTGCGATTCTTCCTGAATAGCCTGGATTCTCCCGTCGAGAGTCACTTTAAAAGTCTTACCTAAACTCTTCCGACTGAATATGATAAAGCCTATAAAACAACGAGCTACTATCATTTCTTCATTATAGATTGAGATCTTCTTCGAACTTAATACACAAATAGATAGAATAGCAGCAAATAATATCTTGATAGCCTGCATTTTCGTGGAACTCAATCTCATTTAGAAAGCTTCTCTCTATCTTTCAGCAACTGAACGGGAAGTGGTTTAGGAAAGGACTTTAGAATCGGATGTGCTCGCTAATAGCTCCTTGAACTACTTGAGCTCATTCGAGACCACTGCAAACAGAAGAAGCAGCGGTTAATCGGACATTCCATAGAGTTAGAGGGCAACTCACCTTCGGAAAAGAAGCCTATTTTAGCGGCAAAGACGCCGCACTTACTGATATAGGCTAGGCTGCAAGAGCTTACCTTAGCCCCACGACTCCTTGTATAGACCTCCTATCTATTCATATAGGCTCTGACTTCTTCTTTCTTTCCTCGAAGCCACCAGAGGAGATGACCAAGCATTTGAGGCCTTTGTATATCAAAGCTCACATTGATGGAAAACCGGTATCCAGAGTCTTGGTGGACAATGGAGCCACGGTGAACATCCTGCCACTAAGAATGATAAGAAGATTATCCAAGTCTGAACTTGACTTTATTCCTTCTGAAGTGTCAGTCACCTGTTTTGATGGAGGCGTGGCTCAAACTCAAGCTATAGGGGAGA
>OY829547.1:382500-390000 GCA_963691705.1 Viola odorata | reverse complement strand
CTTATCTCTCCCCAAAAGGGGCTCGTCGAAGGCTGGCATTAAAACACGAATTTCAGCGGGGGTAGTTTCAATGGCCTTTGGGATATAGACACTTTTGTTTCAACAGAATTCTAAAAAGTCATTGCTAGGAAGACTTTAATCGGATAAGATAGTCCTGAGGGAGAAAACCTTTTGCAACTAATCCCTTCTCGCTACGCCCTTTTTGATGTGCCTCTTTCGCTTGCTTTCTAGCTTTACCGAATGAAGTTAGTCACCTTCCTCTTATGTTTCCGCTTTCAGACAAGTAGCTAAGTCGTCTTAATCCAGCGACGAAAACTCCAGCGCTAGGGGATGCGCTCAATCCTCTCACTTCGTTCGTACCTTCTTGCCTTAGGCTTGATGTTCACGTGGCCGGTATGCTGCTCACTTTACGTCATTCTTTCGAACCGCTACCTGTGCTTAAAGCTAAGCTTTCCATTCCAACTCGATCTTATTCAGTTGGAGATTCAATCATCCTTGAAGTGCTCCCTTGGTCATTAAGGATTTGAAACCTTTTGCTTGGTTCAAAGTGGTCTAGTCCCCTCCGGGTCCGGAGTCGGCAGC
The DNA here is from genome assembly GCA_963691705.1 of Viola odorata. Lineage (NCBI taxonomy): Eukaryota > Viridiplantae > Streptophyta > Magnoliopsida > Malpighiales > Violaceae > Viola > Viola odorata. Next base: position 389,418 of record OY829547.1, on the reverse strand, counting down.
CTGGCCTCTTTTGCTAATTGGTCTGCTTCTTTATTGAGCTTTCGCGTGGGGACTGTGGGCCCAGTCTCTTTCGATTCCTTTTTGGAAGATCTTCGGATGATTAGATTGAGGAGCCTTCTTTCTTCCCTGCCGTCTACCCTCTGTCATCCAATAGAGTTCCTTAGTTTTATTCATCTGACTTTTTCAATCAATACCAATCCAATGGGAATAAGAGCAAGAAGAGGGAAAGAGCTAGAGTAAGACCTTCATTGCCTTTCCCTCCGACTGACAAGTAGTCGAGTGAATTGGGGAATAAGACTTGAAACAAATATAAAGATTTTTTATTATTTAAATTCCTTCATGGCGGAGAGACTTTTATGAAGCACTAAGTAAAGGCGTATCTCTTTTAGCTCGCGAAGTGTACAGCGAGTGGAGAAGTGCGTAAGCACGGAACGAAGACTGGAAAAGGCTTATCGGAGGGGGAATAAAGACTGAGGGAAAGAAAAAGATTCCCATTAGCTGAAAGTAGGTCTACAAGATGAAGACTCTCTATCGTCAGATCGTTGGCAGTCTTATTCTGTACTTGGTAACAATCCCTTCTGTGCACACTTCCTTCCTTCATAACGACGGATGACACCTTCCTTCTCTAAACCGTGTCTCTGATGAAGCAATCCGAACCGACAAGCGAAGCGTCCTTCCTTTCTCAATGACCGGACACCGAGATCCATGTTCTACAGAGATAGTCGGGCCTAGCTAATCCACTCACTCAGAAGAATAAAGAAAGAAGTGAATCAGTAACCTCCCTCACATACTCTCACTGTCAAAGAACCTATTCTTGTTCTTGCGAAAACAGTGCATTCAATAGCAGCATTCGAGGCATCAATCCCATTCGTGGCTATGTGACCCCTTGCTATTGATTCAATTCCTTCAAACAGTTTATTCTTTCAAAGCAAAGAAAAAGAGACTCAGCGAGTGAACTAGGTTTTGGTATTCCTTCTCGAGCTTCTATTTCTTCCGTTAAAGGAGATTCGAGAAAAGATAGAATAAGAAGACGTGTTTCCAGAACAAACAAGATACGGGTTGAGAAGGGGGAGTTAGCAAAGTTAGACAAGATTGGAATGGGCATAGGAACATGTATTGATGTACCAGATCGGCTAATGCTCCCAGGTTGATGCGATGTATTCCACCAGTTGACTGAAGACTTTATTATTGGTATATCGATCGGTCCAGCACGGATTGAAATAGAAGCCGGTTCGACAGAAAGCTTTTGAAAACGCAGTGCACCCAGGTAAATAAGGAACGAGATGAATACAGAGGTTAAACGAGCATCCCACACCCAAAAGGTGCCCCACATAGGTCTTCCCCGAAACCCCCCAGTAACTAAGGTAAACAACGTAAAAAAAGCACCCATTTCTATACCGGTTCCGGTAGAGCGAAGAAAAAGGGGATGTTTTGTTAATAGGAACAAGAAAGTGTTTATAGCCGTAGCGATATAAACAAGAATACTCATCCGAGCCGCAGGAACATGTACATACAGAATACGAGAATTTCCACCTTGTTGAAGATCTAGTGGTGCTACCCGAAGACTTAAATGAATAGCCATCGCTGTTAAGAACAACCGAGATCCAATGATAATTTGCGCATAGCTTCTGGTCTTTGACATCAAAAAAGAAGGTTGTAATAACGAAACAGACATGTGAGAATTTTGTCCTAGCTAGTGGAACAAGAAAGACATGGATCTATATTCAATACGCAATCAAAGGATTTCCCCCAACGAAGAATTCCCCCTGCTTTGTTTTCGCTCCGCGAGCAAGGAGTTCCACGCACGAGCGGAGCGACATACCGAAAAAAGGTTCTCTCGTTCTTGCCGAGAGAGGGGGCGAAAACGGGTCTCCGGACTACGCCGCCCTTGATCTGCGCTTTCCTGGCTGCGCTTCGCCTTTAGCATCGAAAAGCAAGGAGTCATCATCTCATATTACGAGAATTTCTAGATCGACTTTCCTTCTCTATACGTACAGCCTCTCTGTCCTAGACGACGTGCCCTAGAAGAAGTTCAGTTTTCATCTTACTATACGATGCCACCAAAGAGGGAAAAGGCAGAACTCTTAACGAAAAAAGAATGGTTAGCTAAGCCATTTGAATGATAGGGACCAACGACCAATGGATACTCCCTAACTGAGAATCGGGCTCCAACTCCGGTAAAAGGAATTGGATAGCAAGAGTTGCCGGTAGCCCCGCCTTATCGTACTTATGTTCTTTTATGGTTGGACAAGAGACGATCCAAACATAGTCAGCTAGCTAAGTACTACTGGAAGCCGCATAGTAATTAGATTGCCGTAGTTCTTCCTTTGGCCATACGTCCTACTTTCACTCTGAATGCTTACAGGACAGGAGCGAGTTGGCTTAATAGCGGAACAGACTTTTTTAGGTTCCGAGCGACTACAGCTACTTGTGCACGCCAGTAGCAACCTTTCGCGCATATAAGAGCAGGAAAGAGTATAGGTGCCAATGGGTACACCATTCGTCCAGGGCGCTGCTTATGCGAACATTTCCGGGATAAATGTAATGGATAACACTTGTAGTTAGTAAGTGGGCTCTTGAAGGAGCAGGCCGTACCTTATTGAGAGCAATTGGAGAAGGAAGGCACGGGAGAGAAGAAAAACTCCTAGCGAGAAGAAATGGAACTAGGTGCCCTTAACATTAAAATTAGATGCGCTTACTACTCAAACAACTTTTCTTACAGAATGAATGGAAACTATATATACAGACTTAGAGCCTTTGACCTTTTCGTACGCTTGTCAGGGCTTGGACTTGTACTTTCTCTTGCTCAGCCTTAAGGTCAGTCCAGTCAATCGAACCAATGCATAGAAGGAGCCCAGCTATCTTTCTCAGTGAATTGTTAGCTAGTTGCTTTTTATCCCTTGACCTTGCTACTTTCATAGCAGGAAGCCTGGCTACTTTCTCCCGAGAGCATGGTATGGAATAGACCCCACCGTGGTTGGTCAGCATCGGTGGATCGTCTTCTCTGATTCTGGTTTAGATCCATAATACAGTACCATCCCGTTAAGGATGAAAAAAGATCGTTTGTACTTGACCACCACTTCCGCTTACCAATATCGGAAAAGGTAGCCGGCTGCTAACACAGGCAAGTTTTAGCCGGGCTGATCAAATCCTCATTCTTTTTTACCTCGCGATAGATTTAGAACCATCCATCGTTCGTCATCTGCAAGATAAGGTTAAAAGCCGTCTTAGAAAATATAGTACGAAGGGGCTTTTTATAACTATCCATTACCTTCTATTCGAATTCACAAAGATAAAAAAACCCATCGCTACTTAAATTGCCCGATTGATGAAGATATGCCACGGATTTCCCATCCTTAGCTAATAAGGAGAACGGGAAATGTGAAATAGCCGGCCTATGCCTATTCGTAGCCCACCCGCTCGCCTCTTGTGAAACCTTTGCCCAGGAGCTCAAGAAAGCACTCTGTTTTCTCCGTTAAGGTTTCTAGTATGCAGCCCTACTTGGGCTTTCCAATGTTTGGGACACTCACGATCTTACTCTCCTCAACTCTTAGTCCTTTACTTTCGAATTATAATAGCCACTTACTTCGCTCTTACTGCTTACGGTATCTCATATTGGCATTTCGCCAACAACAGGACTTTCTGTACCATAAGTCAGGATGCTGAAAGCGATTGCTCTTATAGCCAACAGGGGAGCCTTTTCTTGAGATAGAAAAAAGCTTCCTCGGTCTGTCCTAGACGAAGTTCGTCTTACTTGATGAAGAGCCAGGGTATAGTATGAGGCAGGTAGTTTACGAACGTAGCTAATTTGAGCTTTGTTAAAGAGAGTCCCAAAAGTGAACTAAGGATAAGACCCCTTCCAATGCTAGCTGCTTTTGAGATCTCCCTGACGGAAGGAGAGCACCTTTAGTTTAGTACGCCATTGACTTGACTAGTCGGCTAAGGTCAGTCTATCTATGGGCGAGATTGGTAGAATCCGGGTGCTATGGCGAAAGCAGTAGGAGAGTCCGAATATTATGTTGTAGGATTAGAAGCAGCTAATTCATCCGTTGGTGCTTAAGCCTTTGTGGCTAGCACCCTTTCCTTCCAACCTGGGAACAGGTATCTAAGAGGGAATGTTTTTTGAACTTGCTTCCGGACGATGTCCTTACTAAAGGACCGGAGAAGCAGCTGGATCGATTCCTAACAGTACTAGGATTGGCGTAATTTTTCTATCGCGTGTACATTTCCATAATGATGGTGTTTTTCAAAAATCAAACTTTGTTCTTCAGCATCTTGGACTAGCCATCCCTGACAAGGTATTGTTAAAAGATCATCAATTCCTAATGAAATGGATGTAGCAGTAGCTTGCTGGAAACCCAGAGTCTTTACTTGATCCAAGATGTGTGATGTATATGCCATTCCAAAGTGATCTATTAATCTGCTAATAAGTCGTTTGATACCAGTTCCATCTATCAGTTTATTGTGAAAGACCAGATTGGCCCCTTCGGCCATAACTACCTCCATATTCTGCTGAGTAGGGTTCGACAGTGGATTTGAGTCAATGATTCGAAAACTTCCTTTTCTCGACTTGATTCGCGTAGAAATTCAGGAAATATGGTCCTAGTTGAACCAAAGGGATCTGAGAATTCACACCGATGTCATAGAATTATTTAACTTAGATTCCTATTAAATTAGGTACCACTGAGCAAGCTTGGCAAAACCCTTGTATCGCTTCTTCGATTTCTCGATAAAGAGAAATCTGACCAACAGTGGTTCGAATGTATATACAAAGAATTTGTTTTTTTATATTTTTTACTATTAGATAGTGTCCATAAATCTCATGATAGGTACCAAAAGGTTCATAGTGACCTTCGACAAGAGCTTCTCTTGAAACAATAAGGCGTTGATCTAGGTTCCACCGGAGCCACAAAGGACTATCTAATTTTCTTATTTTTTGCCGATAAGCTCCAATTGCATCATAGGAATTACAAAAAAAAGGTTCTTTCGTATATTTATCCTTATTATCGTAAATTCTTTCATTTTGATAATTTCTGTGATTAGCTGGATTATACCTATTTGCACAAATACCTTGACGATTCCCGCTTGTTAATACATAGAGTCCAATAAGCATATCTTGAGTTGGTACGGAAATAGGATCTCCAATAGCTGGGGACAAGAGATTCGTATGAGAAAACATAAGTAAACGAGCTTCCGCTTGAGCCTCCAAGGATAAAGGTACATGAACAGCCATTTGATCCCCATCAAAATCCGCATTGAATCCTTTACGAACTAATGGATGTAAACAAATAGCACGTTCTTCCACTAAAATGGGTTGGAATGCCTGTATGCCTAATCTATGCAAAGTAGGCGCTCTATTCAGCAATACTGGATGCCCTTGCATTACTTCCTGAAGTATTTCCGGCTCTTTTTTCCCGAATTTGACTCTTAGCAACTCCTATGTTCGAAGCAAAATGTTGCCTAATTAGACCACGAATTACAAATGTCTGGAAAAGCTCTATTGCTATTTCGCGAGGCAATCCACATCGATGTAATGAAAGTGAGTTTTATCCCTAGTGGAGGATATCAGTTAGATTCCCTCTGAATCTTTAGGGAACTTCACACATGAAATTCCAAGATAAGTTTCTGCTGCTCAACCCGATGCCGTAGATTCAAAACTTAAGTGCCGATACGCCAACACCATCCCAAACCATACCGTGGCAAGAGAGATTATCTTTATTGCTTTAGCCATTCCTCTTTGCTATTACACATATAGGTATGAGCTCGATTCAGTCATGCATAGATTTTGCCGCATAGGTTTTTGTTGACTGATACTACGGTTCTTGCCACTCCTATTGAGTTGAATCTTCCTCTGGGTGATCCTACCTTGTATCGTGAGTTGGTTCTTTGGTTTATCGGACTCTTACCCCCACCCCTGTTCCCGCTCCCATCTCTAGTCCCTTCAAAGACGGATGGTAAATGAGGTACCGAGACCCGTCCCAAGATGAGAAAAGCTATCCCAGGTGCGCAGCTACGGCTTGATACATTCAGTCTCGGTTCCCCAAGAACAGCAAGATCTGGTCCAGTATTGGAAAAAGAATAGGTCCATCTTCGCTACGCCCCTTCTAACTAGTGAATTCGGGGAACTCTTTCTAGTATAAGGGTTCAGAACCCGCTCAAGCTTTTTCTGCAGCTACCGCGAAAGCATTTGTTTGTGCTCCTGCTAGAATGCATTTCCCTTCGTCCCAATGCCCGTTATAGATTGGCGGTTCTAGCGAAGTGCGAGGGATATATGCTATCCTCTATTTCTCTTCTTTTCAGTCGACCTCTGGAATGCCGGCCTTATCTTAGTGTTGTGGAGTAAGGAGTCTTAGAGTGCTTGGAACAACCTACCTTGTGTACGAGATTCATCGTATGTAAACAAGCTGGAAGAAGCAAGAATTAACATTTCCTCCTCGGCAAGTAGAGTTACCTCGGCCAGCCAGCTAACTTCCTAATAATAGAATTTTGTAGTCGGCGATTGTGAAAAAGATAAGAGCGGAGCTGATCTAATTCCTTAAACTTTTTGTCTATCTGACTGATTAGCATCCTGTTCGGCTACTGCTGATCGTAGTAGGCTTACTTGAACTAGCTACTTCTTTCTTGTACAGCTATCTGATGCTTATGCTTATCACAGACTTTTTTCTCTATTCAGAGACTAGCGGAATCCTTATGTTACCGGATGTCTGGACTGCCTAAAAGAAAAGAAAGGATTAGCCCGGCTTACCGCAGTACTCGCTGGGGTAGTTAACATTTCATATTTAAGGCTGTTCTAGGAGCGATTGAGCTAACGCCCAACATCTGACGGAGTGTGGTACTGAAGGCGATGGTCAGGCAGTCTTTTGAGTGAGTGATGGACTTGATAGGGGCATCTCTGGTTCTTTTGCTAGGATAGGTCTC
>OY829547.1:337500-377500 GCA_963691705.1 Viola odorata | reverse complement strand
TTGGTTTAGCATTATCGGAGTCTATTTCCCCGTACGGGGTGCTGTTGTCGTCATGATATTCTTCCTGTTTGGTTTTTCTTCTTTATATAGACTGCCTTTTTCCTGAAATAGTACTTGACTTTTTCTACTACTATCGGCCGTTACATAATGCTATGAAGTTTCATTTTGAGAGTCTCCTTCTACAAGGCTTTACCTTAGCACGGAAATTGCGTATAGAAAGAGAAAACAAAACACTTTGCCTTTCGAAAAGAATTCAGACATCCTTTTCTAACAAGATGGGTCTTAGTCTTAGGATTAGCGGGAATGTGTAGTTAGTTGGTTAGTTAAATATCGGTTGTAGTTTGAGTCTTCTCGAGGACGGGGCCCTTTTCTTTCCCAGTTACTACTAAGTAAGTCGAGCCCATATTACACTACTAAGCCTTTTTCATGGCTGTGATATCCTGCTCAAGAGCATCTTTTTTAGGCTGCTTCTGGCACCTGTCAACCCTAGAAAAGCAAGTTCCCGAGAAACTTATAGAAATAGCTTCTTCATTCTCATAACAGCAATCGATTCTCTAGGGTATTATGCATCATTTGAGAAATATTCTCTCAGGCAAAAAGGTAGCATCATAAGAAAAGACATCTGGAGCAGGACAGCCGATACCAGGATTTCCTCGCCGTCTTTCTTAGAGCAAGAAGGGTATCCGGAAGAAGGAAAGCTCTCTGTATCACCTAGTAAGAAGAGAAGATAGGATCTTTGAACGAAAATAGCATCGACTGCAACAATGCATTTAGCACCTTAGAACACCCCGAGTCGAAAGGTAGTGAGGTCTCTCGAGCCTAAGTAGCCTAGTAATTTAGGAACTTCGAACATCTCCGCCTAGAGCGGATGTAGTTTAATTGGTATCTTAGCCCAAGCATATTCATCTGCACCTGAGACCAAGATTCTCAACCTTGTCTTTCCCGCTTCCCTTCGCAGGAAATTACTTATTTATAGTTAGTAGCGACACTGATACCTTAGAACCACCAAGTACCAGGCCTAGACCGGAGAGTCGGAACTAGTAACAGCTTTTAGAAACTCAAAATCCAAGTCGAACGCAGGCTCAAGAGACCTACAACTCTTGGAAGCCTCAAGACAGGCGGTTGGCAGCTCATCAACTACCGAGAAAAATGGGATCGCAACCAAGCACATAACATTGAATCTCGTGCAAGACATTATTTGGCTAAGTCTATCCTTTTGTAGCATCGGAACTTAGCTCAATCGGGCACTCCGCTGCTTAGATTAGATTAGACCCGAGGGTGCGAACTCTTGCCTACTTACTTGAATTCCTAAATAGAAAGAATTTCTCGAGACTTAGTCTAACTCTCTTAAATCGTGTAATGAAATCAATGAGTCTAATTACTCCTTAAATAAGTTTAATAAGAAAGTCAAGGAAATTGGCCAAAAAACAAGTACTAATGTCAATGTTGGAAAATAACCTTGAAGTGAAAGTCGGTAAATAGCTTCATTTAAGTATGAATATTGGTAAAGCAAATAGGCGTGGCTGCGCCCAAGTCTGACATCTTTCAGTCTTACCCGTCCTAAAAAGAGGAAGAAGAGTGTTGGATAATTGGCAAACATTTAAGAAAATTTTCGCTAACTAATAATTGGAAGAGCTCCTTATATAGGAGTCAGAAGCGAAGGGTAATCCTAGAACTCTAAGAGGAAGCGTGTATGCCATCGGTCTTTCATTCCTTCTTCTTTTGACTTTATATAAGCTAATATCAGACATCGGTGAATTGAAGCATTTCGCTAAGACTCACGAATTTGATTTGAACCAATATATCAGGGTTGGGATGACTTTCCTTTTACTCGATCGTGATGGGAAACCATGCTATCCAGAATGAACTCTTATGGGAAGCTCAGTAGCTCCTTACTAAGACTACCGTTCGTGCCCATCCCCCGAGGGGAGGGAAAGGTCTCTCGAGCCTTGTGCAACTACTGGCTGGTAAATCTGTCCATCCAACCTATTTATTTTCCAACTGCAATTGAAAGGACAGGCTGAAGACTCTTCTTTTTTCCTTTCGAAAGTCAGTCTAAGAACCCTTATACGAGTAGACAATTATCCTTTACTTTACTTTTATGTGTGAAGAAGAAAGCTATGAGCACTGCCGTAGCAAAAGAAAGAAGACTAGTTCGGGCAAAGCTACTGGAAGAACGAGTATAGTTATAGTTGGAGAAGTACCTAATTAAGGAGCGATCTAATTGAAGAAATTTTTTCTTTAGTAAGGGAGAGAAGCGCTGGTACATCTGAGTGGATGGTTTGGTAAGCAATTCTCTGTTCTATGGTAAGCCATCTATCCTAAGACACATAGCTAGTCAGGAAGAGCCCTTAACACCTCCTATAGGGAGGAAAGTTTCTCAATGCCCGGATGAGGCATCGGCGAAATCGATTCGGGCAGACCTTGCTTTTTTTCTTTCGTGGCCCCGGGGAGTGGTCTTCCTTTAGCAAAGAAGACGAGGCCGGGCTGAATAGCATTTCAAATCCTATCATCTAGGAGCATTTCGTACATTACCGTTGCCAGTCGAAGGCAAAGACGCACATATGTGCTCGCCTTCCTTCTTCATAGAGTTGATAGAGCGAACAAAGAGAAGTCCGATAGATAGGCGAATATCCTCATTGGTACCCGCAGACGGGGCTCTTTTCGCTACATCCTTAATAGGTCCCAAGGAAAAGAAAAGCCGGATGAAAGCGGGTGTCCCAGCTAGAATAGCAGCCACTTATTCCCGGTTCTTAGTCAACGTCAACGATTGAGAAAGCTAGCATTACACCTCTCTTGAATAGCATGCCCCGGGAACAGAGAAAAAAGAAGCTCTTTTTTACCACACTACAGAATCTTTCGTGACAAGCGGAAGACAGAGGAGCAGGCAAGAAGAGCAAGTATAGGTAAAGTATCCTAATGGGCCAAACAAAAAGAGGTTTAGCCCCAACGTCAAATTAATGCATTGATTCAAGGGGTACCCGTGCAAACATCGTCTATCTCTCTGGTCAAGTGGCTCCGCTCTTAGGGAGAGAATCTACGGATTCTGTGAAATCCCTATCTATGATTGAGCTCTCGCTCTTACTCTTTCTATCAGTCGTGTTTTTGATTTTCTCTCAGACCGTCAACTTGCTTTATTTACTAACCTCGTGTTCTCATCCACTTTAAGGGGTCAGGTCGAAGCAAATTTCCTTCCTCTTCCTATCGGAAAACAAGAACCCGCCAGCTAACTTCTCTTTAGTGGGCTTCACTTGTACGCTATCCTTCTTAACCCGCTCTCGGAATAGTGAAGGAGCCCATGGGTATGGGATCCGAACGGTTAAGGGGAGTTGCTTTTTCTTTCATAAGAAAAGCCCCATCCCCGAGCCCTTAGATCTATCATGTAAAGCCCAGCTCCTTCGGACTTCAAGTTCCGTGCTTCCCAATTAGTCACTCATCTCGCGCTACTATTGAATCTACTTTTTTATTCACAGTGAGTCCATGCTTTGGTGTCCATAGATGGGTGCTCGGAATAGCTACTGACAGCGGTTTTTGGATGTTAAATACCATTGGATGGGTTACCTTTTATTGGCATTGGAAGCACATCACATTATGGCAGGGTAATGTTTCACAGTTTAATGAATCTTCCACGTATTTGATGGGATGGTTAAGAGATTATTTATGGTTAAACTCTTCACAACTTATCAATGGATATAACCCCTTTGGTATGAAGAGTTTATCGGTCTGGGCGTGGATGTTCTTATTTGGACATCTTGTTTGGGCTACTGGATTTATGTTCTTAATTTCCTGGCGTGGATATTGGCAGGAATTGATTGAAACTTTAGCGTGGGCTCATGAACGTACACCTTTGGCTAATTTGATTCGATGGAAAGATAAACCAGTAGCTCTTTCCATTGTGCAAGCAAGATTGGTCGGATTAGCCCATTTTTCTGTAGGTTATATCTTCACTTCATGCTTATACACCTGGTGGACTGTCTATCCTTACTTGCTTTTGATTAGATCATCTAAGAGCTTAAACTAAGAGGCCAATACTTCAAGGAATTTATTCTGGCCTTACCTCCTTCAGACCCTTACCTCAACTAAAAAAGCTAACGGGAATGCCGACTCCATGCCTTAACGCTGACTAACGCTTCCCTCTTTCCTGGTCTCCCGAAAATTCTTTTTCATCGCTCTGAGCTCATCAAGTGGAATAGTTAATTACGTTGAACAATCTTCAGCTGCTTTAAGGTAGATGCCATTCAGGCTCATAAGAAGCAGTTGTCGGCAACTACATCGGCAAATGCAAGACACTTAGAATTGGACGTGGATACGGTTTTGCATCTTTTGTGATTTCGATAGGCATCGCACCCTCACCTCAGGATCAGAGGACTTGTTTGAGCGCTAAGTTTTGTTCGCTTCGCAAGTGACGGTTGTGCACCGCTCCTTGGCGAATGGAGTGCACTACTAGCAATGAAGGGCGTATCAGCTCCTATCTTTACGGAATGAAAAAGTGCTTCACAGCGCATATGCGAACATTCAGAAAGAAAACTCTGCTTGCAGCGGATATGCGACTACTTGTTCATTAGAAAGAATAGCCTGAAGGCTAAGTGAAGTGATTTCCTTGTTCAAAAGACTCTTAAGCTTATCTGCTACATCAGAGTGAAAGAAAAAGATCAGACTGCATTCAAGGCTTGTTGAAAGGGAAAGATGTATCCTAGGACCTTCACCACATTCACAGGTGGAAAAGATACCGTCTCTTACTCATTTCATAAGTTGGAAAAGATCTAACTTGCCCTATCCAAAGACCTTTTTATGAAAGATTGATCCTGTCGCTTTCGTGTCTATCCTTATGTAAACCAGCTTTCAAACTGCCTTCTTTTCAGAAAGACTCTAACTGGCGAATGAAACTCCAACTCAATCTCCTGGAAAGAGAAGAGGAATGGCTGGAAGTGGGACTGGGACTAGGTCAAAATAGGATATCACAATCCCACCCTTATACAATGGTACAATGGACTCGCTTAGAAAAGGCCTGAAAACGAACTTGCCCAGATAGCCTACTTTTACTATAAGCTAGAATAAGAACCTGCTCTCTATGCGGGCATATGTTGTATAGTTAGAATATGGGGACAATGGCTGTAAGAGAACTGTTCTATAGCTCTAGAAAGTCAAGATTGAAAATAGGCTACCCTGGTAATCCGCTAATAGCGTAGCTACAGATAGCCTTATTTGTATGCTCGGGAGCAGGAACTTGCACTTGAAAAGAAAGCTTAAGGAAAGATCAAGTGAATCAAAAGGCTATAAAGCCAAAGAAAGTTAAAGCTTAGTTCAGGAACTCCGTCTCAAACCAACTTTCGGAATGTAACCGGGTCTGGCCAGTACCATGGGACCTTATGACGGGTTCAGTGACCGACGGGACGGTTGAGCCCTCTCACGGTACGGGAAATTGGTGTCGAAAACCGTGCCCTCCTCTTTCTCTGGTCTTGTCTTCGCTGCTTTGGTTGGTAGGACCAAAGAGAAAGCTATGCACTTTCGTAAACCGCTCCTCTTAGTCGTCCTTCGATCATGAGATTGGCTTTCAAGGCTTTCCAACTAGCCATTGTACCTGAGATTGCGATAAGTCCTTCTTCTTCTTATCAATCAAGTATCAAGGAGAACAAATCATAATCGAAGGTTTTTCTTATTTAACAGGAACTGATCGAGATAGAAAAGGGCAAAGCCCAATCGAACATCTGTTCAATGACGCTCTTTCTTTCTGAGAAATCACACCACAATCAAAGAGAAAAGAATCTTATACTAAGAAAAGGTCATGATCTTGCCCTTCTCACCGCTGCTTGGATTGCTCTTTTATTCAGCAAGTAAAGTACTTTACCCAACCGGAGACTTCAGTGAACATTAGTGCTTTCACTTAAAAACGGAAGGGAATGATTCAAGGCTAAGGCATTGGGCCAAGCAGCAAGAATAAGAACATAGGGCTATGGTGCTAGACCCGGAAGAAAGCTCGATCTGATACCCTTCAGGCTAAAGGCAAGCAATTCGCCAAGCTAATTGAATAAGTTTTGAGAGAACTTACATTTCAGCTTTCTCATGGATGAACGGACATAGGTACTGGACGGACATAGAATATTTATTAGGAATAGTCGGAGAGAAAAAGTACTCGCTCACTGAAGCAAGAAGGAAGCGCACGGCTTACTAAGACAGACGGCAATGAGCCCTCATACACATTCACTCGCTAGAATACTGCCTGACAACAATGGGAGAGACTACCAAGACTTAATGCTTAGAAGAATGGAAGGTTTTTATTCCAAGGATTAAATAAAGAAGGATAGGGCAATGGATATGGTACCTAGGCCTGCAACCTCATAACCTAGAGCTGATGCCCTGACTCCGAGTCGCGGATATTACGATTACTGAGGGACTGACTTAGTCAAAGAGTAAGGGAATGGTGAGCCACCTGCAGCCGCAAAAGCATTCACTATCTCTACGGGACGTACAAAAGGACAACGGGCTAGACCTCTTCCACTCGACTACGGAATAGACTGGAAAGCAAGGGCAGAATTCCTTTTCTATCCCCATTCCCCTAGCGCTTACTCCATTTGCTTTGCCTTGAGTTTTGAGTTATTGGAAGTGAGAGGTTGAATGCTTTTGTGCTTGTCTAAGCATCCCCTATCGTGCTAAAAAGGTGCCTTTTCTTTTTCTGAAAGCTAGCCTGGCTAAGTTCCTCTTTTTATTGATGTGTGAGGGGCCGTAGGCGGTTACCTCCGTCATAGGCGGCGGAGGGTTTCGCTTCAGGGACTCTCGAAAAGGAATTGGGACTGAGACTTTTTTTCGAACATCAATAGCGCTCGTGGGCTGGCTTGGTTGGTCTTCTCTCGTTCGGGACCATACTCTTGCTGGGACAGACGTTGAAGGATACACAAGGACGGGCTTTGAAGCGAGAGGCTTGATTGATTCGAAATGTTAAGCAATGAATATGATAAAACAAAATTTTGATCGAGCCCACTTCTTTCAATTCCCTACTTTTGCTTACTTGAGATGAGAGCTTGAATGAACTATAACTAGAACTGGGAAAGGATGAATCTAAGAAGATTTCATCGAACCGGAATAAGCTACTAGAACTTTGTCTGTCAAAGGAAAAGAAAATTGAATCATACCTTAGTTCAGGATCCCCCTATTCGTATGTAGGTGGAGCAACTGCCTTTCTTCCAATCGGTTCTAAGAGCAAAGGAAACGAGAAAATAAAGGTGAACTTTCATTGGTGCTTGCCCCTACACGTATACTGGAGCGAGAGCGGGCGCTAGCTTTCGAACAGGATTGACTGACTCACTCACTGGGACTGAAACAGGCCTAGAATAGTTTGGAGGGGGTGGGTTACCATACTTTTCTTTTCAGGCTAAACTCAAGCTTTAAGGGACTGGGTTTCAAGCTTGCGAAATGTCTTATCATTCTTACTCTTGAGTCAAACTGGCTTTGGACACAGGTGCGAAGCAAGTCTATGCGGAAAGGATAGGAAAAAGCTCTATACAATACGCGAGTAGTTGGTGGAATACGAGTAAGGACTTTGTTTGCCCTAGTCCCTTGCTTGAAGGACTATCGCACTTTCAGTGGTACTGAGACTGTCCCTACCACTACCCTTTATCAAGCTGGTTTACAAGAGTTCTGGCTTTCCCAACCGGACGGGGAATAAAATAGCTTGCGCACCCCCCTATTATATGAGGTCCTAACCTTGCTACTCTTACTTCCACTAGCAAGAGAACTTCTGCTCGTAACATACCTTCCCTTAATGATATGATCTTACTTCTTGAAGCGAGCTACTTTAACTGCCAAAGGCGACCAAAGGGAGCGAATTAGACGAGATGGGACGTTGGCGGTGACTCGACTAATAGGGAGAGGAGCAGAACCCTATGAAAGTTATGGACTGGAATCAGAGATTGGATGGACATCCGAAACTGAGAGGAAAAGAGGAAGCAAACAAGGCTAGCTCACGAAAGAAAGCCTTGCAACTACGCTATATTGATATTGCAACTGCGCACATCAGCTTTCTCTGTATGGTGGATTTTGGAGTCGCACTGATCGACAGAAAAAGCTCAAATTAGTAGACGGAAAAGAAGATGCAAAAGCTTTCGCACTTACTCGCATACACTCTTTTTTCTGTATTTGGTACTTGTACTCTATGTAAGTCTCATTAGTTAATAGTAGAGCTCAGCTGGACTAAGCGAGGCAGTACTCTGAGCCATATCCGAGACCATTAGCATTAGTTCCCCTCTCACCAAAGCCTCCGAACTTGCCAAGAAGTGGCTTATTCCAACAGTACAGGTCTCTATCAACTAACTCAAGCACTAAAGAGAGGTGGGGCAGGAGACATATCTTTAAGAACCAAGAATGGGATATGAATACTCTTTTTCATAGGGGAAAACTAGAAGTCAGAGTTGGATGGCCACTGGTCTTGCTCTGGCCTAGGGGTAGGAGCTCGGGTTCATATTCGTCCCGGCTCTTTGAAAGGTAGCAAGTAGCTAGCGAAGGAAATTTGGTTTTTATCCCAGAGGTTGGCATCAAGCTGCAAAAGCTTTAGGAGCAGCTGGCTAAAGACTAAAGAGAGGACCATACGAATATGGAATACGCTTACGGGAGTCCAACTCACATGGATAAGGTCATTCATAAGCCGAGTTCCTCCAGACCCAGTTCGACCGCATCTGACAGTGGTATCGTATATAAGAGAAAGAGTTGGAAAGTGACTAGAAAGTCTTCTTCATACGCTTATTCTCTGACTACAACGCCGTACCATGCAACAAGAGTTCCGTTAGCGGTCTTTGATTAACAGATTCGGTTTAGTGATAATAGCATTCCGCTGCTTGGATTGCTCTTTTATTCAGCAAGTTGTTGGTAGAGGGGAGTCGAGAAAAAAGCAGTACGATCTTTCATGGCTTTAATTTGAGCTTCAGATCCTGAATCTCCAAAAATGGGTATAGGTATGACTGGTTAAGGTGACCAGCTTTATCCGATTCAACCGCAGCAGAAGAAGGAGCTGCAGATCCTTTTCGGCCCAAACCAGCTCCAAATAAGATGCCAAAGCCCATCCTCCATTTGCCACTCATCCCCAGCAGTATTGGTCATCTCTAGCGCCGGGGAAAATCGCTCTAATTTTCTCAACTATTTCCCCAGGTAAGTGAAGATCCTGAAAAGCAAAGTTCCACTCCCCATTACCCATGACACAATCTCTTACTCTAAGGTTCTCATGCCCCACGGCCTCCACAAGGCTCAATTAAAGGTTCTCCGCCATCTGTCATACCAGAACTTAACTGAAGTTCCGTTGCCAATCACCCATGAGGACTTGCCTGCAGGCTTTTTCGTTCGGGAGGACAGGGTGGTTAGAAGGCTGTGTTTGGGGTTGATGACCAAATATATAGAAGTGAGGCTGAGATTCTATTATAGTAAGTGAACCCTGTCCGGGTTTGCCAGCATTCGGAAAGAAAAGAAGCTAGGCGGTTTTCTGGAGAAATTGAATTGCCCTGGGTTCTCGACAACAGGCTTGAGAGACCAGCCCCAGAAGGAGGAGGACTCGTCTTACTATTTGAGTAACCTGTGGTCGAAGAAGCAGCTGGGTCCGGGAGCGACACTCAAACGAATAGCGTAGCGCCGCATTCACTAGCTGAACCCTTTCCTATCGGATATGAGATTCCACAACCCCAATGACACCTCTCTAGCTGCAAGGGCGAAGAAAAGCCCTCCAAGGCCAAGACCGAAGAACTCTTTTCCTATAGTAATGTTGAAACCACTGACTGTTAGGTCAATTTCCAAATGTCTTACTTAATTTAATAAAATAGCTGCAGATGAAGTCAAGATCATTGATTACCACGCGTCAGTATATACTTCGTCCTTGAGCAAAGGAGCGGAGTTGTTGGCTTGGATTTGGATAATGCAAACGGAGCTACGCCTGGTTGTTTCGATACGATATGGTATGGTATGGTTCGGCCTAATCCTGAGATGGCGTCGGTTGGGAAGCAAGCTAGAGAGAAGACCTCAGCCCTTCCTTTGCTTTTCTACTTAATGCCATATTTTGAATATGATCTTCCTATCCCTTTCACCGAAAAGAACTCCGTGAACGGGGTCCACTTTTCTATGAGACCAGCCAAAGAATCCACTTGAGAGCGGCAGTTCCTAAAATCAAGATTGCGTAACGGCCCTTCATCAACTTGGGGTAAGAGACCCTTCGTTGAGCTCGAAAACATGATCGAATCCGATGTTTAAGCACGGAACGATTCCTCTTCTGGTGAGTCAGATTTATGTCTTCTTTGTCTAGCCTGTGGCCCAAGCCCCCCTGGAACTCCGTCTCTGAGCATAGGTCGTATATCCCTCTCCTATGATGCCAAGTTTTGTCGCCTCATTGTACTATGGGCCAGGCCCTTCTCACCGAAGTCTTTCCCACGATTTTCATTATCTTAGAGTCGCCTTGGAGGACTCCTTTTGCTTTCTCCTACCCGGAGTAAGGGCGCCATCAGTTAGCTTCGGATCGCACTTGACTTTGCTATCAGCCACGGTAGGCTTTTTAGAAACCACTGAGTCGTGTCGGGCCCCAGTCGTTGTTCTGCTTTGGCGATCAGGTAAGACCGAATGGGGACGGGACGGAAGTAACAAGGTATCGCATAGCAAAAGGGCCGGTGTAGAACTAGTACCAGCAGCTATTCTTTGAACTTGGCGAGCAGCATTCATTCCCACCTCTGGCTTGCTACCAATTCAATTAAAGCTCGCTTCGTGGGACTAGGATAGTAAGGGCAGTGGCTTGACCCGAGGAGATGAAGGTGACTCTTGTTCCAGTGAATACAATCTATTTTTTGTGACTTCTTCAGCTGGCTTGCCTTCCATACTCACCTCAACCTGCTTTCTCTTTTTTTTTGTTTTAGACTTGGATCTAGGGGCCCAACCCCATATCCCTGCTCGAAGAGATGGTCATCCGTGCTCCACAGCTACAGGTGTCATCACCCTGCAAAGAGGGGGAACCAACCAAGATGTATGTCGTCCAACCCAACCTCATACTCTTTCTTCCCGACCTATTTGACTCTCTGGCCCCAGTTATTTAGGTGGTATCCCGAGATTGAAGAGATCGAATTACTCCCCGGAACACACGAAAGAAAGATATGAACTAGGTAAATAGAAATGGAAAAGAGATGTTTCCAATTCATCAAAATTAGAAGCTTTTTCTACATCCATATCCATATGATCTACTAAAGTATATCGATATTGCCCATATAATGAAAGCAGATCTTGGTCCATGGAGTCCAAAGAAGGTAAGAACTCCAACCTGTCCGATGCTTTTTCGGCCAAATACAATATACAAGTGGGACCTGCACTATGAGCAAGCTGTGCGAAAAACCGATTCTTTTTTCCGGTTCCGAAACAACTTGGGCGAAATGGGGTTCTACCGGGAAACCATGGATTTTTTAGTTTTCGCCATTGGTTACTGGTCGAGCCACTGGAATGGAATGAGATAAGAATCTCTGGAGATCTTTCCTCTCTACTTACTCGATACAGGCTTTCTCTCTGTAGAAGACTTCTTCCGAATGGCATAATTGTCCGAACCTTGTTCGCCTCGATCTTAAAAGAAGACTGACTCCTCCTACTGCTCCTTCTCCTGTAGAACTGGATCGTCGTTGGTCCTTTTGCACTAATGATCTACCAGCATCTCAAGGCGGGACCTGGATTCGAACCTGGATCTTCAGGTCATGAGCCTGATGAGTTTACCATTACTCCATCCCGCTTCCTCCTCTTTTTCCTTCTGCTTAGCTCCCCGAAAACTTTGACTTGCATGTCTTAAGCAAAGTGTAAAAAACAACTTCTTTTCTTAGCGCTTAGGCTGCTACCTATACCTATAAGCTTGAAGCTCCTATTACTGGAAATAGTAAGAAAGATCGTAGTGTAGAAAGTCTTTCTTCTCTTATGATATTCTATCTCGAGTTAGCGTCGCATCAACAGGAGAGCAATACAGTACGATAGGACCATGAGTCAAAGGCAAGTTCTTCTCCCCATTGCACAGGAGGATATGGGATATCTATTCTTTGTCTTTTAGTGATCTTGGGGCTAAGGATGTTAACGAAGGTGAGGGCCTCTCTCGCTAGGGCAGTTAAGTTCGTGCTAAATGACCGAACGAACGTATCTGGTTTCGAGTCTTCTCCTACTGAGAACAGAGCGACAGCACGACAGATAGACTAACCAAGCAGAGTGAGGGGGAAGTCTAGGGCAAGGAATGGTGACTAACCTATTATCTAAAATCGTTTCCGTATTCAGCCCGAAATCAAGGCTTTTATTTGAAAGCATTTTCATTGACCCTGAATTCAATCGAATTGCCGAACACTTCTTTTCCCTCTTGACTAATGCTCTTTCTTCTGCTGTCTGTCAAAAAAATTCCGAACTTCTCCTTGTTTACTGGACTTAGGCAACAATCCCTTTTTCTTTATGCCTAGCCCATTTCAGTTATGCTCATTCCCTGAGTTTGCGTCACTGGACCCGGGCCTTGCCCGTAATAACTTGCCCTTCGCTGAAAACAGGTTTAGTTAACAGTTAAGACTACGTCTTTAAGGATTCATGTATCCAGCTTAGACTTTTTTAGACGCTTGGAGCGCCTATCACAGCTATCTAGCTAAAGAGTAATTTATCTTAGATAAATATCTATATTGTACTGAAAAGTAGGCTAAGACCAATCCGGAAAGACTATCGCCTCCATTTAATAAGGAGTAAGAAGGTTAGCCAACGTGAGACTTCGTACTTTGTCTGATTGAAACCCGTGATTAGGTGTCATCGATCACATCCTTTCCATCTACCCCTCACCATTTTTCCGCGCTTGTCGACTCCCATCTTTCAATAGGGTCCGTGCCGCTTTCGTGATTGCTTTCAGGCTTCGAGCTCTTATCGCCAATAAGGAACCCCTTATTTATTAAAATAAAAGGTTAATCAATAATGAATGTGGCTTTTAGACCTCATGGAGAAAGAGACTTTGAGATCTCAACTGGCACAGGAAGACAGTCTTTCTTGAACAAAGTCAAGTGATTGCCTAACGGATACAGCCGGCGCATCTTTTCATTCAGAGCTTTCCCCCCTATCCCTATGCTCCGGTCGAGCGGTTGACAGCTGCGCTTACCCCATTCATTGCCGGGCATCCATCCAATGCATTCTCGCGATCTACAGAGTCCTTATGGCTTGCTCTTGAAAAAGAATAATCAAATCAAGCTTGTTACAGAACAGACATTCCATTCTTTGCTTTCCCAGCTACATGATGGAACTCTCTGGTCGGATGTTACAGTCGGCTTTACTTCTTAGTCAACTAGTAGTCTTCCAGTCGGAAATCGCTTTCACATCTCATATGACATCTGTACCAACAGACTTCTTCGGACACCCGTAAGGTAAGTAGCTACTCCAGCGGATCTAACTCCAGATGATCCAGCTTCTTTTAAGAATAGATTAGCCTCCTCTCCTTCAGGGGATGCAGCAAGACTACGTTCTCATCGGAGTTCCACTTCTTCCTCAATCCACTCTAAGAAAAAAGGAAAGTACAGCTACTCTAAAGTAGAGTCGATCCAGCTTTCGCTTCTCCCTTCCTCTCCTCTCTTTCAACCGAGAAATAAGAAATAAGGACCGAGTCTTGCAGGTCTGCTGCTTCAGATTCATCGAGCTGGGTGCAGCTTCCTTCTCCTAGTTTTCTTAGTATTTTTCGGTGATCTCAATGTATTTCAGATTCCGCTTTCATCTGAAGATGAAGGAGGCATCATTAGCTCACTTGTCTTGGTTTAGTCTTTCGACCATAAAAGCGTAGAACAGACTCATTTGATGTAGGGATCGGGGAATGAGCTTCACAACAAAGAGTAGATGCGAGTGGTTCATGTATTAAGCCAACCCATTCTTTCTTTCTATCTATTCTTTTTATCAGTAAAGAGGTGCCTCGGGCTCTTTTCCAAGGGGCAGAGGTTATTGAGAAGCAGGTAGAGAAGGAAGGGATTACTTTACTAAAAGCTTAGTAAGGAAGTCGCATACGACAACGCTAAAGGTTTTTTTCCTAAATGTTAACTACGAATGGCTAGATAGAGTCGAGTGAGGCTTGAATAAGCTAATAACATCCATGGCATCATTGCAGCTTTAATCTCTTTCAGCAGTTCTGCTTACCCTCTTTCCACTTCCATAGGGTCCTTCGTTATGAAATTAGGGTCTCGGTTGCACTTGGAAGAGTTAGGAATCCCCTGACGCATGCTACCAATGCTTCCTTGATTGGAGGTAGGACTTTGGCAAAAGAAAGGGGAAGCCATGGAACTCATTTGCGATTCGGCGCATCATATACGAGAATAGCATTTTACAATTCCGCTAGACCAAGCCCTTCTCCGGTCTAAGGAAGATGTTATTATAGAAGTCTTGCTAAAGGAACTGGAAGCACTGCTCTCTCCATTCACTTCAAAGATGAAGAAGTATAGTCTTAGAGGGAGAAAGTCTTCACCGCCTAAAAAAGCCCTTTTCCAGAGTCTTGTGGAGGAGACTCAGCTGCTAGCTCAGATCTTCTTGTTTCGGCTTTCTTGCTTGTTAATGGGTGGGCCCAAACTCCTAGCGTTAGCGAGAAAACTACCTATTTCAAGGTAGGACCCAGACCGATAGATTTATTCTATGGCGAAGGATCTGAAGGTCTGAAAGCGCGTAAATAGCTTCTGAGAGAATCCAGCTACTTAGGGTCTTCTCTTGAAGAGGTGTTTTACGCACTTGAATCTCTATCAATAACAATAGGAATCAAAACCTGATTAGAATCGTTAGGAAGTGCACTTATTTTCTTGTGTTAGGGCGGGGAAGTATATGCTGCGACACAACTAAAGCGGAAGACCTCCGGTTGTAACGGAAGCGAAAAGAGGAATTGGTTCGTCACCGTTTGGTAGACCTGGTCCAAGCCTGGTAATAGACCCAAACTCCGAAAAAGAAAGGGTCAATGGATCAGTTTATCACTTCGGCTAGACCATTAAAAATGGAACTTTTCCACCCCACTGCTAATGGGGATTAGTCTTACGTAGGATAGGCAAAGCATCCGGGACTATTAGCTGGTTCCTCCCCCCATTCAATACTATTCGAATCTCTCTAGGTTGAACAAGAAATCTTGAATCTACAGGCGCAGGAGATTCATTCGGGGTCTCAGCTAGCTGCCATGTATATCTCTTCCTGGGTAGACATCTACCCTGACAAGGGCGTCGAAGATGCGAACCTCACGAGACTAAGGCTATCAACTTCTCGAGAGATTTCCTAAGTGCTCACGGATCCATTCTATTAGGGCGACCACTTTCCTTCTATTTGCCTCCGACACTGAACGATAGGCCAGACTATGCACGACCAGAGAGCTTGCGTGTCCTTTCCCTCAGTTGCCTTATTGGCTAGCTACAGAGGCGAACTCCTATCTACAATGGATAGATAAGAGAATTCCTAACTCGTCTTTTATAGTCAGTCCACTAGGAAAGAACTAAGAACTTCGAGGGCAAGTCATCTGGTATTCTTGCTGAACTCAAAAGTCAACTACCTTCTATCTCCTGGGCTCATCAACTGCTATAGAAAGAACTCTTAGCTTAGCTACTGAGCTACGAGGAGAGAAAGAGAATGAGTCTCCTTATCCTTCCTTTGTTCGGAATGGAATAGCGTGTCGGTCTTTAGTTCAAGGATTAGTCCCCTGAAAGCCAAGAAAGAAAGGAGGAAAGCCGATCAGAGCCAATAAAAACGCACGAAAGGGGGGGTACATCTGTCCATGAGTAGCAATCCATACGGGAAATCGGCCCTTTAATCGTCCATTGATCCAGGTAGCCAAAGGCATCAACAGGTAGCTTCCGAACTCCTAGCATCGAGCTCAAGGAAGTGAGGAATGAAGGAGAGGCCGGCCAAGGTAGGTTCTCTCGTGAATCCCCTGCAGTCATTCATTAAGGTTGAGCATTAAGGTCCTATAGGCCTTAGGTTGTCAGAATATAGTTCATATGAAGGAAAGAGAAGTAAGAAGGCTTTAACCGATCTTGAATCGAACCTGCTCATAAGCTCTCTTTCAAAAGGACCAGGAGAAGATATTCTAATATGTGTAGGCGTAAGATGTACTCCTCAAATACTGCTTTCCCTAGACCTTTCAGTTTCCGACGCATGGTCAGATTGCCACACCGGAAGGCTATTCCAAAGACTGCGAAGAATCCGAAGAAGGCTATGAGAAGGAAGCCGTTGCTAAAATGGCGGGTGCCGATGTCTTATTAGAGTGGTGAACCACAAGCGAAGAAGTGCCATCCGGTTGAGGACGAACTACTTTAGTAGAGTCTTTTCTTGAAGACAAAAACTAGGCAAGGAGTAAATCTCAAGATCACGAGCGTTCCGCTTCCGGACCTAAAACTCTTGCTTTTGGGACTAGTTAGTAGGGGCTTCCCGTGCTCTCATCTTATGAGAAAGGATCAGAGTCAGAGAACAAACAGGGCCCTGACAAGGGGGCGAACCCCTAAGGAGCTAAGCCATGCCTCTTTGATTCGGAGACTTACCCGCTTCGGGAACCACGTACCCAGATTTAATATCATTCTGAACACGAAGACCTGGGCGGATAAGTGGTTTTCTCTTTTCCGAGAAGGGTTATATTAAATTAAGCCTTCACCCTTTGACCTTTCCGAAGGATGGCACTTTCTATATTTATTTCCACTCTCGAGCTTCTATACCAACGAGAGAGGAAAGAAGTAGCGAGACTGGTACGGAGAGGATAGCAGCGGAGCTAGGTGCATTTTGTGGTGATACAAACAAATACGTATGTCCCTTGCTCTCTCCATGTTTTTCCTGGATCTGTCCCGAACTTCTCCTTATCCACTCGTCCATCGGATTAACTTCAACTCGTGAATCAGATCAACTGGTGAATGGGCAGGAACTTACATAGCGATATCCCTGTGGGAAGGTTATATGAGCACTAAGAAAAAGGCATTACGACGTCTTAGGCTTGCTGGCCTGATTGAAATCGAAAACTTGGCTCAATTGAAGCCAAACCGGGTTCCTCGCTAGAGTCTATTGAGATGCCAGTCAACGGTTGGCAGGGCTTGTTATGCCCAAAACAAGGCTTTTGATAAAGGATTCTCGGATTGGCATTTTGCCTTGCCTTGATTAGAGTTCGAAATCCCTATCCAAGCTAATCCAACTCGGATTTTACTTAATCTCCAACCCCAGAACCAAAAACCTCCCTGGAGCTTGGTCATCCTTTCTGTGAGGTAGCTTGTCTCCTCCAGCTTGTCTGGTTAATGGGGCTCTCTATTCAAAGATTCAAGAAGTCACTCCGCTTTCTGGGATGGAGAAGTTTCCCTTTCTTTGATTCATTCGCCCTACGTGATCATCTACTTTCTTCCAGTGGAGAAGGGACAGACCTTCCCCGTCTAGTCGAATAAGTCAAAGCGATTTTGGTCACAGAAATGGGAGAGACAAAAGCAAATATCAAATCTTAGCCAATCCCTTGTCAGAAGGCTCTGAAAGACCTCTCGCCTGTGCTTGTGCGTTCCTATCTCTTATGAATGGAGTCAACCGGATCGTGAAGATCTTACTTTATAGAAGCTGCGGAACCAAACCTGGAGTTGATCTGCTCTGAGTCCTCAACTTCGAACCAACTCAAGATCGAATTTAAGGCTAGGTTTATATAGGCAAAACGGGGGTTGGCTCTCACGTTTATTCGTATTCAAGGAAAGGTGTCAATCTAGCGTAAGCCGCAATACTAGATCGATACGAGATAGCAGTCAAAAGAGCGGCATTACTCTTCGAGTCTTCTCTTAATTGAGAAAATGTTATTTATTCTATTATGGAATTCTCCCCCAGATCATCCGAACTATATACTCTATTAGAAGGTCGAATTAACAAATTTTTTTCTAATTTTCAAGTGCTTCGTCTTCGAATTTTGATCCTAGTTTTTCTATTCACGGTTGCCTATCTTTTCTGTCTTCTATTCGAGATTGATTTGAGTTGGATTTTAGCAAAATTGCAATCTATGCTAATGGTACGGGCAATCGCCGCTTTATTCAGTCGACTCGGGTGGGGTTTAGGGGGTCTCTGGATAACTCTCATTTACACCATCTGGGATTCGGAAGAGACGAAAATGAAGGCTTCCGAAGACAGCGTAAATCAAGAACCACACGCCCCAAACCGCCCTTATCTTTCTTCACCGATCCACAATGAGTCTCCTTCGGGCTCGGAACCCAGCGTCAACCAAGCACCAGACCCCGCTCCCCCCCAGCCTGTTTTTGTGCCATTACTGGCCGACGAAATTCGACGCCAAGAACTCCTCGATCGTTTGACAATAAATTCGATCGCTAAGGGGGAGGCTCTAAGCCTAGAGAAGGGGGAGTCTATTGTGGGCAAACAACTGCTCATTGAAAAAAGGATAGAAGAGGCTCTATTGTCCGACGGTTATGAGAGAGATTCTCTATTAAACAAAAGGCATGAAATCAGAGGGTTCCTCTTCTATCCTTTTGGAAAGCCCTTCTTAGAAGAAACGTATGCAAAGTATCTAGACCGGATTATGAACCATGGGACGCACCGCAGCCTTCCCTATAACCGGATTCTAGATGCCATACGTAACAAAAATCTCTCCTTAGCCAATTCCGCAGATAGATTCGAGATTCTTAGGCAAAGGGCGGGGCTTCCCCCTCTAGAATGATGTATTCTATAATTTAATCTTATTTGTATTTTAAAATTCTTCTGGTAGGTGTATGTGTAGTCTCTCTTCTCATAAAAAGGAAGAGGACGAGGCCCCTCGCAATGAGGGGAAAGGGGAGTGGGTAAGCGGGCCCCTTTGCTTTACTTTATACTTAACTTGAAGTTCAGCTTACTTTAAATGAAGGATAAGAAATCGGCCGAATGATTGAAAGACTTCTTTCGGCTTAGATTTCTTAGGCTCGTTGAAAATCATGAAGTATTTATGGATTTCGAGGATCTTTCTTTGGATAAGGATAACGAGAAGAATAAGAGTTATGGTGAATCATCTTCATCTACGAGTCAAGAGCGTCCTTCCGGTATCATGATATAATACCACCATTCATACGAAGTTGTGTACATTCTCCCTTGAGCCGGTCTATTATTGAGCTATTGCGTGTTCCCATTTTCGAGATCCCTAGGAATTTAACAACTATGATGGAGGCATCGGCCTCTAATCTCAAAATGTGCATAGCTTATCGCGCCGTATTTTCTTTTTTCCTTATCCGGCTGATCACATACTTAAAGAAGTGACCTTACCTAAATCCTATGATTGCTTGTCGCTTGTAAGTAAGAGTCTTGGTTTAACTTATAATAGTAGCGGTATTGGAGACGCAATGGAGTCTTCTTATCATTATACGGGTAGCGGTTTGCGTGGTGCAACTTTTAGTGGCTATGGTTTTGATCATAAAGTCTTGATTGAGATATATAATAGTTTGAATAATAGGTATGGTCGTTTCTTGGTATTGGTCATCATGGGCATTGGTTGTGTAGTCTGGTATGGCTATACGTATGACAATACCTGGACCCTCCCTGGTTGTTCTAGCGGCCCCCTCAGAGAGATTAGAGATTATAATCCATTCTTTAATGAGAATTATTCTGCTCCAGGCTTTGAAAAGATTAGCTTCCTTGAACAAATGGACTCCACAAGAACTGTAGAGGCAGCCATGCAGCATCTTCCACCTTTTACTGAGATCGAGATACATGCTAGTGGAAGGATTAGAAATGCTGTTAGTTTAGGTATAATGCTCGCTTTCTTTATAAGTATTGGTATTGTTCCAAACATGGAACTTAAGACAATTTGACTATAGAATGATGATTAGAATCAAAGGCACAACAAATCCTATTTAAGAGAGAATGTTATTTGTTCGGCCATATTGGCTGGTTGGTGTCTACTAAGGATAATTAGCCTTTTGCAGTGCTTGGAGACATGGAAGACACTTTTGAGAATCCTCTGTTCACTACTAATCAGGATGGTATGGGGGAGAATGTGACAGGTGTTGCAAGGGAAGGAGTTGGTAAATTTGGTCCCAAATTGTGCTATTTCTAATCAGAGGGTTGTGAGTCCTAATGGTAAATTACAGGCAGAGATGACCGGTTTGCTGAGTAACCAAGTTTCAGACATTCTTGATGGGCAATCACATGTGGCTGTAGTAGCAGAAAGACCAGCAGGAAATAATAAAGGAGTCTCTCATGGTTCTGTCAAGGACAGAACATTTTCAAGGATAACCAAACGTGGAGATGGAAACATAATGGGGGAAGGCCTCCTGATGGTAAATTAGCCTTAAATATCAAGATTGCCAAGGCTCAGATTTGAGAGGATGGATTATCTATTGGTGTGACCTCAGTCAGCAGTGTAGCAGAAGGTTCTGTTCAAGCACTTGTCGGGGGCCCTGTGTATGATTCATTCGCTCAGTAATTGTTTTGGTCTGCAGGTTTGCAGTACATACTTCCATTCCTTTTCTTTCTTATCATGAATTTACGTATTTTATCGTGGAACTGTCAGGGATGCAAATCCCCCAATGTGACACTATTTCTGAAAGACTTACAGAGTATGCTATGCATGGCTATTCAATTTTCTTCTTCTTGAAACCCTGATTAGTGGCTCTTTGGCTGATGGAGTTGTTAAAGCTTTGGGCTTCCATAATTCTTTCCGGGTTGAGGCTTGTGGTTTTTCTGGAGGGATTTAGTGGAGGTCTGATGTTACCGTGAAAATTCTATCTTACTCTTATCAGTTGATTCATATGATGGTGTCTGGAGTAGATTTTGAATTAGACTTTCTTTACTGCTTTGTACCTATACCGAATCCCGACTACTCATCGGATTATGATCCATGTTTACCGCTAACCTCCTGGAAGCCGGTTCCATAGCCTTCTTTTCTGGGCATGACGATCGATTCCTAAGACCCTCTTATGTGCTACGTTCTACTCTTACTGCAGATAGATGCCGACCCGACTGCTTTCCTACTGGATTGGGAATGAGCCTCGAAAATGAGCGATTAACGCCAGTTTCGACACAATAAACGGGATTGTCACGAGCTGGATTTGAACCAGCGCTTTCCAGATGCATGGTCTGGATCTCAACCTTTCTGATCGTGACTTGAAAAAGAAAGAAGAGAAAGAACTGGGAGTTGGCGCCTGCTTGCTTACCAAGCGATCCTGGCAAGCTCCTCCAGTTCGATTATTATTCTTGACTTGACTTATTATTATAAAAACTACTCACTATCAAAATGAAAGACGATCGATTATCTACCCAAGAAGATAGAGAGTCCCACATACGAGAAAAGGTCACAAATAGAGTTGAACCAAGTAACATTGCAAAGGCATAATGATAGTAGGGTCGGGATATCCCCGCCCTCCGAACCGGACGTGAAGGTCTCCCCTCATCCGGCTCTCCGCAGGGGAATCTCCACTCACTGCTTCCCCTAATATCCTCCCTTTACCACATCATGGGGGTTTACAGGAGATCCCAGAGACTCGCTCGGAAGGCTGCTATACCATACCTTTTGACTAAACTCTACTCTAGTAGTCACTAGACTGACTATAGTAGTCCGCCCGGCTGCTCTTGCAGAAATCATTACTCTTCATTCTCCCGTGCTCTAGCAATTGCGCTCCCTAGACCACTACTATGTAGTTAGGTAGGGGCAATCAATCCGTAGTGACGGGAATGACGGAATGAATGGGGATCCCTATCAATATAAAAATGAAGAATATCTAATTAGTTACACTACCTTTCTCTCACTCAATAGATGTCTCCGGTCTGATACAGTACAATACGAGACGATGGAATGCAATGGGATGGATGGTAGAGGGCTGCCTGCGCCCAAAAGCGATGATTCACTTGTCCCCTTGTCTATAGGGACCTCGTGGCATACAACCGAAACGACTCCCACTAGATAGCCGCCCCTTTCTCTCTTTTTACAGCCTCGTGGACGGACGAAAGGTCGTGAGTGAAGAAGAAACCCCCAGTACATGCTTCATAGCAGTCGTCGAAAGTCTTCGATTAGATTCATGACTCTCACTCGGTACTTTGACTTTTCTATAGTACCAACTTGGCTGCTGTCGTGATTGGACGCCAAATCAAGTTCTAAAAGAAATGCCTACCTACAATAATAGATCTACTCTTCTGTCTCGCCTACTTACCTTGCCCACCTGAAGAACTCTAATTCAGGACTGGGGCACCTACCATCAAGAAGGGATCGAACCACTCCTTTCGTTCTTAGGGGTCTCTGTTCGTTCTTTGATCAACGTCTTTCTCTGGTTTATTTTCTTGTATTCTTTCGCTGCGGAAGCAGCTTTTCGCGCTTTTTACGAAAACGCTTATTTCTGCTCTACGAAAGGAAAAGGGGCTGGGCTGAGGTAGAGGAGCCAGCAGACCATAGGGGATATAGTTAGATAAACGAGAGGAGATAGGTCATCAATCAAGGGTTGGTTGCATCGCATTCATTAAGTGAAGGGTGCGGTTGGCCAAGGGAAGGGGGGGAATGGGTGGTGGGCCCCCCCACAAGATATTGTTTTTTCCCGGCATACAAATTCCATTTTTCTTTTTTTTGCAGCGAAGGCCCAAGAGAATCCTTGGTGGACGTAGATAGAACCGTTCCCGTGAATTCGGTCACCGGGTTGCCTCTTGCTACACAGGCTGGTAGCCGTAGAACGGTCGATTTAGGCAAAGTCGAACCCATACATAAATAAGAGAGAACAAAGGAGTGAATGAATCTGACTAGCTACTTTTTCTATCTCAATCGGGACAAGAAGGCAATTCACTACCGGCAGGAAAGAGAAGAGTCCTAATCCATTTTGGCAGATAAAAAGGCCGGTCCGATCGTCCATTTAACAGGACTCGGAGATCGCCCCGAAAGGGGCATTGGCCAGGTACTCAAATAAAAAACTACACTTCTCTTCCTTAGCAACCCGTAGAGCAGACTTAGCTCAACAACTAACCTTGGATCAGGAACTGCTCAATCCACAGCTGCAAGAGAGATTCGATTTAGGCCGGCGCTAAAAGCAAAAGTAGAAGCCGGAGCTCCCCAAACCCGGTAGGTAGAAGTTGAGCTTGTAAGACTGAAAATCTTACCCGACATCCGCTATTTTCAGATTTGTCTGTTAAGCCGTTGAGGCCGGGAGAAGGTCTGATGAGTGAACCAGATCGATCTGATAGGGAGTCCCAGGAAAGGGTAGACGAAAGAAGGGAAGTTACAGAACAGAGCAGTAGGCTCGCGAAGTAGACAGCAAGCAACAGCTTCTCAGCCTTTAATATTATTTTACTTTATATTATATAGGGAGCGATTATATTAGATTAGTAAAACGCGTTAGCGCCCCTTTAGAGAAAGGGGCGCAAGCACTTCACTCGCTAAGGGTAAGGGATGGGATTCATTCACTTGCATTCCTGCTAGCACTACAAAAAGCTCCGGTCTTAACGCCCTTACTACTGCTGTGCAGCCTTTCCTCGGGTTCGTAGAGTCGGGTTTCCCGTTTACCCACAACGGAGGAGCCGCCCCCACCAGGAAGGCGGCCACGGGTCATAACGCACTCTTCGCACAACAAATCCACTTTGAAGTTGACTTATTCGCTCGGCCAATCGTCGGAATGTGTACGAGATACCATAAGGGCCCAATATCTCAATAGCACCTTTGTCTAAAGCTTCGAATGAGACTTCATATCCGAAACGTAGGAAGGATCTTACTAGAAAGTCATTCAAAACTTGATCGAAGAACCAGCGTTTATTGAAGAAGCTATAGAGTCGATTACAAAAAGTATTAGTTTGAAAGGCTCGTTGGAATTGATCCGCTACGGGATTTACATTATACGCAACAGAAGCACCTGAAGTACTAAACAGAATAGGTATTAGTTTGGTAATGGTTGGAGCAGCAAACTCGGATTCGGCAAGAATCTCATTTTTTGGTAGTACAAAGGGGGAATTGGCCCAAAAATTGGATAGGGGTCAAGACGCAGCGGGCGCCGGCGGTTGACTTAAGTGCCCCCAGAACCGCGCGAAATGGTCGCCTATTACACGGCTCACTAACTCTGCCTGGGGTGGGGGTACCTATTATTCGTCGGCGGTCCGGCGCACCCCTACTGATGCTGCTTAATTACGAAGGAAATTCTTTCTTATTTCTTAATCTAGAGAGTTCCCTTTCGTTAAGCGCATCGAGCCAGGAGTGGACATCATCATCTGCAGACAAATCCAGATCCTGTTTCATCATTAGCTTAGCTAAAGTGGAATAGTATGACTGGCTTTCCGGAAAATGATACGAAACCAGCTTTTTAGAAATGATCAACATGCGCTCAAAAAGACCTCCTAAACCCCCTCCCGCCAAGTGATCGAGTTTAGTCTGAGTCTTAATTTGCTGTAGAAGTTGCTCCCGCTCTGGACTTACTTCAAGGAAAGATAGGATTGGGAAATTCCGCCGCTTACCTTATTATTAATAAAAGGGAAAAGGGCTTTTTTATAGAGGTTGAGTAAGGGGGGGCGGAGCTTGAGGTTTCTCAGCCGCAGGAACAGGGAACGAATCCTCCAAAAATTGAATGAGTTCGCAATTACTACCACAAGAAAAGCCCTTTCATGACTAACCT
Source organism: Viola odorata (assembly GCA_963691705.1). Lineage (NCBI taxonomy): Eukaryota > Viridiplantae > Streptophyta > Magnoliopsida > Malpighiales > Violaceae > Viola > Viola odorata. Next base: position 352,979 of record OY829547.1, on the reverse strand, counting down.
GAAATCAGTTGAATTCAGAGACAACCCACTCCCCAGGCAGCTCACTAAGTTTCGGGTTAGTAAGTGGAAAGCGGGAACCCCGGGCCGACCTTTTGTAGAAATAATAAAGCCCCTTTTCTCAAGCCAAAGGATCCTTTGACACATCAGGAGATAGAGAAAAGCGGACAAGGCCCCTGGCCCTAGCGCCTTCTTATTCTTTCTTAAGGTAGGTAGTTTAGTTAGCAAAACAAAATATACTTACTTTATCTAAAGAAGAAGGATAGCTGTCTGTCAAAGCCTTTCCCAAATGGGCGAGCTTGGTCCATCAATAAATCAGACCGTCAACTGGCATTTCCCGGCCCGTTCTATATGGGCTTTATACGGATTGGTTGTCTCAACCTGCAGCGTTGGATAGGAGTGGATTTACTTCAGTCTTTTTAACATGAACATAGGTAACTCTTCCATCTTAGATATGACATTAGCTTAACGCGGGGCTATAGGACTGACTTGACTTTTTGAACTGACTTCTTTTGAGAACGCCTCAAATTCCAAAAATTGACTGCTGCAGTCAGAACTGACTATAATATTACCAAGGGAATAAACACCTTACTCGACATATTATGTTATGGAGCATCGTAAAGGCAGTAATCAAAGAACTGTTCTTAGGTAGCACACTGCAGAGAAATAAGATAAAGCAGAAGTCTAAGAAGTTCTTCCTTTCCTCGAGTGCCGAGAACCAGGATAACTTTTTCGTAATGACAAAGAGATGCACAAGAGCAAGGAAGACGAAATCCGCTCACTTTACCAGACGAGACTTTGGCAAAAAAGAAGAGAATCCTCAGGGTTAGGGAGTCTTTGGTTTGCCAGAATGCCCTTTCGACGATAAAACACAGGGGAGGCAGTCCTCGAGCGAAGAAGTTTTGTTATATATCACACTTAACATTTATTCAATATTTGACTCAATATTGATAATTGATAAGTAAATGTTCTTATTCAAGAGTCAGACTTCCAATTCTTCTTCTATAGGTAATCAATGGATCTTAGACCATTCGGTGACCAAGGCTGCGTAGCCTATGCGAAGCAAGCCCACCTAGCTTCGCGAGACCTTTTCGATCAACATGAAAATAATAGAAGAATAAGAAAAGAAAGAAGTCTAATTTTCTTCTATTTATAAACGATAAATAAAGTCTGATTTAGATTTAGATAAACGAGTAGAGGATGTGCCCTCAGAGGACAAAGACAGTGTCTTCTGAGACATGAAGAATAGCAGGAAAGAAGAAAGACCGGTAGCGCTAAGAGCACAGAATATGTGATTTTATCTACTAAGCTGATCGGATAGAGTACGCCATCTTTTAGCCTTACTGTTTTATGCGTTGGGAGACTTACAGTACGAGAGAATAGCTATAGTTCGTTAAGTTCACGAAAGAGCTAGCGTGCAAGTAAACCGTGGGAGAAGACCTGTTGACATAAGTCTGTTGTGTGCTTAAGGATCCTAGCTAACGAGCTAGACCATTCTAGTGTATTGTACGACTAATCTATTCTTGAAATTACTACCTATCAATAGAATAGCTTGGCTTACTCGTGACGACAGGACTGACTGCGCTAAGCAAGAAGAGTGGGACTTCTGATCGTAGTGCACGTATTCGCATACCTTGTTGTGCCCTTGCGAGGTGCTTGTTTTCGTAAGTTGCATACCTTACTAAGCTAAGGGGGCTCCTAGTCCTAGAAAAGATGACCCAGGGACCTTAGGCGCTAGTGGTGGGTTACCTAATAAGTCCATTTTGAGCTCTTGACTGACCAAAAAGGAGCTTTTCCTGTAAAGTCCAATCCAAACCTAAAAAAGGGTCAGTGATTATAAGTCCCATAAAGGAAGAGAAAGAAGATTCATGGCAATAGAGCGAAAAGCTTTAAGCTAGGCGTATGATTGAATACCGATCCCGTGTGCGGATGTATAATAGCAACGTCGTGCAAAGCGCTTGAACGCAGGCTTGGTGTAACTAAATCCATTCAGATACTTTGTTTTTGTTATAGTGACTTATAGCTTTTCATGCTAGCGTTGGGAGTTAGTTTGTCCACTAATGCCACTCAATTACATCGAGTCTCCCACAACCTGGTGGTCTTGACTGATCCACTCCCACTTTTTGATCTTCGACCATTTCATTTCACTTCGTCATCCAACCTATGTCGAGCCCTTTTTTTTGATTGATTGCCTCCTCCACTACAGGAGGTACCCCGGATAAGCTACTGAAGCCGCTACTCGTGCTAGTTAATCTATAATGAAAGCACGGGTGCTAGATAATTTTCCGCTAGCTCTATTAATGATGCTATAGGTTACAGATCTAGTACGAGATGCCGCTAACCTCTATCTAGTAAGCTAGTAAGGGCTTTGAAGCCAGCTTCGAAAAAAACGGGTTCCAAACCCTCGCAGAGTCTCTTCTAACAAAGATAAGATAGGATCAAGTAAGGACGCAACTACAACTGATTCACAAAACCCAGGCTCGAGAGACCTGCTCCATTCCCTCCTTCACTTCAGCTTTAGGTCGACAAAGGAGGATTTCATTGCTTGATCATTCAGATCATGCGCTACCTGCTCTTTTCTCTGGTTTAACCAAATAGAGTTGGTTTCCCTGTCAAAATATGAGCTCACTAGGTGCTTTCGGGCTTCCCTTCTGATCTTTTTTATTCCAGTTTGGTAAAGTGTGCTTTTTCCATCTCTTGTTTAGCTTGGGTGTGTGTTTAATGGCTGGCTCTCCTCAGTACCAAATGCTGAAGGTGGATAGTCTTTTCGAGCAAGGTCTGCGCATCTAGGGGCGGATATTGACTCCTTTGAGCATAGAGGTTGACTAATCGTAAATCACGCTTTGGTCCCGCCTTCGTGAGCGAGTTTAATATGAGGCTCTGAAAGAGTCCTTTAACTGCGGTAGATATGGTATTGTAGCAAAAGAAGGCAGCTTTGGACGTAAGAGAGAGGAGCTAATGAGCTTAGTTCATTGCTTAAGAGAGTAGGAGCCCGACTTAGACGACAAATGCCTTCTCCTTCCCCCCGATTCGAGGACTTATTTAGCCACAGCTGATGAAATAGCAGCAACATCGTTTACTGTTGACTGTTTACTTGCTTATTTTCATCCTACATCTTATTACGTCATTCTTTGTCCCCCGCCTACTTCATAAGTAAGCTACTCCTACCCTGCTTACCGAAGAGTTCGTATGAGAGCTAATCTACTTCTTTGAACCTACTTCAAAGCGCGGCTAACGAAGTGAAAGCCTAAGTTAAGGACATTACCGGCCTCCTTCAATTGGAGTAAATGGGTCTCCTTCCCATCACATATAAGAAAATAGCAGAAAGTCTAAAGCGCCAATTCACCTGAATCCATGCATCAAAGATGAGCTAATTGCTTGGTCTGGTTGAGTCAAGCCTTAATGTATGTACTATTATTCCATTACTGGATACTTTTCATCAGTCAACGTCCGTGTTCACTACGAAACCTCAGTATAGTGCTCGTTCTGATAAGAGTCAACCTTACTATCTGCTGGAAAGTTTACAACGTCCCACTTATTCAACTACGGGAATTTCTTCATACGAGGACATTTGTTTTCTTATCATCCCACACATGCGTAAGAAAGCAGTCAACTGATTCAAGTGATTCATCTATATCATTAGCCAGAATTCTCTTGCTTATCTTATGAGTTAAGTCTTATTCCCCGACTATAGCCGGAATATCACCAGAGCAGTTCTTAGTCAGACCCGAAACGCTTTGCTCATCGGACCTGCAATTACTCCCCAAAGTCATCAATGAGACTTTTGCTAATAGTAGCACCCATCAGCTAACTAGCCCGTGCGATAGTTGTAGCGAGCAGTAGTTGGTCTTTGTTTGTGTAAATCCGCTCTTGCCAGAGTAGCTTTCCGTGGAATAGCCTTTATCTCATCGCCAATGGCCGGGTGAGGAAGAATGAATTGAATCTTTTGCCCTTCGAGAACTCAAAACGAGTGGGATTCGACTTGTCTTCCCTACCTCTGTGGATGGTATGCTCGGGATGAGAGGCTTTCGGATAGGATGGTTTGGATGGTATGGTTTCCGTGGCAGTAAGAGTTGGGGGTTAGCTCACAAGGTAGCTCAGTCCCCTATTTAGATGGCACGCCCTATACTCTATTTTCACTCCTTTAGGTCAGGGAGTCTCTCTGGTTTCCGGGGAAGTCGGGTCAACGCTAAAAGTTTCTCTCAAACCCCTTAGGTGCAAGTATCCGTTGCTGGAGACCTTAAGTCGTAAAGCAAGTTCCTTCTCTTACTAAAAAGCTATATTTCAGATATAATTTCTTTTCTTGTTGGACTTAAAGCCTTTAATAAGTTAATCTAAAAGTCTTATTTGCACTATATTAAAGATATAGCCTGAGACCTGGTCCCCAGACTCTTTCTTTAAACCTGGTAGAGAGCCTGTTGTTCGTAAACGAAAAGCGCATTATACAAAGCGAAATTCAAAAAAAACGAACTTAATACTATTAAGGTCGTGCATCTGCTGGAGGAGCTTAGTCAGCCCAGCCAACTTCTTTCTTAGGCCTGTAGCTTAGTTGGTTCTTCGCTTAGCTTTTGTCCTTTTCATTCTTGAATGTAGTTATTGGCTTATGGACCTAGTGAATCATCCAGCCACTCTTAGTTATTGGTCTTCACAGGCTGCAGATCAGGCAAAAGAACGCTCTCATTCGATGCACGGTTTCTCGCTTTCCCTGCTAACAGCAAACTAAGATGTGGGAAAAAGTACGATAACCGAGATCTAACCTCAATAGAATCCGCTATCCTATCCCCTCTCCTTTCAGTCGAGGTATTCCCTTTCGCTTCGCACCTTCATTTTCTAAGTGGGAAGTGGCTCAACCGATAGGAACGAGTTACATACTTTACGTAAGAGTGTAGCGAAGCAAAGCTAGTTTATAGAGCTACGGAGCGAAAGCTAGAGAAGGTAAGAGAATCGATGTAATTGAGCTTGACTGTTAAATAGAGGTTTTTTGTGGTACCAGAGAAAAGAAAGTAAAGTGATACTTATTACAAAAGGCGAACCCAGGTAGTAAGCTATTTATAGCGAAGGACTTCTCGATCCGCCCGATCCCACTATAAGGTAGGGCTACCAGTCCAAGGGAAGGGGGAGAACTCAGAACTCATTAGCTCGAAAAGTCATTAGATAGATAGGATATAAATACCTTTTAGAGCGGAAGCAGGGGATATAAACGAGTCCTACCCTACCTCCAGGAGGATTTTTCTGTACGTAGAATGAATACGCGGCAAACAATGCTTCATTGCCTATGTGCTCACGAATTGGATTTGAACCAATATCTCCCCCTATCTGGAGCTACATTCCTTTTAGTAGTCGTGATGGGTCTATCGTCCTCCTCATTAGTGTCTTCCTAAAAGAAAGAGCATTTCGTCGAAAGATATCCTGTCTTTTCACCTTAGTAGTCCTATGCATAGTCAGTACTATAGCCCCAATCATGGCTACTAATAAAATAAGACTAGAAACCAAAAACCAGACAAAATAGTAGGTATAAAGTAAATTTCCCAATGTTTCCAAATTAGTCCAACTTCGTACCTTTCCGGCATAAACCGTATATCTCAGAGAGGTCGTATTTCTTTGGGTTGGTAGTAATGGAATGCTTTCATTATCTAAAATGAAGAACATTTCCCACCAAAAGATCAGTCCAATAATAGCACTCACTGGTAAATAGCGCAAGACTTCTTCGTGAATCTCCGCTATTTGAATATGGAACATCATAACAACGAATAGGAATGAAACGGCTATAGCTCCTATATGAACTACTGGGAAGATCATAGCGGAGAAGTCGAGACCTAACAAAAGAAGTAAACCTGAAGTATTGCGAAAGACTAGGATGGAAAACAAAACAGAATGTACCGGATTTTTAGCACGTGCAACCATCAAACCAGAGACCAAAGCAGGGCTCGACAAAACAGAAAGTATCATGGTACGTCGTCCTTCCGGAACTTTCATACTAGAGCAAGAACTAGCATGAAAGTCGATCTATTATGTACGACCAGCGCGGTTGTTCGTCTTTCATTTTCTTTTTCCAAGCCAAGCCCTTCTTAGAAAGCACTCACTGAGTTACTTACGGAATCTCAAATCTCTCTCGACGCCGAGAATTTTTTATGTGTCCAGGTCGATTAGAGGTTCGGTTTCCTTTTCCCCCACCTTTTAGCGTTCTGCGCCCCTGAAAAAAGAAAGAAGAGAAATTTGGCCATGTTATGTTTCCCGAGAGAGGCCGCCTTCTCTCAGGCCAGCAGTCAAGGATAAGACTGCTCTATGACGGGCTTCCTTATTTCATGAGCTCTGCTCGCTCGTCTACGCTCCTACCCATAAAAATGGAAAAACGATCTTTCTTTGCCTGCATTAAGATTTCAAACTTGTCGTCAAAAAAAAGCAATCAATCAGAATCAAGAAAAAAAATGGAAATAGTGAATCAAGATCTATATGGATAGAAATCTATCTATGAATCGATCTAGACTATCCTCTATCCAGATATATATGTTCCTAGGAGCGACTACGCTGATCTTTATATGTTTTGGCCACGTCCGTTTCCGCTCCGAAGAGGAAGGTTTAAATCTTTCAATCTTATGTCGTGAGGGATATGACCTATGTTAGGTCCATAAGATGCCACAGCTTTTAGTGTTCTATGATTAACCTCCGAATAATGAGTAGGTAGTTCAATCCTTTTTATTCTTCTCTTCATAGTAAACTGATGGGGGGATGCGGAGCAATAGATCGAATTACTATATAAAGAAGAGTTGTAAACTATAGGACTTCTTATTCGAGTAGGAATATTTCTGTTTTTCTCGTTCCTTTTCTTCGATAAGAATAGGGATTTGAAATGATACAAATTTCTCTTCATTCTGTTGTGCTCAGCGAAGGAACTGCCTAAGCATATTTTTTCGGATCCAAACTTCTTTGTTTTTTCTAAGTCTTCTTTTTGCATACGCATAGAAGAACGCAACTGTTGCAAAAACCGGGATTTTATTAGTAGGCGGCATCCCCTCTTAGTTTTGAGTAGGTGGAACCATTCTGTTTTGCTTCTTCTCCACATTCTTATCGGGTGATTCAGGAATTTGCCTATGATTTTCTCAACTGATATTTCGATATAGAAAGATCTCCTTATTTCTTCACCGCGGATTCTTGCGTCATTTTCTTGAAAAGATATTATATCACCGTGGGAAACTTTCAAATGAGTAATGCTTACCATTCCATTATTCACACAAACCCTTTGATGACTTATCGGCTGCCTTGCTTGAGGAATAGTTTCACAAAAATGGAGACGAACCGGAATAACGTCCAATCTTCTTTCTGGATTGAGTAGAAAAGGGATATATGAAGTTCGTTCTCTTCCTCTGTGCATCTCTGCGATGGGTAAATCCCCATGAAAAAGGGACAACTTTCGTGTAGTTTGTAATTGAATGTAACTGTTAAGATTTTCTCTCGGATAAATCTTTCTCTTAATAGCTTTCTTCTTGTTCCTCAATCTTCGGAGAATGCGGCGTTGTATTATTGTCAGTTCTCTGTTCCGAACATTTCCTGAAAGTAGACGACAAGTTTGAAATCTTAATGCAGGCATATCATCTTTCGTTGAATCCGTCTTTTTCGCCACATCGCGTATAACGGGAATCGAACCCACTCTGCTGCTGGCGGGCGGATGGAGAATGTTCTACTTCGATCCAGCAACTTCTTAGGAGTAGGTTTTGGCTTTCCCCTTTCTCTATCTAATAATAAGGGGCGTAGCGCTTCCTCCTTCCTTCAGCTGGTGCGCAGTAGCGCACTTCTTTTTTCCCCTTACTAGAGAAGGGGGTGTAATGAATAGAGATCTTCCGCCAGCAGTCTTCTCTTCCTATCACTTCACTTCGTTCGAGAGATCAGATCTCATCGGACTTCACCGGGCCGGGCGAAGGGGAAGGGATGGGTGGTCCGGGAACAGCAACGGGGGAGGGCTCGTAGCCCCCCTATACCTCTTCCCCACGCCTATTTGTTCCCCCGGCCCCGGAACTCTTTTTATTTGAAGAAAAAGATGAATAGATAGGGCCATGAGACATTCCGGAATATTGTATGTAAAGGTAAATAGACTCTTTTCGTCCCCTTTTTTATGCCTGCCGGAGGACCTATGTGAATGTTTTGGAATGGGGATGTTCGCCTTTTCTAACAAGTAGACTCACGATACGGACTAATAGATGTTCTTACTCTTACTCGAAAGTAAGATCTATTCATAGTTGGCCAGTCCCCCACGGCACGGCTTCTCGCTTTTCACGAATGTATCTTCCCTTCTTCTGGCATCACGGCCTATTCTTATTCTATTCTCTACCAGCTTCTGAAACAAGATCGGATTGGTGAACAGGTCTCTTGAGCCTCTCCTATCCTATGGGAATGCTTTTCATAAACTCTGATTGCTCTTGCCGACTCTGAACGAAGAGTTTGCGATAAAGAAGAAAATAAGTAGTTGTTGCTTCTTGGCAGTTAGCTCTCCAGGTAGGTCACTGAGGTCGAGGACAGGCAAGTCACTAACTACAGTGACACTACAGTGTCAAGGAAGAAAAACATGTGTCAAGCATAGTGGCATGCTCTGTAGCTGGGGAATGACCGATTAACTTAACTCTCCTTCGGCTTAACTTTCAACCTACCGATATGAAATAATGAAAGCAAAGGGGAGAGGGAGTCTTTTAGGGCAAATGGAATGATAAGTAGAAAAAACTAAGCTCTTATCCAGCCACCGCTTTATGAGTAGAAGTTCCTTTCCAATTTACCTGGGAAAACTTCTCGATCTAGTTTTCTCTGGTCTTAGGTTTACTTGGACATTAAAAATGAGTGAGACTATCTGGTTAAGAAATTCTATTAATTTTTGCAGCTGTCAATGGTTACGAGTTTGCACTCTTGGTTTATCCACATGGATATCTGGTAAGTCCTAATCCTAAAGGTAAGAGAATTGGGGCATTCGCTCTACTTTCAGCTGCGCACCAAGGCCGGAATGGAATTCGACCGTATGGAGTGTTCATCCTAACTTGGAAACAACTAAGTGATGTGTCGTCTCGAAAAAGGCCTTTTTGCTTTCTGTAAATGAAAGATAAAGAGGATTTACGCTTAGCCCGCTCCTAGCTCTCAGTGTGCAGGAGTTCCGTCCTTTAAATCCTCTGCCAAGGATAGTAGCTCGTCTTCGGGAAAGCAGGTATGGTATATGGTAGGGAAAGGAAGTCTGTAGGTTATCTCTTTGACTCGTCTGGCGGTAAAGCCCTAGTAGAATTGGGAGGCCACAAGTCTGGTCTCCAAGAGGAAGATTCATAAGTAGGTTCCACTCCGGGATCGGCTGTGATCACACGCTGGGCACAAATCCGATAATCTTATGCTTTAGCTTAAACGGGGCAGAAGTAACTATCTGGCACACTAGGGAGGAGGTCTCATCTGAGGAAGGCGGATGATAGGATAGCCCTATCTTATCCAAACGGGCAAGCGACCTCCTCTTCTAATAGCCATTACTGTTCTCCTTCCCTCTCTCACAACCTAGTCTGCTCGTGACTATGAATCTGATCTAGCTGTGGCATTCTTGAAGATAGGTTAATACATGCGTTCCTATATAACTCAGTCGTTCAAAACCATTGCACCTCTCCCTATTGTCTATTCCTACTCCTGGCTCACCGCCGGGGGGCATGAAGCCTAACTAGACCTGCTACACCCGCAAAGTAGGATCAGGGTTAGTCTACTAAAGACAGAGGAGAGCGAAAACAAAGTCAAAGGGAATAAAGCCTTCCATTAGGGCTATGGCCTCATTATATAGTACTGTACTCTTCCTTCAGCCTTACACCTCATATGAACGAACTCTTCTTGTGGTAAAAAGAACAAGAGCTTCGACTTTCTCTGTTCCCGGGGCATGCTTTAATTAAATAGAGGTGTCAGCTTTCATAAGTTAATTGTCTGGAGATTCATCTATCAAAATTATCACACGTAGTGTACCCCATTTCATTGGTATTGTTATTGCACCAGTAGCCCTGGAAAACTTTATTCCAACAAAGAACCCCAGAGTGTCCCTTCTTCAAGGTTGGTGTCCCGTGTTCGAATAAATAGCTATATGCGCGTAACACACATTCTTTGGACTCGCTTTAGAGATCGTTTTCCACGCCCAGCGTAGCCTTGCCTAGCGGCGTTGGTTCCCTTTTTCAAAATACAAAATGGAATGGAGGAGATTTTTATGTTATATCAAATCGCTCTTACCGACGATGCAAACTATTACTTTAATTTAAGGCATGCCTCCCACATGCAATGAGGGGCCTTGATATCGAGAAAATCTAGCTGGTCGGTAGAATCCGTCTTGTCTTGAATGAAACTCTCTTTTCGGGAAAGGAGTTTATATGTAATTGAATAGCCCCTTTCCTTACTTACAAAGTCGGGGTATATAATTTATATCTGAAGAAAGAATTTTCTCGGAATCCAAGCGATGCCCATACGGTCGGATGGCTCTAGGTGCAAGCGGAACTCTTGGTTCAGGAAGAGGCTCATTTACTCAAATTAGTCCCACTGCTCCCAGATGAGATGATTCCATGGGTCCTTTCACCGAAGAACTTCGATATGGCGTACCCGCACCTCTTGGAGAGTTTGTTCCGTAGGAAGCCTTATCTGCTGCTATTACACCATGTAGTGTAGTTGTAGTCCAGGACAGGCCTTTCCATCTGCTTCAAAAATAGGAGACTCTTTTTTTAAGGTAGCTATGTATAGTTTTCCGAATGGGTCTTTTTAAGCTTATATGGCATAGACACCTGGATTGGGAATTTTTTATTCACTCAGAGCTGTGCATCCTAGCTGTCTGACATGTCTTTCTCAAAAATCCATTCCCAGAACTGCTTTCTAAGGAAGAGGTCTCGGTATTCCTTTTTCTTTCTTTACTTCTTAGCTTCGTCTTCGATTCCGATTCTTCTAAGTGGTCTATTGGATAAGCAGCGGGGGGTTGAGTTCCAGATTGATTAAGTAAAAGAAATGTCCTTTATCCCGGGTAGAAGCATCAAAGCCTTTTAAAGGTGGGAGAAACCGATGTATTTCGAGGCCAGGAGCGTGGGAAGGTCATATTCTGACTAGAAAAAACACGCGTTTGGGTACCCGGTCTAGTCTCTAAAGGAGTGACGCCTTTTTCATCGTAATAAACCCTAATGAGTTTGATTTGATTTACAGAAGTTTATGTCCTGCTATTCCTACAGCAACTTCCCCTAAAATAAAAGCAAGATCCATAGAATAGAGCGGAGTCAATCTTTCCCTCATCAGAGACGTATGGTAGATTCGCTTCTATTTTCTTACTGGCTAGGGAAAAGGAAGCGGAGAGCCAGGTTGCCATTCTTATTTTTATTCTTCTTCGGATTCGCTTGATTTTATAGGAATTTATGTGGATCACCGGTCTCGGTTTCAATAAAAAGGAATATGCTATAGTGGTCTCAAATCGGATCAAATAGATAGATATAGATCCGTGGTAAGTCGATCAGGTTGGTTGTAAACCTTCTGAGCTGAAGGCGAACCATTGCGCGAAGTTAAGGCCCCTGCGGTTTACTATCATTCTTTTCGTCCCCCCAAAAAAGTACTCTAACTGTTGAGCCCTATCCGCGGTTGATGGTGAATAACCGTTGCTATAGAATCAGCTGCTGTTGAGGAAGCATCCAATTTACATTGCCAGAGGCATATCCCTTTTATATTAAAAGGAACTTCTTGCCCGAATACGGCGAAGGGATTGACAGCGTGGAAGGAAAGCAAGGGACTGATTCCACTAGTAAGACATGCCCATCAGAGGATTTTGGGACAGAAGGAGCTGCACATTCATCGTATATAATTGTATTCCACCTGTCCTTACCTGGAAGTACTGCTTTAGCAAAGCTAACGGTAGGTCAGACAGGTCAGGGATCATCCTTCCTTTCATAGGCTGGAGCTAACCTTGCGTTTACATAGCTATGCCCTTTAGTTGCATCTTCAACCTAGGCAAGACCCTACTTGCTGGTTTTTCCATTATCCAATCCACAACAAATCGAATGAAAGCCTGATACTTATCACCTACTTAAACGAGATTGAAAACAATCATTCCTGCGCTACAACCAAAAGGAGAATAAATTACCTTCGGGTCGAATCGAAGACTGGAAAGCAGTGCTCCGGGGCAGCTGTTGACCCTTCTCCGACTAAAGGATAGGGGAGGCTCGTCATGCGCTGATCATGGCCCTCTAAAGCGTCAGTCAACTCAAGAGACATATCTATGACTTCAGTAGTATCCAATGGAGCAAGATCATTCTGATGACTCTCGGTAACAATATTAATAGAACCATCTTTCTCCACATTGCTGGTGCGTGGATCCGGAGGCTTAGGTGCAGGTTGCTGAATCGGGGAAGCATCACTAGCAGTAGTAGGCGATTTGCCAATGACACTAATGTGTAAATATCAGGACGTGGATCTCCGTTCAAAGAGAGATAATATCTGGTCTCCGCCCCTTTCTTGTTTTAATCAATCTAAGCAGAAAGCCTTTTTCAAATAGATCTTCTTCTTCCTGAGGGCTAGCGTAGTGACTGACGGGTGAGAGGCACAAGCTAGCACATAAGATTGACAAGATATACCGGCATCCATGGGCTGCTAATACACAAGAAGCTCTTAGTCGGGAAAGTAAGGATAGTAGTGATACTAGCCTACTAGTCAAAGTCAAAGTACTATCTGCTATCACATATCAACTGTTCACTACCAACCCTCTCTCTTCGGTCGAGCTAGCTTAAAAGATCCCCTATTGATCGGGATAGTAATCCATCTCTGTCTTAGTCGACTAGTTCCCGACCTTCTTGTTTAAGGTATATGCTGGTAAGTCAGCCCCAACTGGGGGTGCTATACTATACTGGGTATACTTTACTCCACTAATGTCTTTCGCCTTGAGCTTCACTCCTGATCTTTACCCTTTTACGGATTCTCTTTCGTCAGAGCTAGAAAGATCCTCTCCTGCTTTCACCGGCGGGGATTCCATTCCCTTTTAGTTACCTTCTTTCATTGAGATCGGGGATATCCCATTACCACAAAACCTGATTGATCCTATTCTTGTGCTTCTCTGCTTCAAGTAGCCAAACTCCCTTTCTGCTTTACCGGAGTTATTGCCGAGATATTCCACACCTAAATAAAGCTGTAAACCAACCCCTTTAGCTTTAGTCGATATCTGGTTCCCACCTTTACTGCAGCTGCAGCAGATAGTTCAGTAGATGCAAAGGTAAGGTTTAAAAGAAGTCCCAATCCATCAGTTTCAAGCTTGAAGGTAGTGGTCAGTCTTAAGTGCTTTGATGTCGGTGCAGCCAAGCTTGTTGGAGTTCCAGGAAAGCGAATAGTTTTTGTGCTAGTTTCGAGTCATACAATTGCATTAGCAGTTCGCTGCGATCTAGAGTACCAGTTTCTTTTAAAGGATAAAGATAAGGCTAGAGCAGAATATGTCATTTAATATGGCGTGCCAGGCAAGGAGTGTATAGAAAGAAAGCATGGGCCAAGACAAAGAACCGTACCCACCAAAGAAAACGCTTGCTTTAGACCTTTTATGCCTTTTGGAAGGTAAAACCCTTCTCTCTCTTAAGTGATTCCACGTCAGAGCTTGATCCGCTACCGATCTGAAAGTGCGTTCGGAACCTGTTTAACAATAGTTGAGAATGCTGAAATCTAACTCAACTCTTAAAGGTCGCCTATCGGCTCATAATTGGATTACGTTAGAGAAATTTACAATTAATTACCTTCGCTCGATTGCTGTGATGGACTGACGTTCATACCGTTTAGCTGGCTTTGATCCTTGGCGCTAGGATAGGACATACCGTAAAAAAACTCCCAGGCTCTGTTCTCCCGCCTAGATCTGCTCTCTTCTCTTTTCGCTTCTGGAAGAAAGGAAGGGCCGATACGATAGGCGGGCGAGGGTGAGCTTGTGCTCATCCAAAGCGCTAGCGAAGGCTCCCCCATTCCAAGACCCAATACATACCCTCCATCCCTCAGTCCGTCACCATCTCCTCTTCTCCCCCTTTTTCCTTTACTGATCGTGTTCACTGATCTTATCGTGTTTTCATCTGTGTGCTTGAAAATCACGCTCTTTCTTAGAGAAATCCGATCCTATTTTACATTGATCGATAATAGACTTCTCCGTAATGTAATAGAAGAGAAGAGTCAGAGTCCATTCTCGACTAGACGAAGGCCATTCAGCTTTGGCTTGACCCTCTTGGGGGCGCAAAGTTCATCATTCAGTCTGGTGGTTTATAAGAGAAAGGAGCTATTATCGAGCCTTCTTCTTCATCTGCACCTGAAAAAAGCGGATAGGGAAAGATCACTAAGTAGAAATCTCGTACAGAAAGATCGTAAGTAACATAGCGCAAAAGCACGCGGCGGAGATCCGCAAAGGTAACCGGATACCTGGGGCTTAGGACAACGAACGTCCGGAGTCTCTTAAGAAAGGAAACACAAAAGAATGGTTATGACTCTCTCTCAACGTCCTCTGTTACGTCAATATCTCTTTTTTCTTCTCATCATTTTGCCCTTTTTGAGTGTGTGTTATTTTGTTTGTCTTTATTTCGGTTACATGGATCTTTTTTGTTCAATGTTGGATACAACAGCTTTCTCACTAAGTGGGAGAGCGATCTCGCTTTTTTTGCTAAAGCTGGGATGCTCCGCTGGGCTTTCCTTGGCCATGGCTTTTTTCGTAAAGGGAATGATGACTGGCGAAGTGGGGTCATACATTGGGCATTGGATGATGTCTCCTTCGGGCTCGGAAGCCAGCGTCAACCAAGAACCACCTCACCCAAACCGCCCTTCCCTTTCTCCACCTATCCACGAGAATCAGTCTCCTTCGGGCTCGGGTTCGGAAGCGAGCGTAAACCAAGCACCAGCCGCTCCCCACCAGCCTGTTTTTGTGCCATTACTGGCCGACGAAATTAGACACCAGGAACTCCTCGATCGTTTGACAATAAATTCGCTCGCTAAGGGGGAGGCTCTAAGCCTAGAGAAGGGGGAGTCTATTGTGGGCAAACAACTGCTCATTGAAAAAAGGATAGAAGAGGCTCTATTGTCCGACGGTTATGAGAGGGATTCTCTCTTAAACAAAAGGCATGAAATCAGAGGGTTCCTCTTTTATCCACAGGGCAAGCCCTTCTCAGAAGCTACGTATGACAAGTATCTAGACCGCGTTATGAACCATGGGACACACCGCAGCCTTCCCTATAACCGGATTCTAGATGCCATACGTAACAAAAATCTCTCCTTAGCCAATTCCGCAGATAGATTCGAGATTCTTAGGCAAAGGGCGGGGCTTCCCCCTCTAGAATGAGTATAATTTAATCTTATTTTTATTTTAAAATTCTTCTCTTCGGTGTGGGCGTCGAGATCCTTCTTTGTGCATCTTTCTTTTTTCCATGCTTTTTGTTTTGTTGGTAAACAACCAACATTTTAGTTATCTTCCGAATAGGAATCTGAATCTAAGTCTCTCTTTCTTTTGGAGGGGAGCA
>OY829547.1:222500-332500 GCA_963691705.1 Viola odorata | reverse complement strand
TAGGTTAGACCGCTTCTTCCGGTTTTCGACTCCTCAGATTAAGGTTGGTATTGCAAAATAGTTTTCTTCCTGAGTGTCACGTAATCGTCAGATTGACAAGTGGAGGCTTATGCCTCGCAATCAGGTCTTAGCCTTGCTGGGCCTGCTCTATTGGTATCCCAGGAGACTCAATACTGGCTTTCTGGTTGTGTAAGCAGTATTTCCCTAGCCTCTTTCTTGCTTTGTACCTCTTCGACTTGGTATAAAGTAAATGATCCCTTGGCTCGGGGGCAAGAAAAGGAAAAGGTTTTGATTCCTAAGGACGATAGGAAAAGTCTGAGCCGAAAGATTGAATCACACCAGGTAAGATAGGCGGGTGCTTAGAAGGTTTCTCCAAACGTATGAACCCAAAGAAAGAAGAAGGAAGCTAGCTCGTAAGCGACAAAGGAAGAAGGGAAGGCTAAGAGGAAGACATAGAATGCCACCTGTTCTTATACAAGGGCTTTTCTCGCTTGTTTAGTAAAGAACTCTGTCCTGTAGCCAGCTAGCATCAACTCAATGGACGAGGTAGTAGTAGATGTCTTGGCTTCGATATCGCTCATGACAACTTTCCTTGCTTATTTTATTGTGTTATCAATCCCCGTCACGAGCGTCCTTCGGTAACGGTGTGCGTGTAGAAGAGCGAGAGTTTTCAGTAAAATGGATCTACTGCTTAACCAAGGCCTCTGCTGTGGCATTTACTATTGAAGTCACTGTATCATTCTCCAATTGCGGTATAAAATAGGCTTTTTTGTAGAATCATATATCATATAATTAATATATATCAACGGTCTTCGTATTCGTCTATCTCTTACTCGTTGGCAATCTATAGCGCTTACTCCTGGATTTCATCGCAAGTATTCACTACCGCTTTAAGATTTATTAAAGATGTAGTTGCTTGGAGTTTTTTTCGTTCTATACATTCTTATTCTCTTAACTCGGGCTCCTACTCAATGACGCGACGGCACTCTCTTATCGCAAAGCTCGTTGAAGACGTCTGTGAAATTTTATGCAGTTCGGAACAATTCCTTAGCTTCCCAAGAGCTCTTATCGACAGATTGAGATATTCCTTTCATTCTTCCTATATTCTATTATTCTATGTTGTTTACGGAAATCCTGCCTACTGCTTTAACCAGTTACTATGGTGGAGTCACAATAGTAGAGTTGCCTCTTTGGCTTCGGCTATGTAGATCAGGGGCATGCTTTCGAAGCCCTTTTTCTGCCCATCACTCTCTCGCTCTTTTTTGATCTGTGTTCACTATCTATGGAGTAATATCTTAATTTACTGCTATTCTGTCCTCCTATCAATGTAATGAAAAGACATGGACGGTTTTTCTCAACTTTGAAAGCCCTCGAGCCTCCTTTGTGCCGCCTTCCTCATAGTCTATGTTTTTTGGCTTATAAATAGAACTTCTGCTTAGTTTGACTTTTCCAGCTTACTACTTGCCTGCTTTCTTTCTTTACAATAAATTCCTTCTATTCATCACGACGGCCCCTGGAGCTTGTACTTTTCTTTTTTTGTCGCGCCTTGAACCTTTCTTCTTATCTCCGGGCAGCTTGAAGCTTAATCTTGTAGACCCATGAGAAATCTGGGCTCTTTCGCCATAGGAAGAGAGGTGAGTTGTGAAGTGCCATTCTTTAGAAAGGATAGAGATCTATTCATGCATGGCACGCTTCCAGTTAGGATCAGACAAAGCTTCATAGAGAGAGTTAAGTTCATGCAAGGAGGAGAAAGATTTATAAGAAAGAAAGCTATCAATTGAATACCGTTGGCGACCCGAAGACGAGGTCCAAGAGGAAGAAAATGGACCAAAGGCAATGGTAGATGGCTGCTCAGGTAAGGAAAGAGAAAGAAAGCCTTCTTAGTCGTTATCGTCGTCCCCCTTGGATAAAAAAAAGGAAGACCCTTCGGTCTTTTATGAACCAGAAAAATCATAAGAGAAGGAAAGTTCACCGAAGGTTGTGTTTTAGTATGCCCGGTTCACTAGGTTCTACCACTGCAAGACCAAATATTCAAAAATCTCCTGGCTCAGAAGGAACGCTAGCTATATGCTTAACACATGCAAGTCGAACGAAATGCTCCTGGACGACTCTGTGATATTCCGTAAGTAACTTAGTGCAAAAGCCAGAGCCTTGTTTGTACGAGCTCCTTATTTTCCTTTTAACAACCACGGAACTAATCCATGAAAAGTAACTCCCAGTCTTGGTTTCAAGTAAGAGTTAGTTGCTTTAGTCTGATTTCTTATTCAAGGGTAAGGGAAGTGAGCCTTCGGCGATTGAGAATATGTCATGTCCGGGGAGAGAGAGTTAGGAGTTAGCAGCTAATGAGCTAGGACTTGAGTCTGTCTTCCTTACTTATGAGCTACTTGAGTTAGGAGTGAAACCGAAGCTAAAGGACTGAACTAATTTCTTTGGGCAGGACTGAAAGCGAGTCAAGTTTCTATCTAAAATGGAATTTCCAGGCGTGAAGAAGAAATTTTATAATAAAGAAAAAGATGTTAGAAGGGGCAAAATCAATAGGCGCAGGAGCAGCTACAATTGCTTTAGCGGGGGCAGCTGTCGGTATTGGAAACGTTTTTAGTTCTTTGATTCATTCCGTGGCACGAAATCCATCATTAGCGAAACAATTATTCGGTTATGCAATCTTGGGATTTGCTCTAACCGAAGCCATCGCATTGTTTGCCTTAATGATGGCATTTTTAATCTTATTTGTATTTTAAAATTCTTTTGGTAGGTGTATGTGTAGTCTCTCTTCTCATAAAGAGGAAGAGGACGGACGAGGCCCATCCTTAGAGGTGGGGGGAATGGAGAGTGGGAGTGGGTTCCATTCGTTCTTTTCCGTCATGTTATTCTTTCTATAAGCTAGAAGGAATGGGTTCGCTGTTGACTTTTTCTTTTCGAACAAGAGACTAATAGAACAACCTAGGGACTCTGAAAGCGCTGTCAGGCTAGCAAGGCAAGGTACTCAGAGATAGGGGGAGGAAGGAGATGAAAGCTGGCACATAAGTAATGTAATGATGGCTAAGGGCTGGGCTCTCTTTTTACTACCAAAAGAACCTTTCTAGCTTTTGATTTTGGCTGATCAGAAGGCTTAGCTATTCTATATATGTAAATTCATTAGAAAGACCCTATCCCTCTAGCCGCTTTGTTGAGTCCTTACGAGACTGCTTTATGAAAGATCGAATGCGACTGGGATATCAGAAGGCTATCCTTATGCTTTACTCTACCTATCGAATCTTCAAAGCGTAAGAACTGAGCTACTTCCTTCCTTTTCATCTTGAATTCTTTAGTTAGATGAGCTAATCACTATCTCCAATAGCAGGGAAAAGGGCATTTGATGCAGCTCCTTCTGTCCATCTGATCTTTCCTGTCATTGAAATCGAAGAGGGACAACTAGTTAGCTTTCAATTGGATGCAAGATCCACAACCAGTCCTCGAAAACCTTCTTCTGGCTTAGGTAAGATCCGTAGGCTATGGATCCCACTAAGAGAATGGGACTCTAAGAAATTCCTGGGTATCGTACTTAGCAAGTCAGTTATGAAATGTCTTATTTATTAATAGAATAACTTTCATTACAGTGCATCTTCCCCAATTCTCTTGAGATCATACGGGAGAAAGATTGAAATTATCTAAAGTAACTTCTTCGAATAGCGACTCTAGACAGACTCGAACAGACATGTAGACAAATCCTTCTTTAATTCGATTCGTCTTTCTTAGCTAAGGTTTTGTTTTGACTGAATTGGTAACTGAACTAGTAGAATTCCCTTATTCTTACCCTGCTGGGACTGGGATCACTTCAACCCCCTTTCTTACTTTTTGAATGCTAAAAGAGTGGAAAAGACTATCTCTGTATGAACTCGATTCCGACTTGACTGACTGAGAGAGGGATCCCCTTTAAGGGCTATTCACATCAGTCCTTGATCGAGGAAGTTCTCATGCAACTAGTCTAGCTATCCCTTAAAAAAAAAGAGTTACCCTCGGCTCGGACCAGATAGGAAAAGATTCGAATTCTGTGGAAATCTATCTTTATAGGAAATTCTTCTTTATAGGGAATCTGTGCTTACTAAGCCTTTGTTTGAAGGATCGATCTGAAAATGAAGTGCAAGACTAGCTGGACCCGGACTTACTAATAGCTAACAGTTCATCTCCTCCCTTGAAAGGGAGTTTCTTTTCTATTGGTTACTTCTTCTGGCTAATCAATTAAATAAATCCATTGGGTCAGTGATGATTGCCAGTCTAGCCCCTGACCTTAGCCATGGAGGTCGCTCTGATCCTGACGAATTTAGATTGGCTTTACGCTGTGCCCTCATCTCCTTGGATCCCGGAATCAATTCCCTTAAGCCCTTCAGGTAGGGCGGTTTCACTCTATCACCTGAAATGCTTTTAGTTCCGGTCTTTCTTTGTATTTCCACTCTCTAACCTAATCTCATGAAAGGAAGGGGACAACTAAACTTCAACTGGCTTAGCTGGCCTGGCTGGTAAGGGATTCTCTTTGGTCTGGCCCGAAACTTGCTTTCTTTCTCACTTGATTAAGTCAGACCTGCCCCTTAGGAGATGGGAAAGCTTTCTATTATAACTGGCCTGTACCCTTGAATCTCCTATTGATATCTCTTACCTAGGAACTTGAGTTCTACTACTTAGTACTTAGAGCCCTCCTTCTATTTTCTTGGGAAAGAGCAATCCCACTAAATGAATGAAACTCTCTTGCCCCACGGGAAGATGATGTCCTGCCCTTGAGCCAGTGAACCTAAGGTCTAAACATGCCAGCCAGTGAGACAAAGTCATTCCGGGTGGTACCAATGCTTTTCGATTGATTTCATATATGCTCACGATCCAGTCAAGAAGAGAATGATAGTACGAGTAGCAAACTGAAGGAAGCGAAGCTCTTATCAAAGAAAGAAGAGGCACGAACTCCTTTAATTTAAGGAAAGGATGGGCGGAATTTTCTTATAGTCGTAATAGTAAGATGCGCGGACCCACCTACTTATGAGGGAGCAGCCTATGAAAAACAGAGCAAAACTGAGAGCCCTAATGGTCGGTCTCATCGGGGTGGCTAAAAGCCTGTTTTCGGTACGACTAGGTGCCATAGAACTCTAGGCCCTTCGAAAGAAAGCTTGAACAAGCAATGGTATCGGTAGATTACTTAAAGTAGCTATGCGTATTCACGACAACTCTTTATATAAAGAAGAATCTGGAATCTAGGATTAGACCAATAGCACCCACGCCCTCCAGTCATGGCCGACTAGTAGGATCTATTTCCAATAGAAATAGAGTGGAATAGGCGGTATAGGTCACTTTGCGAACTGAAATTGATTTGCTAGGCTGGGAGTTGACCCTCCTCTACCAGAAATGCGAGCTAAGGACTCCCTCTCTGCCTATTCAGGTTGATAGTAAGACGCTGGGCTTTATGGACCTAGTATGCCCCCATCCATAAGTAGAGCTAGGGGAAGACAGGCAGCACGTATATATAGTCCAATGATGCAGTTCACTTATTGCTTTCATAAGCCTTAGGAAAAGAGATTAGGGCTTAGCAAGGGAATCATAAGCAGAGACTGGAAGCTCTGCAGGTGGTTCTCGAGAGTAGACTGAGTAACTCGGGGTTTATATTATAAAAAGACTGACTAGGCGAGACTGACTTAACAAAGAGCGATTCCGCCTAGAAAGAATGAATCTAAGTTTGTGTGAAATAGATTAGGCTTCCTTTACCACGCTTTTCAAGACCGGTGCTACTACTGAAGCCGGAGAGGCGAGTAGCTCATTTCCAACCGGAAAAGCAGTATTCATTCTCGTATCCGGGATGGAATGGGTTGGCATAAGATGGATACTGCTACTACTCCTAGCGTGGAAATTTGCAATCGTAAGGCCGAAAAAGAGTTCAGTGATTTCGCCAACCTTTCCTTTAATTATACCTGTAGAATCCCCTTTGTCTGAGTGGTATTACCAGCAAAACCACATACAGCCACATCAGTTGCTATCAAGTCACTTTCTGTTTTTCCAAGTGCCTTTAACATAAACCGTTGGAAAAATGTTAACTGCAGCACCATTGTCTATTAAGACTCTGGTGATCATAATACCATCAATGAAAACCTTGATGTACAGGGGTTTTATATAGTTGGATGAAACAGGTTTTCTCCTATTACTTATACCCAAAGATTCAAGTCTTGGGGATGATTCATTTCCTTCCAAAAAAGTGGATGTTGCAAACCAGGGGGTTTACTCGGTTCACTTCCTTTATTCAGAGCAAGGGTTTCCAGTGTAGTAAAGCGGATTATTCTATGTTCATTTATCATACTAATCATGAGATAGCTTTTGATCCTTTCTTTTGTATCAAGAGGTAGGATAGTTTTCCATACCCATTTTCCTTCCTCAAAAGATTTAGGCTTGACTTTCTTGTTGTAGGCTCTAGCTATTCTCATCTTCTGAACCCTTATTAATTAACTACTTGAATCAGCCCACGTAGCGGTATTAAAAAAAGCTTTGGAAGACTTGCAAGAATGACAAGAGACTCCCTCGGTCAAGCAACAACTCCAGCAAAAGAGAGTTCATCGGACTAAGCGAATGGACTGCTAATGGGAAAGTTTATAGCCTAGATACCCGGAGAACAAGGTTCGCAAGAAAAATGCCCCCCTACCCTAAAGAAAGGAGGATTGGTTGATTCCCTTTTTGGCCAGTTAGACTGGTTAGACCACTAAACTACATACTACATTAAAATAACTAAGGGAAAAAGGCAATTTCACCTTAGCCTCCAATGGAAGACTCACTAAGATAGAGCTATTAGAGTTTGAAACTTATCTGGGTAATTATAGGCTTCTCTTCCCAGTTCGGTCTTTGAGTCAGAATGAAACTTGTTGACGTTACGTGGGAACAGACTCTTTAATGCTAATGAGTCAAAGGCAAAAAAATCAGACTATTTATCCTCTCAGAGGAGGACTATTGTGAGCTACTAGTCGTAGGTCACTCACTCGCTTAGCTCTCCGGACCAGTAAGAAAGACATGAAAGAAAGTACTTAATAGCTGTCTGAAACAGTCTTTAAGCAAGTTTTCATTATCGACTTCCAAACAGAGAGAGTACTTATAGCCCGGAACGAGAGCAGAAGGCTGTTCTACTAGTGGGAGTGAACGTATTTTAATTTAATGCCTATTTGTCCACATCAGAAGGAAAGGAATAGCCTATTCGTTTTCAACAGTGCCCTGAATAGGCATGCTCTTTTCTTTCCCAAGTCAAGTAGGAGAGAGGATTTCGATAGAAAGCTGGAATATTGAAGTTTCCAAAGCCGGAGCATTAGCTGAGTTAAGCTAAATCCAATCCATGTTTTGGGCAAGACAGAAGAGAACTTAGGTTAGTTGGCGCATCGAAAGCCAGCAAATCAAAGTTCTAGGTCAAGCAAAAGCATGGCGTTTAGGATCCTTTTCAATCCATCTCTTAAGCCCTCGCTTCTTTCATCCGAGGTTTTTTATTTCCTTAGGGAGGAGTGGATTAAGATTCCGACGCTTGAGGGACTGATTTAGGAGTCATTTCCTTCCGGATAGGCGAGAGTGTCAGAGCTCGAAGTGGTGGTCAACCATTGCTATTGGACGAAAAGAGTCTTGTTAGTGGTGTAGTAGTCGCTTTCAATTCTTCTTTTAAGCACAGCCTAGTTCCGATTGCTTTCAGCTACTACCTAACAACCATATACTGGCTTCTCCCTTCGCTTGGGGTAAGCACTTCTTTGAATGCCTAAAGACCTTCTAGAGTTGTTGAGCCTTTTGAGGAACAAAATCTCTTAGAGAAAGTACATCAATTCCCATCATAGAGACTATAGATTCTGCAAGCTACTCCGCTTTCACATTAAGATTAGATAAAGATGATTACTACATTGATAGAGGCATACAAGTATTCAGTTATCCCAATAGTCAATCTTCTCGTCGTTTCGGCTTCATTCATTTCCGAGTAATCCAATGATGAGTCGGACAGCAGAGTCTCTCTGGTCAGGTTTTCCAGATCTATACCGCCATTTCCCGATCTTGATGTTCACCAGCAGGATAGCAACTACTCTTTCACAGGAAATGCAGAAGGAATTGAAATATATAGTGGCTTATGGGATGTAACAAAAGCGGATGGAAATGCCTAGAAGCTTTCTCCAACTGGCTTTGACTTGTTTTCACTCGTACTGAAAGCTCTACGGCAAGTACTTCTTCCTTCCCGAGATAACTATAAAAGGAGGCTGGGACGTGACTACTTCTTTATTGATTCCTCTTCTTTCGACAAAGATGCCGCTCGAGGTACCTTTATTTAGGGACTTTCCCTTCTAAGAGTTGGGAAAGTAGTAAGAGCGGAGGAAAAGGCCTTCATTTACAGGACATAAAGTGAATCAAAGGTTGATCACTGAAGGTTAGAGGTTTTGCTACTAAGATAAGTAAAGTCAAAGAAGAAAGAGAGTTCCAAAAGAGACTGCCAGAAAGATGGGTCAACTTGCTGCAGGAATGGTTTACTAAAGGGCTTTCTCTAACTAAGAAATTGGCTTAGAAAGCACTGGAACAGCTTCACCATCCCTACTACTATCCGCTGTCCCTATACCATTTCGAAGAAAGAGTGGGCCCCTACCCTCAAAAGTAGCATCTGCTATTGGATAATAAACCTCTCTTACCACAGTTCTAGGAGAAGAACCGTACCGTCCAACCCCTTCTATATCGATCGGAAAGAAGCAGCTGCAAATGCTATCTCTGGTTCACAATCAATTCCGGTCTGAAGAGTAGCTTTCCAAGCCTGCCTAGAGAGAGCTCTTTGAGAATGGGAAGCTACTTCTTGAGGATAACTCCCATTGGCTGTTGAGGCTTACCCATCACCCTTCACTTAACCATCGAAGGCCGGTCTCTGCTTCTGGGCGGACTGTCCCCGTAACAGATACTACATTAGCTACTACAGCTCCAGTTACAGTCTCATCATCCTTAGCTCCTTAAGCAGGAACTCAGAACTCCATTGCGTCTTCTGCAAGACAGCAATTCGAACAAAGAGCTTTCCCTTATCCACCAAACCCCCTATACCGACTGACCTCCAGTACTGGCAATGAGCCTTTCGTACTCAGCTTCATTTCATTGTTTGAACAGCCTTGCCGTAACGCAAAGGAGAAAGAAATGTATAACGCCTTTCTGTGGTGTGACGAAAACAACTCCTGCGCCTGAACGGGTCTTTGGAGTTTGACCTTCCATTTGTTCTGTTCTGGGGGCGCCGCAAAAGTCAATTTCCCACTTTTGAAATCCGGCCTCGACCGTAAAGACTTCTTCATCAGGAAGGTCCGTGTTTAGGAGAGAATCGTTTGGAACTGGATGCGCTGCCAGGAAGTCTGCGAGGGCTTGTCCTTTGATCGCCTGGGGCATATAGAATATAAAATTCCATTAGTAAGGCTGCCCATTTGACTCAATTCCCCGATAGTGCTGATCTTGTCATGATGTATTTAATGAGGTCCACCTTGGATATGAGCATGGTTTTGATATGCCAAGAGATAATGCCTGAGCTTTTTTTGATTGGGAATAGTTGTGCGAGGCACATCTTCCCGATAGGCGAGTATTTGTTCTCTGCATCCACCTTCATGCGGCTTAAATAATATAAGGCCCTTTCCTGAAAGAGGTCGAATGCTTTCTGTCTCATTCATACTACTGTTTGTTGGCTTATGTAGTATGTCTAGCGGATGGTGAATCCTACCCAGGATCGGAATTGGAGATTTCCTCGGTCTCCGAGAAGTGTCTTAATGGCGACCGGACTCCTCTTCTCTGCTAGTCGCTTAGAACGCACTACGCACCTCTTATATAGTAAGGACGCCTCTAGTCTTCGACTTCTTGGATGCTACGAAGCATCCCTTGCATTGTGGCCTAGCTGCCCTTCCCTAGATTCAACTCCGACCCTTTGCTTTGAAGAAAATCTTTCGTAGCACATAGGCAAGCAAGGACTTCTATGGCGGTGAAGCTGTAAAGAGCAGTCTTATCCGAAAAGGCTTCATGCTTAGATCTTCCAGCAATCTCAGTTAAAAGCCTAAGTCGAAGCTTTCATCAGCAACTAAATCAACAAACTAGCGAATTACCATACCATAAGAATAAAATTGGTATAACATCGAAGAGGGGCCATCCAATCTTATTAGAAAGAGACAGAAAGATGATCTTTGGTGCTTTGCGCCCTCTCCCATAGGTCAACTCAATTTCCGCTAAAGCCCTAAACAAGCTTAGCGCCCTGCTGCTACTGAAGGTGCCTGATGTCCTTATTGCCAAAAAAATATGAAGATTCTTGTCCCACCAGGTCTTTCCCAAAACTGTCTGAAGAACTAGAAGAAGCAGAAAGTCTTTTAGCCGTTGGGGCTCTTGCTATTGGTTTATACCTGTTGTTTGCAATTTCATCAGTAAGCGCTCAACTATTAGCCGTGCTAGTCTTTTCTGTGATAGTTTCCGTTGTTAGACTATCTGATTCGCTAACTGTTCCATTAACCGGTGTTCTCTTTGCAATTGAATGCGTAAACGGTCTTTCGGCGGAAGAGAATAAGCAGTTGGAAGCTTTCGGGTTTGACATTAGAGCTGCTCTTTCATCAGCAGCAAGTGGTGGTGTTATAGAAGTTCTTCTTCTTTGTTGGTGTTCACGTATCCAGTGCTTGAGTAAGCAGTGCTCTTTCTTTTCCGGCTATTGAAACCGGAGATGAGATAGCAGCTTCTTATTCAACAAGATAGGATCATACGAATTTCCAACACATCCCATGGTTTTTTAGTTTTTAAGGGAAGACGCCCAGTTCCTACTAACAGAACACAGGAAATTTCCTTATTGAAAAGGAAGTCTGAAAGCATACTTTCTGGGCTTCGGCTTATCATTGGCTTTCCCCGGATTCCCTTCTCTTCCTGGGGAGAGTAACTAAGTAAGGCCTGTCTATTAGGTGATCTGTAAGAGAAAGTACAACCTCTGCTGCATCCTCTACTGTTAAGTAGAGTTTTCTTACAAAAACCCTAAACCTATGAGCCACTCTCACCCCTTTCCGAAAGGCGAACAGCCTGCATTGAAAGCAAATAGGGAGCCCCAGCATACTATAGCAAGTCAGCCTCTACGCCCCTATGGTCTCACTTCGTTCCCCCCCTTAAATTATATAGAAAGGCTCCAGTGAGTAAAGTAGTCTTTTTCACTCCTTTCTCGTACTTTCAGAAAGAATAGAATTGAACCGCTAGTACCCAACCTACGTGCGTGAGTTGATTCCATCTGATCTTGAAACTGAACTACGTAAAACCCGTCAGTCTTATTAAGCAAGAGCTCCAGCCTTCATAGTCTCGAGTTGCCAGCTCTGTTCCCGAGAAGGGCAAGGGCTTTGCTGGTTTCCGCCAAGGGGAATGAATGGGGTCAATTTGAAGAAAGAATCACGATGGTGGCTGCTTCTGCTTGCTTTGCTATAGTAGGTGCTTTAGGCGTGGAAATTCTTCTTTTGAAGGCCAGGCAAGAAGTAGGAAAACAAGTCCGGTGACTAAGCTAGCCTTTTCAGTGCGGTTTGGGGAATCCTGTGTCGTACTCTCATCGGTAAAGGAGCTAGTCTTCTGAAGTATAGGATAGGGGAAGGGTGAGCAGATGCCTCTTCTCTTTTGTCGTAATTGGCTATGGTGCACGAAGAAAGTAGAGCTTTGAGATTCCGTAAGTAAGCTAGTGCCATTTCACATCCCCTCTTATAATAGTTTCAAAGTCCTGACTTTTCCCTTGATTTTTGCTTGAAAGAAAGAGACTCTTTTATATGCTTTGTTCCGAGATGATAGCCTTAGCTTAGTATTGTAGTCGTGGACTGGTCCTGAATGCCTGTCTGATAACTCATATCGGATATAGAGTTGAGTAAAGATTCGATCTGCTTCGAAAGGTCAGATCTTTTCTTATCAAAGCGAGGGATTCGTTTCAGGCGAAATCAAATCAGAAGCGATTTCCGCTCCCCTGCCCGGTGGTTTGAGAAAGAAAGTCGAGACATTCTGAAAGAGAGTTATGGCATTTCTAGGATTAGAATACGGTCCTATTGATTCAATCAATATGCTTGGCACGGAACTAGTTTATCAACGCTGCTCTTACACTAGGAAGAGTCTATATCACCTATAGGCCAATACAATTAGAAAGAGGGATGGCATCAGTAGCCAAGAAGGAACAGACTTCAAATAAAAGAGCATTTGATCAATAAATTACCTTAGTAGAAAGGTAGAAAGCGGGAATGAGAGCAGGAAAGGCAACTAGTCTTGATTCCGAGAATGCCTTCTTTGAATGGAAAGAATACGTTCTTGTCGCAATTGAATTTGAAGGGCTTCTTCTCTTAGCCGGATTGAGGTTTTAAGCCACTTTTAGGAAAGTCGGCCTACTTCGAATAAGCAAAGAATGGTAAGGGCTACGCTCCTCTCACTATTGGTCTCACTACCATACCAAACCCTCCAAATCGCCTCGTTTCCTTGCATTCCTTATCCTTGCTCTATCAGCTGTATCAGGGGAAAGGGGAAGGAAAAAAAAAGAGTTCAAACTCTGAATATGAAGGCAAGGTGGTCACCGGTGAAGACGACACTTTTGCCTTGGTACGGCGAGGATGAGACAAATGCTGCCGGATTGCTCGTCATATGATGGGTTGCCCCAATGTAAATGTAAAAAAGCCATTGAGACTGACGCTTGGAAGATGAATGCATAATAATACCCACGTCATTAGTTCTTTGATGCGGAGCAAAACTCGAGTTGTAAGGCTGTGGGCATACGATAGCCATATCTCCAGAGAGAATCTAAAGTATACATACCACCCAAGTCAATCATAGAGGAAAACCCAAGAGACTCCCATAGATCTGTTGGGAAATTTATGTCGCCATAGATCTTTTCACCCTTTCTGGGAACTGCACTTGAACCACTGATGCACGAACTGCTACTCTTCTTCTTAGTCACACTGTTACTGTTGCTGTGAGAGTAGCGTGGCAGGGAGCAAACTTGACAGGAGATAGACACTGGCGGTAGAGAGAGAAAGAGGCAAGCCTCTAATTGAAAATATAGTGTGAGGTTTTTATTCCAACGCATTACCTGGAAAGAGAATTACCCACTGCTTTTTCTATTCTGATTGATAGCAGACACCGTACAGTACCTCTGGCTCGAAGACCTCCATCAAGTTAGCCTTCACCTCTTGCTATTGGTCGAGTAGCAATCTCTCCTCTCTAGGCTGTGCCTGACTCGTCATTGCCTGGACTAAGTTTATAAGGTACCGAATGGACCTCACGGGTGACGAGTGGGAGGTAAGGAGTTGAGCCTCTCTCTTATATACGTTAGGACCAAACCCAACGGATTCAACTCAAGCAATCACGGTTTCTTCAACGGGTGAGGAAGTAGAACTCTCTTTCGCCTGGTTACGATCCGATCTGTCTATTTTATGATATTTCGAATTAGCGCTCCGTGATGGTAGTCTAAAGTAAAGTAGATACGACCCGGTGCTACTCTTAGGCGCCGTCATGGACCATTGCAGGTGTAGTCTGAAGAAAAGAGGCTCTCCTAAACAACCCGAGTCGAGTGTGGTATGCTTCCTCAGGATGGTGATAACCACAACCGAAGCGAAAGAGTAGGAGGCTAAAAAGGTTCATCTAGTGAAGGTGGTCAGAGGAAAACATAATAGTTTTTATGGCTTGGGTCCTCACTCTATGAGGGACATGGCTCTTCTAGCGGCACATTCATCCATCGTATAGAAAAGGCTACCTTCTTGCGAAGAAAATTCCCAAGACGCTACGCCCCTTGCTTTACGACCTCTTTCATACCTGGAAGATTTGACAAGGCCATTACTTCCACGATAGAGCCCCCCTGCTGAATCTTAAGCTTTCTAAATAGCGTAGCCAGGGACCTTTAAAGAGAACCCCAGCGCATCAGCTATAGACCGAGGACCGTTACCGAGACCCAGACCGCCCTAGCTACAAGGGCTGTTCCAAGGTTCTTAATTCTCTCTTGAAAAAGTGGATAAGATCCTCAAGAGCAAATTTCCCACTAATACTAGTGTCCGGCTGCTATGAGAAGCAAATCTTTATCAAAAAAAAAGGACCGTCATTTCATTTCTTGGTAATACCGTAACTCTTACATCTCCGGCTTCACTGTAGAAACCTTTAGGGCGAGCACTCATTGCATTCCTACCTAAACCCTAGCAGGTAGGTTCGAAGGATTGAGCTCCCTCTCCTTTAGTCTACCTCTCCGAGGATTAGGTCACTCATTGACTCCTGCTAGTCTTTCTACCGACTTACCTCTCCTTAACAGTCGAGTTTTAGTGAGTGGGTCAGTTACAGTTATAAGAGAAGGGGGAACGGTCAAGATTGACAGATATGGGGATGGATCACTGACGGTATCTCTGCTTTCAATTCAAAAATGGTTGATTAAATGATAAAAAAAAATAAACTTCAACGGGATTTCAAGAACGAGATATTGGTAGCTGATAGACTCGTATAAGTAAGGGTTTGGAAGCTATTTCGTCTGAGGTTATTGATCGATTTCAACTCCTAGCTGTCGAAAGAACTGCTGCCTCTCTCCAAGGATCTCTACCAATTAGATTGCCAGCCAAGAGGTTTCTTCCCTTCCTCATAGGAAGATTATGGTAACACTATGTCCCTGATTCCATCCAAACAAGCTAATTGAATAGTTAGGGCCCACTGGATCGGCTTTCGCCCGGTATTACCTATGCTGCTTTCTAATCCTGTGTTGACTGAGGATTAGAAAGAGTGGGTTACCATATATATATGTACGATGGTACTTATTTTATTTTGTTCTCCCTCCTCTTTCGGTCCTTTCAGCCTTAAAGCAATCGTTTGGAAAGCTATAGAGAGAGTGACGCAGCTTCTTTAGAGCTGTTCGGTTTCGTCCTTGAGTACCATGCCATGCAGCTGGGGATTTATTTCCTGACTTTTTCTAGTTAGACAGAGGATGTTACAAGTAGTTCGAGTTAGGAGCTCAAGGTAGTTAGAGAGAGAGAGAACGGATAGGTGCTTGTCCTTTAGTTAGTAAAGGTAAGGGACGACCTTGCGAGCCAACCTTATGGGAGTCCAGTTCCTGGAAAGTGTGCAATAAAATCAGAAGTATTCAGTCTTCCTGAATCGCAGCTACTAGAAAAGTAATTGTCGGGGTTTCCTCAATAAATTCCTCAATCTGTGTCAGAGATTTCCTTTGTCCGGAATGAGCTTCTACATAGGTCCTTCTGTAAAGGGGCTTTTCCAATCAATCTGTCTAGCTTCGGTGTGTTCTTTGCTTTTATAGAATATCCTCCGCTGCAGCTAAAGGAAATTGTTCTTAGGTCGGTGAAACTGTCCCTGTAGCTAAAGTCAAGCCAGTTCATGAATGAATGAAATCAGTTTCAGGAGCTAGGCCAAGGACGTACCTTCCGGCTTAGGCTTACAGAGTCAAGCCAGCTAAGGCAAGAAGTTCTTTTCCCAAGCCATCGAAGAAAGGAAGCTGAAGACTCATCACCCAGGTCAAAGGGAGCAGCAGCAGTACCCTTAGTGCTGGACTCTCAAAAACTAAGGACCGGGAGGGACAGTCCTTTATTCTCTTGTCAAACCCGCTCGAAGCTGAATTTCTACCCTTTGGCTAGCTAGAGTCGAGTGAAATTCATTATCCTTTCAATCCATTTTGAGTCTCGTTCTTGCTCGCGGAGCGCATTCGTCTATCGATCTTATCTTAGTCTTAGATTAGCCACTACGTCAAGAGCAAATATAAGAGAGAAAGAGAATATTGCATTTTCCTCGATGAGTGGAAGGTTTTTGACTCCTTCGTTTCGACCGTACCTTCTTTCTGTAGTAGCAAGTAGAACTTGACAGATATTGAGTTGAAAAAGCATTTATTGTCACCATGACCTACCCAGACTTGACTGGTGAGTGAAGGAGATAAAGTATCAGCGCTAACTCACTAGACGGAGAATCGAATCGACACTAGGGAGAGAACCCGATTCACTAGCCTAGCCTCGCTAAGCGCGAAATAGCGTCTATAGAATAGAAGTTCTTCCGCATCGTTGTGACCCCGAGACAGGACGTTATAGTGAGTTATAGAGCGCTCGGAAGTACAAGACGGGTCGGCAAGGGGCAGTTAACTAAACCGATTTTGTGGGAGCTTGCAATTGTAAGTTACCCTTCTGCTGTCGCCTGGATAGCAGGGGATGTCTTGGCTTCGCTTACCGCGATAAGATTCAGCCTTCAGATGGTAGTATGCCGAGCCCTCTCTTTTATCCTGCCTGCTGTAACGGCGGGCCTCCTAACAGGAAGAAGTTCCCGGAGTTGGCCTCTCCGGGTATCAGGGTGGGAACCTTCTTCTCGCTATTCTCTCTTCCATGGGAAAGTAGAGGACCGTCCTTCTATCTCAAATAAGAGAAAGGATTCAATCCGATCCCTATGATTGCCCTCTTTCGGACAATAGTTTAAACTCCATCTCCTTGCTTGATCAGAAATCAAATAACTATCAAGACGCGAGAAGAAAGACCCCCATCCCTAGTAGTACTTGTGATCAGTCCGCTAACAGGCGTGCCAAGGACGGACGAGAAGAGCTTTCTGATTTAAGAGTCTGACCTTATTTAATATTAGGTTCTGCTTGCCCAAGGAGCAAAAAGAAACAGTTTATAGAGGATCTCTTCCCTCTGAGCTTGCAGTAGCAGTATAAAGGGTTAATAGGTCCAGTGAAATTGAATATTCACGGCGCAATCCTTTGACCACAGAGTTTGGGACTCACCAGCACACTCCCTTCTGCTTTCAAAGGTCTCTTTTCGCGACTCCGCTGCTATTGATTAAAGGGCTGCTAGCCTCTTGTTAGCTGCTTCTCCGGCCCCAGGTCTATCGAGCCTTGGATTAGGGGTGCTCCTTGAGAGCTATCGGTATACTCTGCCAAGGGCATTCTACTTAAAAGCATAATCTTTCGTCTGGGGTTCGTCAGACAATTCCTATTGATTAAGTGAGAGAGGACTCCCGCTTTCGATCTCCCTTCTACCCCGCGGGAGTCCTTGTTCGGATAAAGCCCTAGCCCTTGGCTTGGTACGCTGAGATAGACAATTCACGACCGGTTTTGTTTTGAGAAGTAGCCGCCCCCCTGAAAGGAAGGAGGCGCAAATCGGTTTGGCAACTGTCCAAAAGAGATTATTTGACTGTCGGAAGATGAGTTTGATTTGCATCTTAGAAGTCTTTTGAAACTCAGCTTGTGCTTCGACGCACACTTTTAGGATTGACAGGCTTATCCTCTTTTCCGCTTTAGCTGGAGTTTGACTAACCTGGATTTACGGATCACGTTGAACTCTCCCCAATCCTCCCGTGAATTTTTCCAGTACATATGGCGTAATACGTTTCCGCATCCGCAAGTACGTTTCTTTACAAAAAAAGAGAGGAATAGTTATAAATAAGAAAGACGGGCTGCTATAGTTTCACTTTGCTCATCGCTCTACCTTCTCCAGGAGTTCAGTTTCTATTGAGTCAGATCTAAGATCTGGGATTAGTTTCAAAATTAATCTCATCTGGACATTCAATCGGAATTCCTCTTTCCCTTATTCTATGTCATTTGGTCTGACCCGCCTTGCTTGCCTGTGACACTAACCATAGGGGTTTACCAGCCTCATGTGCCGATGTAGTTTTCGACTTTCTCGAATTGCCCATAGTTCACTTAGTTAGGTGAAACTGGAGCAAGTCGACCGGACAGTGAGAATCTTTACTATCACTAATGATGGAGTTTTGACCGACATCGTGCTTCGTTGCTTCTAGCCCCGTTGCACCTGCACTTAGCTTTTCCTTCTGCTTATGGATAATATCAAAGGGGGAGCCCTGATCAAGAGCGACTGTGTCAAAGTCAAAGCTGGAATCGCTTCAAGCACATAGAGATAGAATCCCCGAAGGGGGGGCACTCAGGTTCGGTATCATCTTTATTTACAACTTTTGCACATACTCGTTGAGTGAATTCTGTTGCACTTGTGACAGTTACTGAAACCAATTCCCCAGAGGGGCCCCGGGTCAATGCCTGCGAAAAAGAGGAATTGAAAGCGAGCATCAAGGTGAATGGCCGTCGACGGTTCGTAATAACCAACCTTCGAGAAGGATAATGGAAATAAGGAATCTCGATGCTTAAGACTTAAATATTTGACATTCTCATATGTGACTTACTCCCCGAAAGTTCCTTCTCTAATCGCTATAAATTGGCTTATAGAACTAGATAATGGAGGGTTTTCTTCCTATCCTATGATAAAAAGAGGATTCGTTGACTGCCTTCAATTCAGTCAATCTACGAAAATGAAATTCGATTACACTGAAAGAAGAGTGCGGTTGCCTCACGTCTAAGAGGGAATCCTACTGATCTAAGTCTTTGTGCCTTTTTTAGCCAGCGAAAACCGGTACCTTAGGATAAGAGCGTTCAAAAGCCTGGCTTTACGCTAAACGCCCTTCCGTGCTTAGGGTTATCCCTATTTAGTGCTTTCCAGACCTTTTGAGTTCCATTACCTTGGGTTCCGACCTTTCCCTTCACGTCCCAGGGATTCCGTACAGCTAGACAATCACGGTTCATAGCTTGGAGTGGAGTGGAAGCTGCTATAAGACGTCAGTATCTACTGCTCGCGGATCGTATAACAAATCTCTTCTGTTTTCTCGGGCCTAGGCCCCAGTCTCAGGGAAAGAGGAAGGGCTTCTGCGCTCTAATTAGACAAGGCAAATTCTCTTCCACCAAGCCCAAGAGCTAAATCCACTTAGCAGCCTCGCTTTTTCCTGGTATTTTGATATGGGTTCAGTACTCCTGTCACTAAGGACTCTCTTTCCTACCATTAGGGACAATGCATTTCATCAGGCGATGAACGAATCTACAGGGCCTCTTACAGCCATCAATCGGTACTAGTTATTGTCATTTGGATTCCTTGACTTTCTTTGTCCGATGAGAAATGCGAAACGAAAGAAGGCTCGAGAGACCTTGCTCTCACGTTCGAGTGTTGCTCGTCCTTACCGCTCTTCTTCATTCTCACCCTATAGTAGAGTCTCTTTTTTCCCTTTTCTAAGCTATAGTTTGTTGGACGAAAGTCTACAGACTATAGCTAACTATAAAACTCATCCGCTTGTCAATTCTTGGTGTAATACTCACTCGTAAATGATTGGTGTCATAATTTGTCACTGATCAGTTTCATCCGTGTAAGAATTAGGAATTCCTCTTCCAACTCGTCCCAGAATGGGCGTTATGGCAAAGAACAAGAAGAAAATAAAAGGAGAAATTTGTCCAATAGTAACAAATGGTGCCTCCACAGGTTGACATCCGATCCAACCTAGTAGTAAGCAATCCGCCAAAAGCAACCAAAAGATTCCTTGGTGAATCGGGCGAAAACTTGAACTACGCACATACATACTTTTAAAAAAAGGTAAAGCCAACAGACATATAAAAACGGGTGCTATTGCGGCTACACCTCCCGATTTGTCAGGTATACTACGAAGAATGGCATGGATCGGTAGGAAATACCATTCCGGCACAATATGAGGCGGGGTGGACATCGGATTAGCAGGTATATAATTGTCGGAATGCCCCAAAACATTAGGAGCATAAAAAATCCAAATGGAAAAAAAGATAGCAAAAGCTACCCAACCTACTAAATCCTTTACATAAAAATAAGGGTAAAAAGAAATTTTATCCATCTCTGAATGTACACCCAATGGATTATTTGATCCATATTGATGCAATGCAGCCAGATGAAGAAGACTGGCGCCTACTAAAATAAAGGGGAGTAAATGATGAAGACTAAAAAAACGATTTAAGGTGGCATTGTCCACAGAGAAACCACCCCAAAGCCAAGTAACTATGCTATCTCCTACTACAGGTATGGCGCTAGCTAAGCTTGTAATTACTGTAGCTCCCCAAAAGCTCATCTGACCCCAAGGTAGTACGTATCCTATAAAAGCTGTCACAATCATTAATAGGAAGATTACAACTCCGAGACACCGAACAAATTCCCTAGGACTGCTATAACTCGCATGATATAGACCGCGAAAAAGATGAAGGTGAACCACAATGAGAAACATACTTGCCCCATTAGCATGCATATAACGGAGCAACCAGCCCCCTTCAACATCTCTCATAACGTGTTCTACGCTGTTGAAAGCTAGATCCACATGAGGTGTGTGATGCATAGCTAAAAAAACGCCAGTCACTATCTGAATAACTAAACAAATACCAGCTAACGAACCGAACCCCCACCAATAACTAAGATTGCTCGGAGTTGGATAATCTATCAAATGCTGATTAAGTGTGGAGGATATAGGTTCTTTAAGAAGAGAGAATCGGTGGTTCCTTATAGTCATTTCTAGTCAAGCCTGTACGAGTAGTGAAAAAGGAGAAAAACGGACTTTGGTTGGTTGTTGACCAACAGAAAGCAAGGGATAAATATGCACAAAAGAAAAAAAGCTATCTTTCATGAGCGCCATCTTTTTACCTCTTCTTCGATGCGCTCCCACAACTCGCTGTTGGGATTCTTAAGATCTTCCATTAATTTGACCAGGAAGCGTAGTTGTTGCTTTTCTGGGAGATCCTCAACATCTTCGGCAATGTGTTTTGCCGCATCTTCCACGGACTCGCAGCGTATTGGGTTTAATCCCCCCCTTTCCTGAGCGATTTCCTTCGCTCGTTGGCCTATCGCCTTTTTGATGCTCTCCACCTTGAGCAGGTGGCGCTCAGTCTCCTGCCACTCCTTCGAGTTACGGAGTTCTTGCTCCTTCCCCCTTTCCTCAGCCTCTACTGCATCCCAAACTGCATCTTGTGAGACTTCAGGGGGTACAACAGGATTCCCCGGGTTAGAGCTTGATGCGCCCGAAAACGGCTCAGCCTCTTCCATACAAGAGAAAATCTCTTGGAAGAGGGTTCCATTCACCGCTTTCACGGCGAAAAACAGAACAAGAGCCGGCCTTCCGGAGCAACCTATCACTTTAAGAAATGAGAGAAATATGGCTCTCGTCGTCCCGGAGTATGCCACCTTTGATAGCAAGGCCCAAAAAACCTCATCCAAGATGAGTAAATAAGAGACACCTACAAAGAAAATAATGATGAGGAATGAGTATAGAAAGTTTCGATTTCTCATTGTATGTAAATAGACAAACTAGTAGTAATTCAAAGGTTATAAGAAAGCCCGCCGAGGCTGATCCAGACGATCGCAGCATCACTTCGAGTTGCGAAACTTAAAGCCGGCTAAACGGAGCGGTTGATGATATTCTATCTCGAGTTACCGTCGCATCAACAGGAAAGGACAGTGTGGCATACTATTATAGTAGATGAATGTGCAGCTAGGAGAGCAGCTACTTCTGAACTTTCTTTTCTAACTTCAGCTAGCTGACTGGTTTACTACTGGCTTTCAACCCTTGGACAGCTATCCTTGGCATGCGTGCTACTGGCCCGCCTACTGTCCTGCTACCAAACATTCTCTCTTTACTCGCCTAAGGGTGCAGTCCACAAAAGGGGAGTGAGTTTATGGGCCACTCACATGTTGTCAATTCGAATGCTTTATAATTTGCTTTCTTTTAAGGTCCCTAGGACCATCTACTTGAATTTCTACTTTACTAGTAGAGCAAGGAATTCCTTTCTTTTTTTCTTCTGGTAAGTGGTCTATCTGTCCACGACGATAGCTCTTCTTTTATTCAAGACTGATCTTCCCCCTTGCCTTTTCTTTTGAGCTGGGGCGATCAATCAGTCCATTCATTCCTGCCCTTCATTCAATAGATCGCTTAGCTCTACTTCTCAGTCAATCCCCTTTGTTCATGGCTTTGAATTTATTGTAATGCTTTTCTTATCTGTAAAGATCTCGATGACCGCTTAATTAATCTTTCCTTTCTCGCTCCTGAATGAGAAATGGTTTTTTTTATTCCTACGGTCTTGGCCTGATAAAAGTTCTCTCTGAAACTGAAAGCCTTTCGACTGAAAAGTTACCAATAGAATAGGCTGACGAGTCGCTCTTTCCAAATAGGTCGAGTAGCCCTTTATAGAAATAGAATTCAAAGGAGCTCTCTAGTTGGGATTCACACGCACAGCCTTATCCTATGAGTCTGCCTATGCCACGCGCCTGCCTTTGAGAGCCTTTCCGCTGGTTCCCTTCGTCGGCGTCATCGAACCACGTTAGCAATCCAGAAGAACTGGAAGCTCGAAACGACCGGTCAAAGGAATTTCTCCGTTTAGTTCTGTTCTTCTCCTAGTTTTATAGCACACCCATGTAGAGGAATCTTTCCGGCGCTAAGCGCGCTGCATCTCCTGTCCAAGTCCTTCCAGTTTGCATCCTTCTTCTGCCATTGGGAATGGAACATCTCTCAACTTGTAAGTGGTAGAAATTAAGGACTCTGTTGCAGGTTTTGGTTGATTAAAAAATCCTCTCAGAAGCCCGTGTATATTAGTAAAAAAGGGGAGACTTGTTCTTGCTCTCCGGAAGACGAAAATGGCCGGTTGGGGTTTTCCAACCAAGAAAGACATGGGAGTCTTTGGGCATTGTTTGGGCCGAGTTAAGTAAAGACTGACTACCTATAAAGATCCCTCACTGCACACTTTCTATATATCTGTCTTCATTATCGACTGCATGCTATCGGAGATAGAGCAATGGGAGGTTACAATTTCGAATCCACTATTACTTTTTTTTATGTCGAAAGGTCTTTATCCATGGGCAATGAGTTTCTAATGTATTGGGCGTATCCGTTCCCTTTTTATATACATAATTTTCGTACTAGCTTATCCGGTGCAGTTTATGCATGGCGAAAAGACACATTGAAATGGAAGTTCGAGGAGTAGGCGCCTGATCAAACGCCTTACGTGATAGGGGCTTCGAGGTCCAGAGCTTTAGGAACAATAAGAACCTGTGCTTACCAGAATAGTTTGTCAATCAACCACTTGCACTTTTTGACTTCCTTAACTTCCTTCACTTTAACTAGCGCTTCCCGGAAAAGAAGTGGTTTTCTCTTTCTACTTACAAGGCTAGGTCTTAAAAAAGTCTTTCACTTTATCTATCTTAACTTATCTAAACAGGCTATCACCGCTAATAGAAAAAGTACTTGCTTGACCCGGCTTACCATTCTATTAAATAAAATGAAAGGGCTACGAAATACCTTTTGACAACTTACTAATGAACGAACCTTGGGACTCGCTAGCGCCTGTTAAGGCTAGTCATCATTAGCTCTTTGTCTTTCTAGCCGCTTTCCTTGCTTCACTTCTGAAGTCATGAACTCAGGAACTGGTTTAGCTAGCTCCTTCACCCCGAAAAAAAAGACTTACAAAATTTACTAGGAAAAAGAAAACAAATGCAAGGCTACTGCTACTGAAGAATTCTGGGATCATTTGTGCTTCTATATCATTCAAATGATCCCAGAATTCTTTCACAATCGTATCGTTCGCCTTCGTCGAATATTGCAACTCTGAACCTCTTATATGTCTTACAGCTGTTGCAACAATAATCCCCTCCACAATCCCCCTCCTAGTGTGTAACATGTGGAACATAATGTTTCTTGACATTTTCATTGTTTTACTTGTCATTGTTGAATATGAATATCATGAGTTTGTGATTTAACAGAAAATAAATAGCTTCGGACAATAGGGGTCTATTCGGACCGGACAGTCTGTGGCGAGTGGTTTAGGTGTCGCTGGGTTCTTTTCCTCTTAAGCTCGTCAGTACCTGGTGTTGATTTAGTCACGTCTTTCAGAGAATGGGCGTTATCAGACGCCACGCCACATGTTTGAACATTTAGAATCGAATAAGAATTTGGGGTCGGCAGAAGCCTTCTCATCATTGACTGATCGGGCACAATCATCCTATCCGAAGCGGAACATTCCAGGTTTGATTTTTCAACTAAACTAAAGACGTCGTGACACACATAGGGTTCTCAAAGGCTTTCTTAATAGCAAGCACCTTACTCGAGTTCTGGTAATAGGGAAAGCTCTATGACTATTAGCTATAGCCCTACCATGTAAGATAGAATCTCTAGCCCCAAGGTACATCTCTTTTTCTTCCGAACCTACAATCTAGTTCGAATTCCCAGGAAAAGATCTCTCTTAGCGTCAACCTATAGTCAGTCCAGTATGAAAGCCAAAGGCCTATGAGACTCGCTAACCAACCCAAGACAAAGCTGGAATTGATATCCGGTCAAACTCCATGATCTACTTGAAGTGATTTTTTGACTAAGTAGTGGAACGAAAGCTGACATGGCGCTCCCTATGGAGATTCTTTCTCGGCCATCTTATGTTGGGAATTCACCTTCAATCGAATAAGAGGTAACATGGACTCATACCAGCTTCTGTAGCTGTCCTTCCTTCTCACTAGGGACAGGAAGTCTTGGCTTTGGCCGGTTCTTCATGAACCTAGCAGCTATTAGTTCTTTCGTACTTGACTCACTGGTAATTGAATCGGCATTCTTGATTAAGAAGTTCCTGGCTTAGGTAGGATGCCACTACCCAAGCAGAATCTACCCTCCTGTATAGTTACTGGAGAATAGACACGAAAGATATCAAAGATAACATGGATCCCTTTAAGAACTTCTTATTAAAGGAACTAATGAAAACTCTTACTTACGATATTCTCTGGAAAGATCATACCATACTACCCGAGAGGGCCACCGAACAAAGCTTATCTATCGTACAGGAAGAGAGAACGACGCAATAACCGTAGGAAGGTAAGAAGCGGATCCAATACCAAGACGATAAGATTATCTTAGTTTTGTCTTAAGATAAGAATGAGTCTAAGAATAAGAAGATATCTATTTTTTGTCGTAATGTTGACTCAACGAGTTTATTCAGTTCGATTTCTATCTCGAGGTTTTTGTAGCCACACCCTTGTTGAAGGGGCTTTCGGTTGATGTTGCTTTATCTTTTCAAGCATTGAGGGAGCAATTCCCTAACCTATTGTCTAAGGTGACTCCAGCCGATGTTCAAAGAATCTAGTCAACTAGACTTTCAGGATCTTACAAGCTATCACCCTTTGTGGGTAAGGTAATGAATGAAGGAGTTGAAGATAAGACACGTCCATGGTCTCATATCATATTGTGAATACTTGTGTTCAATATCCAGATGGTAGTTACAATACAAGAATGGAGATCTATCCAACGCAAGAGGATGCCCTCTTCACTCACTGGGTTGTCTCTTGCAACTCCCTTAGCCTTAGTTGGAAGCTAAACCAAAGTGAAGCTTGTAGGCTCGTAGAGAAAGCTATTTTGCAGGTATACCCATAGATCCATGTTCCTGAACAGTCTCGGAGAAGGCCACCAGCACCCGACTTACCAGAATGTCCCGTTGCAGCACCATCCGTATTGAATTTGAACCAGCCAATGGAAGGAAATTCCCAAAGCAAGTCGTCCTAAGACAATTCGCTCTTCAAGGCTTACTGAGAGGTTCGCTTCCAGTTGCTGTATCCGATGCTGCTGACAGAGCAGAAACTATAACGTTGGGTGATGATGGGACTAAGACTGCTTTATCATCTCCTAGAAGGGAAGAAGGCTAGAGGTAGAGGGCTAGTCCTTATAAGACATCACCTTCCCAAAGCTATTCCATCGCGCTTTCCTATATCTTCTCTAGCTCCATTTCCATCATCTGCATCTCCTGGGATAGATAAGGCTTAAAGGAATACTGCTAGAAGGAAAACGGCAGAAGGCTCTTCACTCTCCCCAAACGTAAGTGGAACCGATCTACACAGCAAGACTACTAGTTCATATCCAGAGGCGGGGACATAGCCATATTGATTTTCCAATAACAAAACCCTCTCTCCCAGCGAACCTATGGAATTCTTTCCTTCGTCTAGTAAGATCCGAGGCAGTACTCTTTCATAAGATTGATAGGCCTTTTCATAATCATAAAATCAATCTATCTATCTATTAGCTAAAGGACTAAACGAGCGTAAGGAGCATACCGGGACTTATAGGACTATCTTGGATAGCTTTTCTCCTAGCAAACAGCAGAGATTCCATCTAAGGAGTATTTTCTAAAAATTGCTTGCTCCTCCCTCTCGCTTTAGCTCGAGCAACTCTCCTCCCTCTATCTATTCCTTTTGATTGTCCCCGTGTGAGTATGCCCTATATGAGTAGTCCTTTCCTTCCGGAAGGAAAGTCAAAGGATTCATTCATTCACAGATGAGCCGGAATAAGGCAAGGCTATAGTAAGTGTTCCGCGAGTGAGATGAAAGATAAGTGCCTTAGCGATGACAGACCAAGTCCACTCTTTTATCTTTTGCCTATAAGTGAGTCATTGATACCGATCCCCACTAGGGAATAAATAGGTTTTCTGTTCTGGCTTTCTTTTATTGTACCCTGAGAAGCCATCCATGAAGGATAAGTCATGCCCCGCTGTATTGTCAATCAAGATGTAAATATGTGGCAAAGGGAAATTCTTTTTCTTTTTACCACTTACTTACTATCATTTTGGACAAATCATCTATATTTTCTATTTGAAAAGAAATTTGATTATAAGTTCTCTACGCTTCAATGGTCCCCTAATAGAATCTGTTCAGGATTGGGTAACCAGCCTTTATACCATCGTGGAAGTTTCCATATGGGTGGCTAAACAACTAGTGATTGCCGACTGGACGCGTTTTGGTATTCCATGGCTAAAGTGACAGTTCAAATGGGTTGATACACTCAAGTATAGCGGTGCCTTTATAGGGCTGCGTGAGCTGTCTTATACCCTAAGAACAACCTGAATGCAGATGTGACTACACACTTGAGATAGCTTATCTTGCCTTAATGTGGAGAGTACAGTATTAAAACAAGACTGATCTCGACGAACTGAATGAATGACTAATGAAGTCATAAAATGGGAGATGGAAAAAAAGTGAACCAACCGACCAAGGCCTTGTGGCAACAGGAGGCATATCCCCCGTCTTTCCCTGGACATACCGGAAGGCTTTCAAGAATCAACCTGGGAGGAAAGAGTATTTCGAAAAGAGTTCAGCCTTACTTGATTCTATTGATTGAGACCATCTAGGAAAACAAACTGAAACCATGCCTTTCTTAAACAACCAATTCTATCCCATATCATCAGAAGAAGGCGATTCCCTTGTTGGGTTCGGGGGAGCTAAGATCATTGAGAAAGGCCGGTCCAATTTGCTTACTTTTAGGCATTTCTAGCCCTTGAAATTCAATACCAGCGCATTCTCGTATTTCTTTATCCCAAAGAACGCATTTTCTCTATCCGAAAGCATACCATCGATACTGACTCAATGGAAGGGAAGGACATCCATAAATCCAACCTAAAGCCCTTGAAGAGAGCCCTGTTTAATCGATTGAAGTCAAGGTTCTTCGGTCAGCATGACTGGAGGTGCTAAAGAAAGAGTTTCACGGCAAAACCAAACTGATAGAGTAACCACAGTTGCATGTGCGTAACCTTGCCATGGTTTCATCTTTGAGGCAGTTCGTGACTTATCCCTGAAATGTCAAACATGAGAAGATCAAATAAGCACGAAAACACCCACTTCAACTGAACTTCGAAATGCAATAGTCTCCATTTAGGAGAACGCACTTGTAGAGAAGTAGTGGGGGGAGAAATGGCCAGTAATAAGACAGCTGAAAGACTTTCAAAAATAGATCAAGAAATTCAAAACATCGATACCGACGGCAGCAAACCCTGGATGCCTTTTGGGAGCACCTGCCTCCCATCGATCCAGCGCTTGTGGCTGCAGCCATGCAACGGATCCGGGACCGCATTAGCGCTCTGGAAGACAGGAAAGGGGCCCTCCTCCAAGAAAATAAATACCTCATTGTGCATGATCTCACTCCGCAACCAGAAGTTCTAGTACAGGTTGTAAAGGATACATTGTTAGACGGGGTTCCGAAAGCTCACAGAAGTCAACAAATTCTCTCATAGATAAGAAAGATTCGTTCTTCCCTTAGAGTTCCTGTGGCTCTATCTAGTAATAGTAAAGAGAAA
Source organism: Viola odorata (assembly GCA_963691705.1). Lineage (NCBI taxonomy): Eukaryota > Viridiplantae > Streptophyta > Magnoliopsida > Malpighiales > Violaceae > Viola > Viola odorata. Next base: position 304,644 of record OY829547.1, on the reverse strand, counting down.
TGGTACTTTGGTTCGCTCTGTATGCGCAGCGCAGCCCTGATAGTAAGCGCTTGAAGCTAGTACGTCAGGTCTAAGTACCAAAGGTCGAGTGTATCTTATCCTAATTCTTATTCTTTTGATTGCATTACTAGACTCAGTTACTGTTTTAATAAAGTGTGTACATTGGTTAGATTGGGTACAATGCCAACGGTAAGAAAGAATGCAAGCATGACACCTAAGCCAACTGCTTTGAGAAGAGTTCCATTGGCAGGAATGTTGATTTGAGCAAAAGGTTGAATATTTCTTAATGCTGCTTCTACCGATGCTGAAACATCTTGATTCTCAACAAAGAAGATTCGACTATAACCTGATGCATGATAAGCCATATGAAGAAAGGGTTCATATGATTCAATGGGTAAAAAGAAGTTGATGGGTGCTTGATTCGGTAATCCAGGTGCTGATGTGAACCAAACAGTACAACTAATTCCTAAATTCACTAAGATCAAGTAGCGCCCGTACATTCCATCATGATATGTGATGCATTCAACCAAGATTTTGGACAGATTGGTGGTGTCACAAAGAAGGGTTCGCAAACCTGCCCCAGAAGTTGTATAAGAGAAGATGTCAGGGGTTGCAAGTGGGCTGCTAGTTGAGAAACCTAAAGATTGGCTTAGAAAGGTCAATGTATCGAAGGATGAAGAAGGAAAACGTAATTCATTTATCAGAAAATCGGACTGGCCAGGAAGACGAAAACCTAAACCCATATTGATGTCATATTCCTGAAACAGATATTGAGGAAGGTCTACAAAAGGTGTTCGAAGATTCTCAATGATAGCCTGAGACCAAGAAGAGAGGGGTGGTGTGATGTTGAAGGCATTCGAACACGAAAACAAAGGACGAAAGAGAGAGCTTATGAGAGCTCCACTCTTCCTTTGATTCAATTCACTTGAGGATGAAGATGGTGGTATATAGACTTCTTTGTCTTCAAGTTCAAGTTCTTCGAATTCATTACACAACGAAAAGATCTGCTGATTTGATATATCCTTGAAGAAAGAGATCAAAGCATCCTTATCCAGTTGAGAGAAGATACGACTCTCTTTATTTGATGAAACGACTTCCATTTCCGAACCTTAGAGTATGTCTATAGATTCTCATCCTTATTCTTATGATTTGGTAAACTCTCACACTCTCATTTCATTAAGTTGGCACTAAATAAGGAACAGAAGAGGTTTGTAATGATCCACCATATAGGATTCCAAATGCCATAACTAGCACAGTTCCACCACCTATGATTAAATACCTTAATCTTCTTCTGTGGTTTTGGTTATCCTCCTCTCTATCCTCTTCACTTGACTGAGTGCTTATAGAGGAGTCGTCAGATTCGACTCTTCTGGTCATCTCCTCAAATGTCTCTGAACAATCGAATAATCTCTCACTTGCAATATCTAAATAGATATCAAAAAGATAATCTAAAAGAGTGCCCAATTCTATAATAATGATGAGAATGGAGATAAAATAAAGAAAATAGTATCAAATACCTATCAATATTCATCGAAGGGACTAGAGTTAGAGTCAAAGGGTGAGGGTGCAATATTCGCGGCATGTATGATATAGCTCGACTGTAAAGGTAATGAGATTAAAATAGTGAGACTCATATTCCCTTGTATAGCAGTAATTTGATCCTCGCCTTCAGTTTGAGAACGGTTACTACGATTTCCTGGAATGTCTAACCTTCCAGTAGGTGTTCTCAATGATTGAAGACGCTCAACTGTATTCATCCAATTACTAGAGCTAAATACTAGAGGGAGATGGGAACGCTCATTGAGATTTTGATAAGTAGCTATACTGGAAGGTCCCCTTGAGTTCAAACTCAAACGAAATGGAATATTAGAATTGGAAATATACGGATTCATACTAATAGTAGGATAATCTAGAGTATTAACAATTTGTGATGAATTACCCGGGGTCGAACTATTTAGGAAGTTACGACTAAACATGATTCTATATTCCTTTTCTTTTTTCTTATTCTTTGAAAAAAACAACTAAGCTCTTCAATTGAAATGGTCGAGCTTTCGCTGAGATCCTCATTTATGTAATTTCATTCTTGTTAAGAAGTAGGCCCTTGCTTGCTTATAATGAAATATTGTGTGAAATGGTAACTAATAGTGAGGTGACTAGGCATGCACTTATTAGGTTTCTTAATCTCTGTCGATGTAGATTGTATTTCTTTTCTTCTTCTATGTCAAGTGGGTCGAAGGATTCCAGTCTAGCTGCCCACCATTTTCTTTGATGAGACGCTTCAGATCTGTACGATGTGCTGCTTGCTTCGGATTCAAATCCATCAGTTTGTAATGCGGCCATGAGATCCCTAGGATCCTGACTGAAGTGGTAGAGATTGATAATAGCATCGGGAGAGTGAAGTTGTTTAGTAATACGAACGAAGTGAGGGTTGAAGAAAGAAGATATTGAGTATGAACCTTCAATCATCACACTAGGAATTAGACCATACCATATTTTAAAGCCCAAGCAGATAGCGAAATTAATTGCATTCGTATTAGCTAGAAAAAAAGATAGATACGCGTAGTAGATTAGAGAACCTTGGATTGAATAAGGAAGATCAGATGGAATACTCTTTAGAACCCATTTCACAAATGCTGGTGCGATGTAACTCTTACTAGGCATGGTCTTCTCTAGAATAGAGAGCACACCCGAACCAACGTGATATGATGCTACCCTATCTAATAAGGGGAGTGACCTTCTCATGATAAAAAGACGCTCACTTACCGATTCACAAGAAAACGCTAGATAACGTGCTGAAGCTGCAAAAAAGATAGGATGATAAGCAGTCAATAATGGTATATTGTTGAAGAAATTGGATGCTCTCTCCATCTCTCTGATTTTCAAAAGACTCATTTCTGAAATCAGTTGAGAGACGATTGGAAAGCTTAGTACAGCGGAATCATGTGAAACACAGAATTCGCTATAATAAGAAATGTAATAAGAAAGAATGTAACAACGATGAAACATTTTTGACACAGCAAAGTACACGAAGATACTTATTCGAATTCTTTTCCTTATTAGAAGATCCCATTAGTACAACTAAGTACTGACGGTCATATTCACTCAGACACAGATAGAGTCGAACTAGAATTTGAAGAGAAAAGAAAGAGAAGCTGGTTTATTTCCGGTATGAAAGAAGATAAATTTCATTTTCAACTGAGAACATTAATCGCTTTATCCCATAATCGATTATTTGGCCATTGGTGATCGAGCACAACCTACGAACAGTTGTATTGTACGCCTATATAACCCTACATCCCAGACCAAGAGACGAAAGGTTTCAGATCTATATAGTTCTCGACCCATTTTGTTAAACCAGTTCCTGACAAGAGCTATTTTCTTGAAGTACTCTGGTCCCATGCCCCGCCTTCAACTGATTCAGTTTCGGCGAAAACAAGACTTGATTTTCTTCCAACATCCGCCGCCCGAAGAGGGCTGCTCAGCCGCAGGAGAAGGCCCCGGCGCTGGCGAGACCGGCGGAGATGTAGAAGTAGCCCTTTCCCCGGCTAACTTAGTAAGCCACTTCGACGGGTCAAAGCAATAGGGGGGAGAATCCGGGGTGGGAGCATGGGGAGAGCGCAGATCCATGGGAGATCCGTTGAGATCCAAGGGGGGTCTTGGAGGGAAAAAAGAAGTGATGGGAGGACTCTCCGAATCAGCTCCTTCTCTAGGATGGGTATCGAGGGAATGGGCCACGGATCCCTCGATACCATCGCTACAATAGGCCGGTTCCCCTACTTGCAGGGAAAAAACCAGTACAAGTAGTAGAAGTAGAATACCTAGCACTAAAAGAAAAAGAAGATCTCTCTTCTTCTTCATTCTCAACAGGAATGCATCAACAAAACTTCCCTTCCATATAGATCGTCGTGGCATGAACTCAGAATTTATTCGCTTCGATTCCGAACCTACTTCAAGCTAACTCCTCCTTCTCCTGTAGAACTGGATCGTCGTTGGTCCTTTTGCACTAATGATCTACCAGCATCTCAAGGCGGGACCTGGATTCGAACCTGGATCTTCAGGTCATGAGCCTGATGAGTTTACCATTACTCCATCCCGCTTCCTCCTCTTTTTCCTTCTGCTTAGCTCCCCGAAAACTTTGACTTGCATGTCTTAAGCATATAGCTAGCGTTCCTTCTGAGCCAGGATCAAACTCTTCTTTTGAGCATGATTGAGCCCTGCAGTGGTAGAACCTGGTGAACCGGGCGTACTACTTCTCCACCTTCTGTGGACCTTCCTTCTCTTATGATTTTTACGATTTTCTTTAGCCCCGGCTATAGCGCATGAATTAGTCTTGCCCTCGTTACCGATAAGAAAGCAAGGTGCGAAGCGCTACCACGACTACCTTCAAAAGGTGTATGTACGAGCTTCAATCTTTCGTTGAATGAGATGATCTCAAGATCCATTATTAAAATTCAAATAGAAGTATTCCACCCGCCGAAGAAGCTTTAAATTATCATGAAGAAGCAAATTCTTATGATCTTAGAGAAGCGGTTATCTGAAAGAAGAAAGAATGACGATGGTGGCAGCTTGGATTCGGTTCCCGGGTATTGCGATGCACCTTTACCACAAAAAAGTGCTTCGAGCAATGGGTAATAGATTTGGGAAGCTAATTCAAATCGACTATAACACCTCCAACTTGGATAGGGGAAAGTTTGCTCGGATTGCTGTAGAGCAGGATTTGTCTCATCCGGTAATCCCCTTATTCTTCTTTAGAGGAAAAAGTATGAAAGTGGTCTATGAAGGGCTCCCCACTATTTGTTTCCCGTGTGGGTTAGCAGGTTACTCTATGGAGAACTGTCCCAGTAAGCTTGGTAAAGAGGACAAGCCCCAGGAGCCTCCTACACCGTCCTCCTAAAGGCCCCAACAATGATCAAGGCTATGGAGAGTTGATGATAGTCCTGAGCAGAGGTAGACGCCCTGCTGGAAGGTCTAAGAATAAAGTGCATCTGGGCGCTAGCTCCTCAAAAGTGAATCAGGGTTCCAGGTTTGATATCCTAGGGGATGATTCTGGCTCTTTTGACAACCCTCTCTAGACGGTTACTCAGGATAATCACATAAGGGCGGCGGGTACGGGAGGTGAGCGAAATTCACTTGGACATCCTATGGATTTTGCTAGTAAAGAATGCGGAGTAAGAAGAATTTGTTGGAAGCTGAGAATACAGAGGGATCTAAAGAGCTGATTACCAATAATGTGGGTAGCTCCAATGACACTGGCCGCGACAAAGGCAAAGGGGTTGTGAGTGACTTGCAGGGGAAGGGTGGTGATATCTTTCAACAGGTGACCGAAGGCTCGTCAGGAGTTGCAATTGAAGGGAGTGAAGACATTGCAACCTTAGATAGAGAAGGTAATTGCAAGTAGGAGCGCAAAGAAGGTCTAATCATGCTTAAGACATAGAATGAACTAAGAGCAAAGAAGGCACCATTACCCTTGGGACTGAAAGGGAAGAAGGATTGGTTCCCTCTTCCAAAGAACCCCTGCAAGCTTGAAAGACCTGGTTCAAAAGAGTTAGAGGAAGGGCAAGCGTTAAAGGAAGCTTCAGCATCAGAGAAAGGCATAAAGTATGGGCCTCATAGACTGAGATCTCTGCTATAAGAAGATAAGGCGGCACATAAACTGATCTTTTCTTGCCGACCTCAGGGACAAGAGAATAAAGCACTCTTTCAGAGCCTGATGTGACTCCGAGGAGCTAAGACAGGCATGGGTGCTAATTCACTAGGATGCTCATCAGGCATGAGATCAAGGAACTCCTCTAACAACTTACGTACCTTGGGAGGGAAATTGGACTTAGACTCAGTGGAATCTCGAAGACTATCTATAGCTACAATAGCTAACCCTAGCTATATTACTGTATTTACTAGCCCTACAGGTGAAAGGGAAATGGATATCATATCTGTCTGGTCTTTCCTTATCTAAATCAGACGAGTCCGTCCGATCAAGCCGTATAGCATCCAAACCATAGGAGTTGGCGGGAAAGGACTGAGGAAGAGCTGACACCATGGACCCAGAAGTCTCAATGCGCCATGCTTTTCGGTCTCAGATTGACTAGCTAAGGAAGGCAGGGGCGGGTCTAGTTAGAAGATCACGGCTTCATTTAGGATTGATCTTTCCGCCGATAGGCTAAGAACCACGGATTACTCTCTTGCTTAAGAATAAAAGCAGATGGTGAGAAAAACATTCAAGAATTTCTTCAATTCATTTGAACTTCAGTGACTCCGGAAGGGCACCATTCATTTCCCTTTCCTCTGCCTATGAGATTTTTTGATGGCACAATCCCCAAACCAGATACTTCTTCTCCACAGCTCTCTCAATGTGAGAGATGGTGTCTTCATAGATCCTTCTTTTCATCCCAGCATCATTCGATGAGAGAACCCTGACTCAAGTAGTAGCAGTAGTCTCTTTCCTGATAGCTTGTATAAGAGATGCATTAGTGACCTAAGACTATTTGCTCACTCACTTAGCTACACAGAAGGGGAAAGCTGTTAGTTTTGAATGCCTCCTTCGGACCCTTACCCTTGATAGCTTAGATCAATGAGACTTCTTTCCCCAGCTAACAAGAAGACAAGATTAAAGAGCTCCGATATCATTCATTTCTGTCTTTCTCCTATTCTGTGTTCGTGGATATAGAAAGAATAGGCATTTGCCCGAAAAAGAAGAGTCAAGTCCGGCAGTAAGAGCAGTAAAGAAATCCGACCTCATATAATGACTCCACATCTCCAGCCATACCAGTCGAGCGAACCAGCAATCACGGATCACATGAACCACTCTTTCAGCACCCAAACCACATCTAGGACATGTAGGGTCCTCCTTAACTCCACGATGGCACAAGAGATTAGACGTGATAAGCTTGTCATGCACACAAAGCCATAGAAAAGTGTTGACTTAAGTTTCCACAACCAATTCCAGGTTGATTCACCAAACACACATAATTGGTGGCTAGTGCACAAAGAATAAGCAGACTTGGTTGAGTAATTACTCGTAAGCCCTTATCTAACAAAGAGAAAAGGAACGGCATATTATATTCTTAGAAAGAAAGAAGCTGTTAGCTTGTTTATCTGGTATTGCAAAATTCCTTGGTCAGCGTCCTTCGGATTATTTATCTCGGCTGGAATCTGAGTTGCGCTTGGAATATGAAACTGTTCTTAATCAGGAGGATTGCTTTTGGAAGCAGAAGGCCAATGTGGACTGGGTTGTTTCAGGTGATCGGAATACATCTTTCTTTCACAGGAAATTCAAGATACGAAAGCAGAAGAAGAAAGAGACCTATGGCATAAGAGATAGCAGAAATAGCACCTAGTAAGAAAAGAATTAGATCTGGAACTACTTAGATCAGTAGCTTCCCTGAGCTTCCTAGCTACCTTAACTATAGGAAGAAAAACCTTTTTAGATTAGCAGACATTGCTAAAAAGAAAAGTACTCCGAGTGCGATGAAAGAGGGGCACAGGCATCAGTATCAGAACCCTCCTCTGCACCGTCAGAAGCCGCAAAGGAGTGAAAGGGAAGAGCAAGACTGATCCCCCGATCTGTAGTTGTTGGTAATCTTTTCTTTCCTCTGTTTCTTAGGTTAGCTCGGTATGCGCGCATACATCTTAGAAAAAAAGATGTCATCAATACCCGGTGAAGCTGAGGATAAGAGCTAATTAGGACAGGGAATAGTACAGGACTTAATAAGGTGCAGTCAGGAAAGCCCTATATAGTGACGGAGCATATTCGCCCTCTTTTCTGTCTTCATTCAATGCTTTGCTTGTGGATTGGAAATGCGGTAAGGTCAGCCCTTGACTCTTAGATAGATATCAGCATAGCTTGGTAATTAAACTTCTCGCACATTTGCTCTGAAAGCGATCGCTTGAGATAAAGAACATATTAGGTACAGAGCCGTTTCGGTAGGGGGTGTCTGGGTCCGTCTTAGTGCAGTAAGTGAAGAAGTTCCAGCACGAAGTGAGAGAGAGCGGGAAGGAATGCTATCGACTGCCTACCGGAAATTCTTAAAGCAACGAAGAAGCGCTAGCTAGCAGATGAGATTGGACCTATAGACTAGGAAACACAGGGAAAGACAGTCTTGGGGGTCCCCAGAGTGAGAACTAGCCCTTTGAGGAGCTCTCTAAGCTGTCTAACTCTCGATTACCATATGCAGAGGGAAACCAGGTTCAATAGCCGGATAGAGTAAGAAAACAACTAAAGAGAAATGAGTACTTGCTACGGGTGAAGGAGATTTCTATTTTGCTTTTATCCTCCTCATTCATGGGTATATCACGATATAAACCATTAAAGAAAGAATGGGAATTGATCTGACAACGGTTGGGCAAACCCATCTCTTCCATTATCCCCTAGATGGAAGATCCGGTGAATCAATTCAATTAGATGCCGCTTATCTAGATGCGGTGCTTGTCCCTCGAAGCGAAGATCAAGACCAAGACATTGGGGATGATTAATCTGACCGCACTTCCCTCGGTTGAACGGCTATCGATCCTGGCCAGATGAGAAAAGGATTGAACTCATGCTTGCCTTAACCTAATCTACTTGGATCCCGGAATCAATTCAATTAAGGTTTTCATTTCCTTCATGTTAAGGAAGAGTTCAACAAAAGTCATCTCTCTGACACTGGCTATTCTTTCTACCTAAACTTCCTTTTGGCTTCTTTCCTCGAAATCCACGGATGCAAGAATTCTACTTTCTCATACAGTGACTCCAACGTCTGCCTTAAAGCTAAGCGGTCCTTCCCGACTCTAACGGCTCTACGCCAAAGCACAAGTAAGAGTTAGGATTTTCGCTACACCAGTGGTTCTATGCTTTCTTCCCGAAGCTTGGTTAATAGGTTCTTATATCGGTATCGATCGTAAACCTACCTCAACTGAAGCCGAGGAGCAGAAATCGACACTTGATCGAAACATGGGAAAATTGTCATAGATTTGGATAGTGCCCGCTTTCTTTGTCTTGATTCATTTCTTTGCTCAACTGCCTTTTAAGATAGCTGGTGATTCCTTGTAAATTCCGAATATGCTTGTCGAGATGTATCGAATGCGAATGGACTAGAAGCCCGAACCTCGGTAATAAGTAGTATCCATCATTGGAGCTAGGCCCTTCCCGCTTTGCAAACAATCTCTTGGTGCTGTTAGGAAGCGAGGCACGCCTTTCTCCGAAATAACCTAAACAGCTGGCTTTCTCGCATTGAAGCTCTATCCTAAGAGTAAGAACACTAGAAAAGAAGACCGATGAGACTTACCAGAAGTGAAGTACAGAAGAGCGCATATTAAGAATAAATAACTAAAGATGTGCATCTCCAAGCCTAGCCTACTCTACATTATCATATGGTTTCGCGGGCACGTCCAACCGTACCTTTCCACTTGCCAGTTCAAAGTCTAAAAGCCGGTCAATAAGACAGATCCGGATCTTAGTGCTTTCTAGATGGTTCGATCGCTAACAAAGACAAGCATGGGAAAGAGCAGACTCCCAACTCCAAGAGCTCAAGCCTAAAGCCTTAGTAAAGAGCAAGACATCATCGGCAAAGAGAAGATGGGAAATAGCAGGCCCATTCGCTGAGATACGAATTGGCTGCCAAACACCACACGCTACCGTATCATCAATGAGTTGAGACAACCTTTCCATACAAAGGACAAACAAGTAGGAAGATAGAGGGTCACCCTGTCTAAGCCCTCTAGCAGGGTTAAAGCTAGGAAGCAGTTGACCATTCCAAATGATGGACAACGAAGCGGAAGTCACGCAATTCATGATCAAATTAACCCAGATATCCGAAAAGCCAAAATGCTGAAGAGTACCCCAGCCAGTTAACGCTATCATAAGCCTTAGCGAGGTCAATCTTCACAGCTAAACCACCTCCACGTCTCTTCTTCCTAATATGGTGCAATAGCTCCAGAGCCACCATAATATTATCACTAGCACTCCTGCCCGGAATAAAAGCACCCTGGACTGGATTGATAATATTACTAAGTAAAGGTCGGCACTAACACCTTTGAAAGAATTTTATACACCACGGTTACACAAGCTGATCGGCCTGAACTGATTAGCTTTCCTCGGAACAGCTTCCTTAGGAATAAGAACAAGGAGCGTGTGTGTGACATCTTCTTCATTTGAAAGAGTTGTTCAGGAACAGATGGAACTCTTTTGACTTCAGGAACAAGTAGAAAAGAAAATGGATTAAGAATTTCATTGCCAATTCAATTACTTCTCTCTAGTACCGGTATAACATCGACTACTTTTAGTAGAAGGGCGGAGAACTCGCTTGCTCTGCTATCTTGATATAAATAAGGGTTTGGGATGTATTTTACGTGAAACTGAATCTATTTCCCACATTCTCATGATCCTGATCCAGCCTTCTTCGCTGTCGCTCGCTTCTTCGCTAACGTTCAACCTTGCATCCTTAGGCCTATCGAGCTTCGAAAGGACCTGGAAAAAGAGACCTCTTGCAATTAGTAATTGAATACGACCCTAAAGATTAACCTATGAGATGGATTTCACTGAGCTTCTTGCTACAGAGAAATTGCCGTAGACAGCCTGAATGCTACCTTTAGCTCCTAGTAAGGCGCATCCCTTTTTTTGCTTCCTTACTCCTCATAATCAAAATGAAAACAGAACTCTCAAGTCAGGAATAGCGATCTGGTAGAAAGACCTGTAGCCATAGGGAGCGAAATCCCGACCTTCATAAGCGTGATTCTGACCTCCAGCGCATGGTAGCCCCGTAACACCCCCGAGAACAAATAGCGTTCCGAGGCAGGACTCGAGGCCACGGAAGCAGACCCTGCTCCAGATTCCACTCTGCGTCTACATCAAATCCATCCTCCTCTGTAGTTCACGTTCATAGAGGTTTTTATGCCAAACGAAGACACCAGGTCACTGAAACGAACACTAGGTCTTGTCTTGCTTTAGCAAGCCACCCAATGTAGGACGAATTACCTCCCATCCGTTCTAGCTACTCCACACTGGCCTTAAAAGCGCCTACTTTTCTTTCTTCACAGAGATGTATAAAGTTAGAAAGAGAGGTTCCATATCTTGGATTTGCGGGATACTCAGCCTCTAAAGCTTTGTACACTTCGGCAGAATCAAACGAGTTGTATCACCTCAGGGCATTCAATTCAAAGGAAGAATCAGACATAAGAATTCATAAAAGAAGGACCATCTTTGCGCGGATTTCCTCTGATAGAGACTGACTATTGAAATCAAAGAAAGTCAATAGAGACGGCACCTACGCTATCTATTAAAGCATACTTGACTTATAATAAAGAAAGACCGTCAAAGAACCTATTTGTCCTACCACCAACAGTTACGCCTAATCAATCACTGTTAGGATAAGCGAAATCGAAGAGGTTAGTTAGAAGGTAAGGATAGCATGATTAACTAGTTTCGGGTTTCTTGGATCATGGGCCATAGTTGTTTAGGTTTAGACTGCTGAACATCATTTGGATGGGCCGAGGTTAGATGGGGCTTAGGCTCGAGAGACCTTAGGAAGGTTTCTTTACATCTAGTGAATGAAGATCGCATTGAAGCTCTAGATGTCTCTGGTTGGATGGAATCCAATAGATGCGTACCTTGAGGTCAATCGAGAGTCGATTAAGGATCCAAGGTTATGCATTTATCCCATCCATCAACCGAGAAAAACACCTGCGTTACACTAACTAGGATTTTCTTCTTTATTCAAAACATAAATACATTGTGAAATGAACCCACATATAAAAGTGGGCTGGTCTGCTCATTATTTGTGTTCGTACATTTTTTCATTATTGCAATACAAATAACACCTCCACTATACTAGTGATGGAGGTGATTCGCGCCGGATGGAACAAGGCGCTTCGAACCATATACTACTGTTGCTGGAATGAAACGCAGCCTCGGAACAGAATTATGCTGCTTGCTGGGCCCTGATGGTGGAACTGGCATTTTGGGGGGGGAAGAAAGCGGCCCCCTTTTGCGGCAGAGTTCGTGTAGCTATGATACCATTCAGAAAGAACACAAGAAGAAGCAGTATTTCGCGGACTCTTGCCATCACTGGAAAACTAATTGAGCTGTAGGCATCAAGGTAAGGGACCGAGATTATATACTGCTGCAGAAGCGGAATCGAAGAAAAGTATGTATATATACTTTTTTTCTGTCTCATCTCGTTTGCAAGACTAGGCTGTGAAAGAGGGTTTGCTTACTCGTAGAGTAACCCCTTACATGCTTTGGTCATTCCCTCCCCGAGTGAGTTAGAGTTCCTTCATTCCACTCCGAGTGCTTCCCCGAATACGCTCTTCCTCTTATTGCTAGCGGCGGAAAGACCGAGAGCAAGATCCTTTCATGGCCAGATACAGGCATTCCTACTATCTAAGAAGCGTACTCTCAAAGGAGACTCTTTTTCTTTATTCTTTACGTCAGCCTCAGGGGATAACTTCTCCTATTAGGCAAAGACCTAGGTTCTCTTCTTAATAGCATTTCCTTTGCCCACTCTAGCGAATGAGTTCTAGGCCCATTTCGGTTTAAAGGACCTTAGCCTTTCAATTACTATCATCTAAACAGGAACCAACAAAGCAGCATTGAAGAAGAACTGCTACAGACGAGGAAAGGCGAGAATCAAAGGTAGTGAAGTCGGAACTCGGGCTGGCTGAGCGAATATTCAAGTTGACAGCGGGATATCCAATCACGTTTTGGCACTTATTCGAGTAAGAAAATGGTAAGGGACAAAGGCCCCCGGGAGAAAGCGAAAGCGGGGACATAGTCAAGGATGGGAACTGCAAGTCAAATAAGCACAGATGTAACTCTCTTCATCTTATCTAGCTACTTATCGCGATTCTTTACTTACTTATCTTGGATGTTAATAATAGATCGCTTTTTATGGCATGTCATTGTCATTTGCCTAGTGAATGAAATGAAGGGGTGAATCGCTGCGTGTAACCTCTGGTTTTCAAAGATGCTTTTGTTCTGGTTCCCTCGCCCCGAACGGCTTGTCTTTCTCGTCCAACCGGTAAGCGAGATAGGGCTTCTTACCCCGGTCCTTGGATTGGATATTAACTAAGAGGTAAGACTAAGCAGACCAGGAGTTGTAGGCTGGCTAGATACCGGATCATGGGTGAAACCTTTCGGCCATAAGCCAGACTTTCGGGGTCACCAATGGCTTTCTAGGGTTACATTCAGATTGATGAGATACCTTGGGAATAGACCATGGGCTCTTAAAAAGATCAAAACAGAAAGATCCAATAATCGATGACTGCCACTGCTTGTCGTCATACTCCATCACTGAAGCACCCACTTTTGATTTCAAATAAAGGTTTCCCCGAGTTAAAGAGCCGATACACCTTATTAACTTGAATCTACTCATATTTCTCGGAGACAAACCTTTGGCTCATTTGAGATCCCAAACCGTCACTTGCTTTGCTAGTATTGAGCTCGGACATAATAGGTGCGGGTGAGCTAGGATTTCTTCCACGGCTTGAGTAAGCAATGGAGCGGCTAAAGAAAGAGGAGAAAAGTATGGGACAGCTGATCTACGTACACTGTTAGCTCGTTGAGAATCTCTGTCCCCAAATGGTGTCTCTGCGATTGGTCTAAGCCTAGAGTAAGAATAGCCTATATTCGTTCTTCCCAGAATAGCTGCCTGTGTCAAAGTCTCCGTACTTAAATTCTATGGTGCATTTACAGCTCGTACAAAGAAAATAGAAGGATTCAGTGTGCCCATTTCCTTGTAGAACTAGACATAGAGAGATTCCATCTCTAAAGATGTTCCGCTAAATCCAATCTTATCTCTCCAGCCAGCGCCTGCGGTCGAGCTTCACTTCAAGGCAAGTCAAGCCTAATCCTTTAAGGCAGTTAGTTAAGTTCCGAGCCTTAGGGCAAGAATAGGTGCTCCTTCTCGTCAGATAGGAAATCCTCTATAGTAACCCCTTTTCCTTAAGTCAATTCAAAGGATTAAGATCTTAAATTAAGGATATTCAAGACCGATGCTGATGTTCGATTCGATAAGGATGTCAAAATGTTCATCGCAGCCGAGACAAAGAAAGAGTCCTCTGAAGTCTAGAGGTGGGTTAGCCCGTACTTCCTTTCCCCAGAAGCTAGGTAATGTAATTCAATCTTTGAGAAAGCAGCCTTTAAGTAAGTAGTCTTCATTTTAGGAGAGGAGGGTAATGAAATTAGGAAGAAATCTAACTCCTTCATAAACCCTAGAAATCCAGAAGCCTAGGCCTAGGGCTTACTTAACTTCTGACTTATGACTTTTGAGACTGAAAGCGTTCAGTACTGACGCTTTCAGACCTTCTTATAGCCTTTATTCCCCTCGGGGTCAAGCATCTAATATCACATACACTATATCAGATATAGAATATGAGATCCTTCCATTATTGCCTTTCATTGATTTAGCTCTTCTGGAAGGCCTATTCCCAATCAAGGCAATGTCAATCAGCCTAGCCCTCGATGTGTCAAAAGACCTCCCGCTCTCCTTGTCTTTCTTTCTATCCTATCAGATTCTGTCCTAACACTAGTTCCTTTCTAACTAATATCAACTCATAAGAGATGGAATAGGTCTCTCGAGCCTTTCTTCTTCTGAGGACGCTTCTATACTATACCTTCGACTCTCTCGTGAGCAAGGAAGCTTCTTCTTATTCTAATAAGGTCAGTACTGTAAGCCAGAGGCTGACCAGGAGGAAGATAATGAGATCCTACCCTTGAATCTCATTCCAGAAAAGATGCTGCCCTGAAAGTAGACGCTTACCTTTAAAGAGGAATGATGGCTTTTCACAGCGATTTATGCCGCTAGCTTTACTGATTGAAGTGCTGGTGGCTTCTTTGCTTTCCTCTTTCTGGGAGCAGGACTGAGAAGGAGGAGTAGGAAAAGGAGGTAAGGGATTGGCTTTGCTATTCTGCTTCCTGTCGGCGGAAAAGTAGCTCTAAATCTCTTCTAGTCAATCTGAGACTCTACCAAAGCGTACCATTCTCTGGCCTCCTTCTTGAAGAGGCTTTCCCTAATCTCTTTCTTTTCTCTTTCTAGTGCCAAGCAAAAGGCCAAGAGCAGCTTCTTCTGTAAGAGCAGCAGATCTGATCCTAGAAGCTCAACCTGTTGCCGGTACTATATCATCAGCAGAAAGATGCTTAGACGAGTGCTTGAGTAAGCGGTGCTCCATTCCCTTTCTGTCCTTATAGGCCTACGCCTTCTAATCTAATCCTATCAGTTCTGTCAGCGAATAAGCCTAGAAGAGCTAGTCTACTTATCTAAAGAGCTTAAACCATCCTCACCCGGCGTCTTCGACTTTTCATTACAGAACTCTTCCTCATCGTCTGGGCAGAGCTCCTCTATCGCTTTCGATAACAAGAGAAAAAAATAAAGAAGATGCGTTAAAGGCACTGCGAAAACATAGTCCGACCAATAGCTTTCATAGTAATGGCAGGATCTACCAAATACCTTTGGAAGATGCGATCTGTCCGACTTGCATGTATTAAGCATATAGCTCTTCTGAAGGTTTCAGTGGTATATATATACTCTGTTCACCTGTGTCGGTTTGGGGTACGGTCAGTTCACCTGCCGAGGAGACGATCCTTTGCAGCTAACCTAACAGCTCAAAGAAGCCCTTTTTCTTTCATTTTTATGATATCCCAGAACTACTCAATGGGATTTCCTTGATCTTAGAGTCGAAATTACTTTGTCTACTGCATGAGTCACTCTTGCTTTATAACCCACTTCTTAGTGTGGCTTTCGAACAGCCGGGGCTTATAGAGTCCACAGATAGGTCCTTTAACCCCTGTTTATTCCATCTAAAACTAGCATAGCTGCCTCGTACTCTTAACCGCCGATCTCTCTAGTTGTTCCCCTCGTACCAACTCTAAAGAAAAGAGCTACTACCTCGCCTAATCCTACCTCAAGAACTCAATTGAGTTAGCCCTTACCTTACATGACATACCGACGGATGGCTTATCCGAAATCACCGGACGGTTGAAAGAGCACAGGGATAGGGTATCACAATATCATCACCATACATAGCAAGGGATGCGAAAGACGGGAATGAAGGCAGGTTCACTTGAATAGGAAGTTGAATCACTGACTTAATACATTACACCTGTCGGATTGAATGAATCCACTTTTGAACTCCTGACCAATAAGAGTAAGCGGTAAGCGTATTCCGCTTTTCACAATGCGCGAGAGTGAAGAAAGCCTCCAGAGCCGATAACACGGAAAAGAAGGAAGCAGCCTAGAACGGACAAGACAGACGAAACAGGCCTTGCTTCAACTACTAATAGGAGTATTCCGACTGTACCAATAGTTCGCACTAGAGGAAGCTACTCTCTTACTGTAAAACCCATAGAAAATGTCTCACTCACCCTCTAAGAAAAGGTAATTGTTTAACAACAGACCTAAAAGATTGCTGCTTTCCTATTAGTTTTCTTACTCTGATCCCGACTCAATGATAGATATCAGGTTAAAACCACCAGTCAGATAAGGGAATAATGGGAGAAATCCTCATCAAGCATAACGGTTTTTCTCACTAAGACATGATCTCCTGTTCTGGCTAATCAATCAACTCAATCAATTAGCGTAGATGAAGAGATTGGCTCGTTGATCTTTGATGGCGAGCGATATTCAACAATTTCTTTTTCAATGCGAAGAATAGCCCTTCTTCGGCGACTATCCTTTACTGGATGTACTCAAATACTAGCTCTGGTAGCTCGGATAGTGCTTCTTTAATGGCAGACAGGTCTAGATCCCGGAAGGTGTTTACACCGGTCGGTAGGCTAGGAGTGCAACCATCGAAGTTTCGGGTAGAACCAAATCATTAATGGTTCTTGAGAAAAGACCCCCAGCAGATAGGCAAGTAGAACAGGGATTGGGTTATTAAGGACTTTAAGTACATCTCACCTGCCCGCGCTTCTACTTATGAGACTAAGAGACCAAGGGCCTACTCTCTCCACAATAAGATAAATCGATCCAGGCCAGGGCAACTACCAGACTATTCCTTACTTCTGGCTGCTCTGCTTTATTTATCCTCCACTCCTTCCTCAGGGCAAGAAGAACTTATTGGAACTTCGGGTCGCCCTAGAGCTAAAGCAACTCCCACTGGGAAAGGTTATTCTTTAATGTAAAGGCCTTCGCCTGCTTCATCTGCAAAGGATGAAAAGATTCAGGAAAAGCCGATTGCCCATTTCCAAAAGCCAACAAGTAAGGAAGGAAATAGTCAAAAGGCTATGCCTCAGCTTGTTTACCCAACCAGACCTAGGACCAGCAATGCCTGTAAAAAGAAAGAAGTAGAGGCTTGCTTGCCAGTCCACTCATTGTTATCTGATAGCCATTGGAAACCTTCTAACTATTATCGTAAATGCTATTCGGGGAATCTTTCCAGCGTACTCTCGTTGGTGCACACTCTGGACTTGTCGATCGTTATTCTATATGATGAGTGATTGATTGAATTTCTAGTCTGTCAGTGAGAGAGTGATCGAGAACGCCCTTAGCCAAGAGTGAACCAGGCGGTCCAGCAAAGCCGGGTGCTAAGATCCTTCGTCATTCTTTCACTGCAGATAGCAAGCATCCAAAACAGAGACCGAAGAAGGTTCAACTAGCGCTTAGAGTTCGGTGCGAGGATCAACTCCGTACCCTTCCTTCAGATAGTTACCGCTTTGCACGGGCTGAGACAGTGTAGATAGATCCGGATAAGAAGGCAAAGATCACATTCCTTATAACTAAGACTGGTAATTGCAGGCTGATAAGGCGCAACAACCTAAAAGAAAAGGCGGACTAAGAACGCTTATTGAGCTAGGGAATGCGTTAAGAGCCGTTATCTAGCATCTGAGAACAAGAAAGCGGACATGCACACGAAAAGACTTGGAACAGTAAGGTAAGGCTTGACTTACCCCGCCACTCCGTCAAATAGGCTTAATTCCTTACTCTAAAGGGGGAATCCGAAAGAATCTGGAAACAGATATTTTATAGATGCATGGGATCTTCCTTTATCGATACGACAGCAAGAGCAGAGCAAGGAAGGAGCTCTGAGGTATTACCTCTTGGTTGAGGAAGAGAAGTAGACAAAGATGATGCTAGTCTTTTCGCCTGCGGGCACTGATGTTTTCGAATAAACTAACTCTTTGCGCCTTTTCGCTCTTAGGGAGGGAATGATTTCACATTAGTAAGGTAAGGAGAAAGGGGGTCTATCGATAAGAGCTTAGGTGAAGGCTCGAATAGCTTAGTTGAAAGACTCTGTATGGGATCTTCTTTCTATAGAGTGATAAACGGAGGGATCTTCCTTTCTAAATCTAAAAGCCATAGTCAGGCAGAAGGCAGTGTGCAGTCAGCCAGTAGATGACGCCAGAGAGGGATTTGTCAAAGCACGGATAGGAGCGATATGATCTCTCTCATTGAGAAAGCGCTATCAAAGCCGCAGCTTCGTTCAGGAGCGAACAAGGTGAGAGGTTTGAAGTAGCTCGACTAATAAAGAAGAACACCGCTAATACGCTTGCTTTGACTCTATGGCTAATTTCTAAAGATCGCGCGTTGAGCCTTTTCATCGCCAATCGATGCGGTTCTTTCCTTTTATTGATTCTTTAGCGATGTAAACTTCTTTTCTTCTAGCCTTGCGAGTCACCATTGTCTTGATTGAATTAGGCTTCGCTGCGCCCTTAATCAATCAAAAAGCTTATTGATTTGATTCATCCCATTTCATTTAGGCGAGAGGGAGGCTGTCTGTCACCTGGGCTACAGATTTGTCGGTTGGTTTATTCTTGAAAGAACCTGCTGAGAAAAAAGAAGGCCCTCGGGTCCCGACCCACAAATGAATAGGAAGCGGGGCGAGGGTCTTTCATTAAAAGGGGTGGGGCTTTGTGGAGGAAAGATGAACTTAATGTTCAGGTTGTCTCGTCCCATTCTCAATGTCTAACGTTGGCAGTCTCTGGGCAAGGCAATAAGAGTTGGTTATGTTCTGTCATATATGCGTCTCCAAACACTACTTCTAGGGAGGTGGTCTCACCTGAGAGACAATAGTTCCAACCAACCTTAACATGCCGCGATTGGGGACTTTAATGATTATGCGAGTCGCTGTGAGAAGAGGGGTGGTAACTTTTGTCCTAATAGGGCTGCGAAGTTCCAGGCTCTTTGTCCTATCTTGAGGAAGGTGAGTACTCCCTTACATCAGTTGCGGTCACGAGACAAGCCATAGGAAGGAGTGTACCGTCAGGGGCATCAACGAAAGGAAATGAAATGAAAACTTGGTTTTAGGCTAAGCGTGAAGTAACAATATTGAGAAGAGGAATCCTTTGTATTGCCGGTTGAAGGCAGCCTTCTATTCGATAAATCGCCAGCAGGCATTGGCTTATTTTATTTGTTCGAGTCATAGCTTTCGGAAACTAATCTATCTTGATTTATCTTCTCTAAGATCAGTCTAATTCCAGATCTCAGTTGTTCTCGGCGAATGACGACTACTAAGGCATCGGTCTCGTTGTTCAGATCCAGCGACCCTATCCAGAGGTGAGGGCATTTCCTTTCTTTTCCCGCTTAGCAGGCTCGGTATGATATGGTTATTGATTACCATGATAAAGAATAGGGGAAAACTAATGTAAATGTAGGTGCAGATACGAACTAGAAAGCACCATTGCATAGGGAAGGCTTGCTCTGACAATGAGTAGGCTACACTAGTCTACGGGTACCTAGTCTTTAAAGTGGGCGAGGCTAACCCTAAACTTTCTTCTCAAAAAGAGGTCGATCTTCCGCTCTAGATCTTTCAAAGAATTTATTTCCATATTGGTATGGTACCCTTTATTCATAGAAAGGGCCTTTGGCTTCCTTTAGTATACTCCTAAGAACGAAAATAAGGAAAAGGTAAGTGACAAATAGAAGTTACAAGACAGAGATTATGAAAGAGGGAGAAGAAGAATGAATAACTGTTACCGAGGCCCAAGGAGATGCAGCCTAGCCCTTACTTCACCAGATTCAATAGCAGCTCCTATTGCGATGTGGTAAGGCTATGGCATCGGTTTACACATTCTTGACTTGAAAAGAGTTAGAAGGATTATCGCCATATAGGAAGATAGGATTCCCGGTCTGAGAACAAGAGCCATTCGTGGTCACATGAAAGCAGCAATAGAGAATCCTCCTACAGCTAGGCTAAGGGCAAAGATCACAGCAGTACTTGCTAAAGTCCCCTATCCTGAACGTGTGCTATGTAGAAAGTTGTTAGCTGCTCCTCCTCGCCTAGGAGGGCCGATTGATTGACCGAGATGGGAATCAATGCCTAGTAAAAGTAAAGTAGAGTAGGACAAGACGATATGGAGATTCGGCGCAAGGTCTGATCTTCTTTCATCTCGATTTTGTGTGAAGCATGAGTGAGAAAGGTACGGACTTGGTAAGATCATGCCTCACTGCTTAGTGATCCCTTCCCATGCTTCTGTTCCTATTTTTTTCTCCTTTCCGGTTATTTTGACTTCGCACTTATTCGTGGCAATGTTCTTTATTCTCATGCCTTCGCTACGACTCATATTCATTGCTTGGTTTCCTCCTGCCTTCTCGTAGGGTGGGAAAGTCACTCTAAAAGCACTGGTTCCAGTTAAAGCGTAGAACACAAGGAAATAGGAAAAACTCAACAAACAATCAAGTCAGCCAGGTCGGATTTTGAGCTCACCTAGGAAAGATAGAAGGGTCTCTACCAGCAGGAAAGTAACTTAACTTATAGTTACGAGCAAGCGTATCGGATCAGAGAAAGTCAAGTAACCCCTTTTAGGGTAGTCGACTTTGAACGTAGGGCTAGTGACTTTGATCAATCAACTCATTCCGTTACGGCTAGCGCGCCCCTTCCTTTCTGTGACAGGCTAGGCATGCTATCATTAACCATGCTACCACCGAAAGAAGGTAACCCAATGCCTTAACCAATACACTGACCCCGTTCTCTTTGCTTGTTGCTTGAGAATCCGAAGATAGACGAGACCTAGCATCTCTCAGCTCAGATTCAGCATATCCAGTCTTAGCGGAGTTACTTAAAGTACAAATTCCTCCTTTCCCAACAACTCCCAAGGCGAAGAGTGCCCTAGGCTCCGACCAGAGACCGACCGGCTGATACTCCCGCGAAAGAAACTCTGAAAGTCGGTTAGTTAAGTAAGGAGTCTTGGTTTACTATACGGCGGAAACCCACTTATAAACTGCAAGAGTCTTCTTCTTCCTAATTGAAAAAAGTTGGCCGGCTCCTTCCCCCAGATTCACTTCAAGGAGTGGATCCTGAACGTCAGCCTGGTCATCCTCCATCTTCTTGGGTGCTGGAGGGAGCGCAGATAAAGTTGAGGCCAGTGGCTCTCATCCTCGAAGATGGAGTCAGCTGTAACCGCTTTCTTTTCGAGCCAGGCTTTTTTCTCTGCGGTGTACGAAGCAATGCCTTGTAATAGGGCCGTAACTTCAGCCCATTGAGCCTTAGTGAAAGGCTGACTTATCAGTACTACTTTCTTCTGCTACTGTGCTTGCCAGATAAATTTATGACGGCCTATTTGCCTCTAAGACATCTTCAAGATCCAGCGTTTCCAACTCGGAAATTATGAGGCTGGCTTTTGTCGGCTTGCCTTATGGATCCGGCTCCAGCAATCTAAAAGGGTTTTTTTCCTGTGGTTAAATTGGGCTTCTGCCAGATTCGCGTTCACAGCAAAGGGCTTCTTATCTGCAAGAACAATTTTGATTTCATTTTTCTCATTCCAGAAAAAGCAAAAAGTTTAGTAGATAAGATGGTATGCACCTGTGGCTCGAGAGACCAGAGCATTATAGGAAGCTCTGCCGTCTACTACGAAGAAGGTACTCACAAAGGGAGTCTTGCCCACTGTCAAGTCCACCGGGATGATCCCTTTATTTAGTCTGGGCTACACCACCATTAAAGCTAGTAACGGCCACCTATGAAGGAATCAGATCCTGCTCGGACTTCATTCGAAAGTCTCCTGTACATTCTTAATGGTTAGGATGTTCACAGCAGCTCCCTTATCCACTAGCACCCTTGACACTGGCTTACCATCAATGTGGGTTCTGATGTACAAGGGCCGAAAATGGCTAAACATTTGCCTCTGGTGGCTTTTCAAAAAAGAACTTTGCTAAGACTTGGCTTCTTAGGAGATGGTTTTTAATCCAGCACTATGTCCATTCTCCTTGATCGCAATTTGTCCTTTAAGTTGAGGACTTTGTACCACAGCTTTCATAGAATCAGTGACTTGAGCCCCTTACCTATCTCTTGATCCCTAACCAACTCGAATCCACTGGGTGGCTATATGCTGGAATCAACTTCAGCAATCTCCTGGCCGAAGTCAGTGTTGTGTTCAACTCCGCGGGTTAGCTGGTTGAAAGGGATTGCTTTCTGCCGTCTGTCTTTCCCTGTAGTCGTCAGCTCGTTCTTGACAGATCCGATCGGGTGTTCATAATCTGGAGTAAAAGGATTCGAACCTTTGCATGCCGGTACCAAAAACCGATGCCTTACCACTTGGCTATACTCCATACGGCCTGTTTTGGACGATAGAACGGAGAGAGGGGGAAAGGAGAAGGAGGGCTCGAAGAACGAGCCGAGCCGTGCAAGAACGCGAGGATATAGCAAGTAAGCAGCAAGGTTCTCCCTTTAGGACCGACTACAACAAGCTCGCGACTCTAATAGAAACAAACGGTAAGCTCTCTGCTCTATTTGCTTGCAATGCTATACCTATCAAAGTTGGCGAACGCTTCTTTAACCTTAGACTCCTTACGCTGTTCGACTGAACTCGTTGGCTCCGCGTCCACCGAAAGTCGGTAACCTTCGTCACCGTCAGCATTTGGTACTCTCTCGATAGCTTCACTGAAAGCCTTTGTGTAATGAACCGCAAGCCCTTCAGAAAGAAAGATATAATAAAAAAAAAGAAATGCTTGGGCTTGGTTGCGGGAACCGACGGTTACTTTGGTTACCGGGCCGATACGGCCGGTTCCCGGGCTTTGTAAAGTATACTTAGTTTAT
Source organism: Viola odorata (assembly GCA_963691705.1). Lineage (NCBI taxonomy): Eukaryota > Viridiplantae > Streptophyta > Magnoliopsida > Malpighiales > Violaceae > Viola > Viola odorata. The sequence goes on along the minus strand of OY829547.1, from coordinate 281,709 downwards.
AACTAATTAGAGTTGACATGAAATGGATCACAGAAGAAGACAAGACGTATCCGAGGAATGAATGATTCAATCCCCTCCCACTCACACGGGTTCTTCTATTGAGGGGTTCCCCCTCTTCTATGTGAGGTGGGGCGTACGCAAGAGCGGAACCTAGATAGAACGCGGAGCGCCGGCCCCCGGCCGCCGATACAGTTACCATGCTTACCAGCTCTTACCATTGCCGCCTATAGATATAGATGGGAGGTAGGCGAAGGTAGCTTGCTTCTCTTCTCCTAGGCTACCTGCACATCTTATTCGCGAAGAAAAGGCAGCGAGCGGTTCTTCGCTTAGTAGAGCTACCTGCCGCCGCTGACTTTCTCAGGGCTCCGCAGGAGAAGAAAGAAGGTCCCCCTTACTCCCTATTCTCTCTTAAAGCTTTCTATTTCTAAAGCTCCGCGAGAAAGGGTTTGTTAAGAACTATTGACTGTAACCCATAGCGGTTACACTCACTCAATAGAAATGTTCGCCTTTGGAATGAAGATGGATGAGCAGGCACTTGAGCCTGGAACTGATGAAATTCGGGGGAAAGATGAAAGCGGTCACTATACTGGGGGGGCGAGACATGACCGCGACTTAAGATTCAAGTACCGTTGAAAAGACTAAAGGAACGGGGGGAATGACTACCTGTAAGAAAGCACAGGCTAATACGAGCCGACCAGAAGAAGCAAAGCAAGGCTTAGATTACCAGATCCGGGACACAATCTTCCTAGAGATGGAGAGCCCCTTGCCTCGCCTTTTCTAGGTTTTTTTCTGAGTGTTAAATTCGATCAATAATGGGATTCTTGGCTAGAAGAAAGGAAGGTTCTGTGACATGGACGCCCAGCCCAACTCGAGCGGTCGGTTGGCCCACCTATGAGATTATCGATCGATTTGATCGAATTTTGAAAACTCTTTCTCACTATTCAGAACAGTAGAGCTTTCGATTAAGATGTTCTCGCCTCCCCCGTTTGGACTCTCGCTCGAATCGGAACCTTTATGCGTTGGTAGGCTTTCGACTCAATCGAATAGCCTACGGCGCCAATAAAAGAGAAAGTTTTCGCATGGGCTCATCATCTGATGCAGAACTTCTTTCATAACCACCATCCATCACCAATCACATTCCACATCCCACTTCAAACTTTTCGATTCCTCGGGTAGCCTCGATAGAGGCATTCCAGCTTCAGAGGCAGGTGAGCCGGGTCAGGAAGGAGTTTGACTGCTGGGATGGGATTCTATTCGAAGCACTCCACCACGAATAAGAGTCTTCGGGTTGGATAGGCAGTAGAGAGAGGAATTCCTATCTATAGGGCGGGCTTTCAAGATCAAGACAGAGATGCACTACTCCATCTGGAAAGGGCTTTCCCAGAAAGCGTCAAAAAAGAAAGATAAAAAAGACCTTCCCGGGACGTTACGTCTGGGTCTTATTCCATCTCAAACTCGGATTAGGAAGAGTGCCCTTGAACTACAGATCAATCATAATAAACAATACAAGAAAAGAAATGGATTCCCCTGCCGGCGAGAAAGGGGGAAATAGGGAAGAGGAGATTAAGGATAGATAGTCACTCCACTCCATAGATAGTGAACACATATTTTTGTTTCATTTTCAATTCCTTTCGGGTCAAAACGCGGACTGCTGGTGGGGCTATGCCCATTCTCCCTCTTCTTCCGCTTTACAACCGGAATAAGGAACCTTAGAATTCACCCTACCTGTCGATGACAAAATGGGATTTTAGAGGACCACCAGCTAGCGGATCAGAATGCTTTTTTTTTATGGAATGTCCTACTCCGGCCTGAGCTTTCCGATCAACAAATCCCCTATTTCAAGGGACATCTCCGTGTTAGGTAGGGCCAGGGATCTCTGATTAGTTGAATGAGCCCATCCCTCTGGCCTATCATTTTTTGGTCGATCCGGCTGGCGGCTCCTGCATCTCCTGCGTCTCCATGGGGGCCCTTCATACAAGTTTGCTACTAGGAGCCCCTCTAGTCGAATCAATAATCAATAGAAGTTGACTTACCCGGCTCGTCAATCGACGATCTACTGCTCCTTCTTAGTTGCGGATGCCCATGCTTTGATTCGAAAGCCCTAGCCTGTGATGAATCCCCAGTAAGATCGGAGTCTTGAATTCCTCCTCCCTTCAGTCCAGTTTTAACCCGTCCCAGCAACGTTTTTATTCCTACTGCAAGGCGAGGCTCCGCCCTTCCCCTAGAATCCACTCCGGGTCGGAGGAGCTGCTCGTCCAACTTCTTGAGCAGCCGAGATCGAGATATTGAACAACGAACATTTGATTGAATTCCTTGCCAAACCCAGGGATGAGAGGGAAGATCGATTTGACTCAAATCCTGGACCTGATCTTTACTTTAATCCTACACCGGTTAATGACGCGATGGGAGAAGTTTTTCTTTTTTCATCAATGCTGGCCCAGTCGAGGCTCGTCCATCCCCATCCCAATGGACAAACCTTTGATCCGCCCCTAGCTCTATAATCCACCCGTCTTCCCCTGCCCCTGAAAGCCCTCCTCTCCTTAGCCCTCTGTCTCAACTCGAGTCTGAAGTTCGGCGGCTTTCTCTAAAGGGGCTTATGCACTCTACTCGCTGCCTACTCCACTCGTTATCACTAAACGACGAAGCCAAGAGCGGAAGGAGGGACTTGAACCCTCAACCTCAGCCTTGGCAAGGCTATGCTCTACCATTAAGCTATTTCCGCCAGCTACGGTAGTGGCGAAGCACTACTGAGCAATTCACGTATCACTTGATACGGACGATTTCTGTTTTTCCGCCGGACCACACTCTTGCTCTTGACCTCCGATCGAGCTACGAGCACGAGTAGGTAGGCGGCTAGGGGGGCGGCAGGGCTGCCTTTTATTTTCAATCAATCTCCGGCCGTTCAGTGCCGCTATTGGTGCGAGTTGTAAGGAGTCTTCGAGCTGGGGCGGCATCCGTCTTTAAGTCATTTCCTAATCCGGCTCCTCTTATTCTACGATAATCCAAGCAGCAGCTCCACAAGTCCGCTCGGAACCAGTCAATTCCTGAGCCATTCGTTCTCCCCTCTCGGTTGGCCTTTGCCAGCCACTAGAGCAAGTAAGAGAACCTACAGTGAATGAACTTAAAGAACCGCAGATTTTGATCGGATTGTACACCTTTGTGTCTGGCTATGAATATGGATGTGCATAAATAAAAATGAAGGGACGGGACATCTCTCTCCGGGGGGAAGAGAGAGAGAATAAGCTGCAACGGCACCTCACGAACTTCTTACTGGGTCCATCCTATAGCATTTTCGAGTGTTTGGATGCACGTGTTTTGTTTTCGCGCAGTTAAGAGAAAAATTGTCCCCAAGGAAACCACTTGTGTCTTTCTTGGATATGTATGCTCAGTCCGGGTATAGATGCTATGACGTGAAATCCAAGAGACTCGATGTATCCTTGAATGTTCTCTTTAATGAGGTCGCCTCATATTTTCCTTAACCTAATAAATCAGCCCCGGGGGAGAATGGTGATGGAGATGTATTGTGGCCTTCTCCTGTTCATCAACTCGAACCTCATTCTTCTGCAGTTGATGTTACGGATCACTCTTCAGGCCAGCATCGCACTGCCGATTGTCAGCCTGTTCAGCTGACCTCAGAGGATTCCAATCACCCGGCACAGCATGTTTATTCTCGGCGGCGATTACAGTCTGTTTCCCAGGGTAAGACTACTCCAGAAGATCAGCAGTCTAGCCCAGTTGCTTTCCTTCCAGTCGCTTCCTCAGATTTTGGATTCCTCTCTCAGGGCTTTCTATGCACCTCTCCAATTTCTTATCTTGTTTTGTTGAAGTATTTTTCACTGATCTTATGTCCCCAAAACATCGAGCTTACCTCATGTCAGTTCAATCTTCTCATGAACCTGAATCATTTGCTGAAGCCTTCAATCATTCTTGCTTTGACTGCAATCAAGAAGTGGCCCTTATTTCAACTTGACGTGAAGAATGCCTTTCAACAACATAAGGGAAGGGGGGATTCGCAAGAATAAGTTTCTATTCAGCCTCCTCCAACTCCTCTCTTCTCCTAGGAATCCATACTTGGTATGCAAGCTCAAGAAAGCGATTTACGTTACGGCCTCCGACAACTAAAGCAGGCCCCCTTCTTAGCTCCTTTCTCACTGCTTTATTTTTGATAAATGGTTCCACTGTAGCCGTGCGGATTCTTCCATGTTTGTTCGTCGACGTCATGGTCGTTGCCTCACGCTGTCTCATCAACCGCTACTGTTCGCTCCTATGACTGATCAAAAATCGCTGATGCCCCAGTTTCTTTATCAAATAATGAAAAAGAAGAAGAACTTTGCCCTTCGGTTTATACTTATTACACATGGTTCTCCGACTCGTACCTCGTCGCCTTCCTTTCTTTCAAAAAAGAGGATCGATACACCCATCCACTGGAATATGAATCAAAAAACTTACTTGGCGTCTCATTAGGGTTCCAACTTCATCGCACTAAGTCTCTGTCAACGAAGTGATAGTGATTCCATCGTTCATAAAGCCAACCCAATAAGGTAAACTCCTTCGTCCTCCTTAAACTAGTTAAAGTCTTTCTAAACCTAGGTTAGGGTCCATCTGATCTGACGACGCAATACCAATAACTAACCGAGATTGGTTTTCTTCTCATTTGGCCTCGGCTATACTAACTATATAAGACTTCCTTAACTAGCACTGGAGTCTCATTTTCAGAATTAATAGGGGAGGAATCGGCTTACTAAACGAAGAAAAAGTCCTTCTTGACTTCTCAGGCGATGCTATCTACCTGATGGAGACAGACTACTAGAGCTAGCACCTTATTCTATTTAACAACACTCTTTCTCAGGAAAGAAATAGAAAAAATAAATATAGGCTCGAGAGACCTTGCATACAAACAATTCAATTCCGATCTTACGCTATGGGCGGCTCCTACGACCCCATTTCGGAGTACTACTGTAGCGCTCTATTGGGCCCTTACTTTTCTCGAAAGGAATCTACTCAATCGACATCGACTAATGCGAAGCAAGCTGATATAATGAGATTTGAAAGCGGATAATTTAATCTGTCTCTATAAACGCTAATTTAGAATCTAGATTTAATCAATTGAGAAGATAGATTTTTAGACTTATTCTATTAAGATTAATAGTGTAGCAGTGCTTTCTTACTTGGTATTCTAATTATGGCTCTTACTTTAACTTGCGCAGCAGCTGCAGATCTTACAGAAATAGTGATTTCGAGCTCCTCATAACAGTCGGTGGTTAGGGATAGAGAGTACCTTCTATGGTATGCAGGCTAGTCCCCCAAAATGCCTGTGGTTGGGAGTTTCAGATTTAGTGCATGATGACATTTCAGTTCAGCCCATTCAGGATGAGGTACATGATCCTAGTGAGGATGTAGATGTACCACAGCAGCAAGAAAGTCTTTCTAATGGTAGAGAGAAGAGACAGATTAGGCCACCATAGAGATATGGTTATGCAGATTGACTTTCTTATGCATTGACTGTGGCAGAGACTATTGAGGTTCTTGAACCTTCTAGTTATCATAAGGCTGTCTCCAGTTGTGATTCCTCTCAGTGGACTGTTGCTATGAGTGAGGAAACAAAGTAACTTCACAAGAATCATACTTGGGAGTTGGTGAAACCGCCTAAGGGCTACAGAAGAGAAATAGCAGTCAAGCTACAAAGGGAATACGAATCTCTTGAGCCAAGCCTTGGCACTGCTTTTAGTTTAGGGAGGGCGGGAAAGATGACAATTCCGTCGGAATCCACAAAAGAAGACAGAAAACATGAAGTAAGGGAAAAGACGATAACTCCTAAAGTCTATTTAGGCACCGGCTATCCTAAAGGTCTCTCGAGCCTGCAGTAAGAAGCCTAAGCGGACTACCGATAGGAAAGACAAGCAAGGAAAGATTCTTTAACAGTGGCGGAAGACTACACAGAGGAAGGAGCTAGATCGGCTAACAAGTCGAGGAAAACCCACCGAATACGTCACTCGAAAGCGCTTTATTTTATTCCCTTACTCAACGGAATAAGAATCGGGAGAAAGATCAGGCGAAGTAGTTATTGAACTAGACGAATGGCATGAACCAAAGATCTAGATCTAGCAGCCTATCTTCGGGTAAATCTCTCTTTCGACTTCGAGGAAAGGGAGAGGAAAGACAGACGTTCTTGCTAAACCGGGGGGTAACCTTCCATTATAAGTCGATTCCTTTCATAGGCGTCTTAGCTTTGTGACATAAGTCAGTAAGTAAACCTGTGACAGATGCAACTAAGAACTTATCAAGCCCTAAGCCTCCGGAACAGAGGAGAAAGATAAAGAAGATGCTAACTTAACCGAAAGGTTTGGGGGTGAAGCTGTGAACTCAAACCAGGTAGCTGGAAAGATCTTCAAATAGAGATTCCACCTCAACCAGAATAAACCGTAGCTAAGATTCTTGTACTCACTCAACAACCGACAGGAAGGCAGATTACTCGACCAATAACTATTGAAAGTAGGTACTAGCAGAGACAGAGGTCGAAGTGAGATAAGAAAAGGAATCAACAGACTAAAGCGAAGAGAACTAAGAAAGATCTTCCCTAAGGAGAGCAGGTTTCAAACGTAACTTGTTGCAGCGGATGTTGCTGCTGAGAGATAGGACTGAGTTGAGAATATCGGAGTCTCATTAGAAAGCCAGCATTGAGGTAGACAAAGAAAAGTAAACGAAACAAATAAGTAGAATCAAGGTGAAACTGGGCTAGCCTTTCTCTTATTATATGATACCGCTCTGCAGGCGCAGATTGAACCGATTGATTGGCAAGGTTGCCGTGCCACTAGAACGAAGAATTGAGTAGATAGGATAGCCCCTACTTTATCTTCTAGACGAGAGACGAATGCTTTCTATCAAGTGCCCCTTTCTTTCTCGATCAATGTATAGAATCTTTCTTCAAAGACAAGGCATAGCCAAAAAAAGGGCTAGCCCCGTTCTATTTCTCAATCTTGGCATAAAAGTCAATCGCTTTCTGGAGACAATCCAATTCATTCTGCGGCTAGATCTCTGTATAGAAAACGGTCGGACTAATAGGTTTTATGTTACGTCAATTTGAACTTGCTCGATCTGTGCAATTGCGACCATATAATGCAATCGCATTTTCGGCTCCAATTGCAGTTTTTGTTTCTGTATTCCTTATTTATCCATTAGGTCAGTCTGGTTGGTTCTTTGCACCCAGTTTTGGTGTAGCAGCTATATTTCGATTCATCCTTTTTTTCCAAGGGTTTCATAATTGGACACTGAACCCATTTCATATGATGGGAGTTGCCGGTGTATTGGGTGCTGCTCTGCTTTGCGCTATTCATGGTGCTACTGTAGAAAAGAGTTTATTTGAAGATGGTGATGGTGCAAATACATTCCGTGCTTTTAACCCAACTCAAGCACAAGAAAGATAGAAGAGCAAAGCTGCTTTCAATAATAACTGACATCCATTGATGGAGTTACCGTTTGAGGGACCTGGCTGAACTAAGCACCCCACAAATATTCTTTCATCTTGATCTCCGGCTTCGGAAAGAGTTCCTTAATGATATGCCCTAAACTAAACCCCGGGGCGGGGGATCGCAGTAAGTCGTGCCTTGCCTTCCTTCGTTGATATAAAGCAGGATGCCTACTGATTCTGATCATCCTTGGAATTGAGATTCTGTATTTGGTCTCGAAGGGTTAACCCAATCGGCATGCTTGACTTTTGGTCCGCTAACAAGATCAATGAAGGGGTTGACTATCAAATAGAATTAGTTGACTCGACTCGGTGACTCCCTTTTTCTAAGGAGCGAATGAACTACCTTTTATCCTCGGGAGATGCTTGAATGGATTTGTTGATTCGACCCTTCACATTTCCACTTAGGGAATGCAATATTCTACAGGGCTAATCCCATAGGCCTTGCCTTAGCCTTTCAGCCTAATACTTAATTAAGGACTCGACTTCCTTCCTCAGCTGCTCCAAAATAAGAACGTAATGAGGCTCTCCTAACAGGAGCTCGAAACCGCCGATAAGGGCTTCAACAACGAGTCCATCGAAACGAAGCAAATTAATTATAGTAGTAGCACTGATTGCTACTTATGCCTTCTTAGCAATCAGTTCTGTAACGTAACTCCTTCTTTTAGTTTAAGATCAGAGTCCGTGGCACCAACCTTTCTTTACCTTACTTTGATTGAAAGTTAACCCTTTGAAAGGTTAAGCTTATCTTTCTTAATCAAACTCTTCCTTTTTAGGAACTTAACTCTAACTCCTTTATTGGTATGGATATGTGCCCGAAAGACTCTCGCTTTGGACCACTTCTTTCTATTCTATATTCTATTTTGGAGTCAACTTCAAACTCTGTGAGTGGACTATTGATATTGAGACCAGGGCTTAGACTTATACACAACCTCAAGAGGCAGGAAATTTTGCTTTCTATACGAAATTCCGGTTTTTTGATACAAGCAAAAGAGTAATGGTTCGGCATCGTCTTCCGATGGAAAGTGAGAAGACTAGTAAGGCATCTCTTTTCAGTCCTTTCAGCTAGTTCCTTTCCTGCGGTTTGTCTCTCATTCTCCAGGCAAGCAAGGCAAGGGAGTGACGAGAGGGTATCAAAACCACTCTTTAGAAGGATAGCCTACATTGAATCAAAGGAGTGATCCCCACTCCGGAGATGTCGTATACGCAAATGCTCTTGCCCTTGCAGGCATAAGCGCTGCAAACACGGCTACTTCAGCTCTTTTCGGAAGGGAAGATAGTTCCGTCACTTATGGGATTAAGGGAGTTCCCCAAAGATAAAAAAAATTGGTTCGCAGCAACTGAAAAGTTCGAAAGTACGATTAACCAATCGAGTCCCACAGAGAATTGACCCCTACCCCCGCTGGTGGACAATCCCGAAGGACATTCAATGGGCTTAGATTACCACATATATTATGACCACGCATATTGAAAGAATAGCTTGTAAGAATCCGCTGTTAGCCTTTCGGCATAGAATAGGCGCCTACTGCCACATATGACCATTCCCATGAGCAGTTAACAGATATGGGCGACTGTTTGCTGGATGGAGCTTTTAAGCCATTCGAACTTATAGCTATGCCATATATCCTGGGAATTTGCTTTCTTCTTTGATCACTTGTCTGACTGACTTCTTTAAGAAGCACTCATTGATTTTGCACCGGAACTTCTCACTCGAGCATCTGACTCATCCCTCTCGCGAGCAAGCTGGCTTGAACTGTTCAAAAGTAGTATACAGACATGCTGGCAAGGTTTTGATTCCAGAGGCACACAGGACGAAAAGACCGATCATAAACTGAATTCCACAGGTTCTCGAACCAGATGCAAAAAGTGAAAGTGGGGGAACTCTTTGACAGTGCTTCAAGGACCTAGAATACACCACTAATAGACAGTCTTTTTGTGCTCATGCTATTAAACAAATCCCTCTCAGCTATCGCTTACCGGAAGATAGTATGGTATGAACTTCCAGCAAGGATGGTAAGTCAATTATCGGTCAAGAGTGCATATCATGCAATAATGAAGAGCCAGGGCCAAAATGGAAAGAGGAGTCTATCTCTTGCAAAGAGTAGCCAAGATTCTCTTCAGTTATCACCCCAAGAGTGCTTTGAAGAAGAGGTGGCTATCAGCTTTCCGACGTACGGCCAGGGGTACATCCTAGATTATGGAAGGAGAGATGGGTCGGAATCTGAAGCTTATAAGTCGTCCACTATAGAAGGCTGAGACCCTTCAGTTGAACTGGATTTGAATATAAGAGTAGATAAACCTCCTGCCATAAGGAAGGGGAGATCTGTAGTAAGAGCTCCCTCTCTCCCTGCCCTTATCTTTCAGGGAAACTCCTGAAGTTACGTCTTTCAGTACTGGGACTCAAGTCAAGTAGTTTCGATAAGCTCTTTGCTCTTTGTCAGGTGCCCTTAGTTAAGTTCCTTTTGTCCTATAGGTTCCTTCTAAAGGTCAGCGGAAAAAGTAAATAAGCGAGGAGGCCCCTATCTAGTGTTGAATCTAGCCGGAATCCTTACCGCTTGGGCTTAGGCCTTCCTCTGCTAGCGACTACCAGATCGGCTAAATTATTCCTTCAAAGACCGGACGCATAAAGATAAGTAGAGCAGCGATTGGCACTAGACTAAGTGCCCTCAGCATTTGTTATTTTTCTTGGTGCGAATCCAATCTCTTTTTGAGAAGCATAGTCAATCAATATGAAAATAGTAGTATATGCCGATAATCCTCTGCTTGAGAATAGCCTAACAAGGCTTTAGCGCAGATATTCCTCCAAGAAGCACAGTTCTTTCTCTCCGTGTACAGTGAGTCAAGTGATCCGAGGGTTCAAGCCGCTAAAGCCCTTGCTGCCCGAAAGGCCAGGCCTGATTTTCGACTTGAAATTATACCGATGATTCCCGGGTAATAAATCCACTGAAGCCTATGTTACCGACTTTTGTTTAGAGAAGGTAGAGTTATAGGACATGCCAGTCTCCGATTAGATTTTCGTTATTTGATCTTTTTGAATAAGATTCCCAGACTTAAAACTGTCAAATGTTCTTTGAAGCCGATTTTACCCTCTTTGCTTGGGGAAAGGCTCTCAGTTCTCCCAGCTAAGAGTAGACGACGAGAATGGCACTTGTGCCCAGAAGTCATTAAAAGACCGTTCGCCAACTACTCTACTATTGATTGATCACTCGTTAACCCCAAAATGAAGCGAAACGAAAAAGCCTCTTTATTGATAGGTCAGGTCTTCTGAAAGACTTGTGCCATCTTAATATTATAGTTCTCCCTCTTATCTTCTGCTTACTATTGAAGTGGTTTTTCACCCGTTGCCTCGTCTGATTTAGATAAGGAAAGACCAGACTGACTATTAGTTAGAGACGGGCCCGATTTGGTTGTTGGGTTTCTTGCAGAAGCAGTGGTGTAGACCACAGGCGGGACTTCTACTGTCGGGGGAGAATTTAGAGCGGTACGCGCTCTAAGTGCTGTTAGCTCTGCATTCTTCTGAGCGAGGCCTTCCGTCAGATTCAATCCTGATGTGCCGGGGGTAGCGTCAGTGGCCATTACAGCGATGGGACCACTCCCGAGGTGATGATACTAAGGAGGCTCTTAGTGACGACGTTGGGGAAGACAGCGGCGAGACCCGAGTCAAGTCCTCCTCATTGAAAAGAGCCAGATCGATAGATGGATTCCGTAGTTCGGGACAAGGAATGATCTCAAAGAGAACTTCAAGCTTTGGCCGAAACTGCTCTCTTTGCCCGCAGCGACTCCTTTCTTTTGACACGCTTATACGAGAGGGGCTTTAGCAGTTGATTGAGTTGAAAACTCTTTCCATTCCCAGTATTATGTACTATCAGTAGGGGGAAGCTCTTTAGGAAGAGCATGCTCGATAGCTCCTTGTCAGTTTGCGGCCTAAATAAGGTGTTTTCGAACCTTCGCACGTGATTGGACATCCACCTCCAGCTTTCTTTTAGATTCAAAATCTCACTTCATAGATTCATTCCTTCGTTACGGCGGTTGAGGGTACCTGTCGTTCAGAGATGCTATCAGAGTAGGAAAGTTATCCTCCCTAGTTTAGATAAAGCACCCCTTATCGCCCCGCAGCATCTGGTTAGGACACAAAGAAAGCGTATTCTATTCCGAAATAGCGGATTCTATAACAGCATTCTGCCTTTTCGAAGACAGAGCACTCGTGGCACACATGCTATATCCGCGAGGATTCCAAATGTTCTAATTCATCTCGTTACAGAAGATCTCCCACATCGAACATGCAACTGCTTGTCGCATACTCCTCCTACTCCGACCTACGCTTCTCACATCGCATCCTTGGTCCTTAAAGGAAAGGACAGTATATTCTTTTTTTCGGGTTCTATAAGCGTAAATGGAGACACTTCTTCCTTCTTTATTAATATGCCTCGCCTCGAAGATAAAGAAATCCTGAGTAAGGGGAGAGATTCTCCACACGAACGAACGACCCGTCAGGTTAGAACTGACATAGGTCTCTCTCCGATTCACCTATTTTACACCAACAAGGAGTCGCTTTGCTTTCGCAGTTCAGTTAGCTGGCGGGTAAAGCCGGCCTTCCTACGTCTGCGGGATTGAATTTCAAATCCAGCGCTCTAGGAACTTTGAATCGTTGTTTAACCAACGAGTTACATTTACGTACTATCAGTGCTAATATTGGCATGTTTGGGGCGATGAAAGAAATAATCGATTAGCCCTTCTACCGTAGGCATTATCTTTTTTTTTTCAAAAAAGAAATTAACAAATACTCATGGTAACCATTCTAGCCGACGAGATTAGTAATATTATCCGCGAGCGTATTGAGCAATATAATAGGGAAGTAAAGATTGTAAATACCGGTACCGTACTTCAAGTGGGCGACGGTATTGCTCGTATTTATGGTCTTGATGAAGTAATGGCAGGTGAATTAGTCGAATTTTAAGAGGGTACTATAGGTATTGCTCTTAATTTGGAATCAAATAATGTTGGTGTTGTATTAATGGGTGACGGCTTGATGATACAAGAAGGAAGTTCTGTAAAAGCAAGAGGAAGAATTGCTAAGATACCAGTGAGTGAGGCATATTTGGGCCGTGTTATAAATGCCCTGGCTAAACCTATTGATGGTCGGGGTGAAATTTCAGCTTCGGAATCGCGGTTGATTGAATCCCCCGCTCCAGGTATTATTTCGAGACGTTCCGTATATGAGCCTCTTCAAACAGGACTTATTGCTATTGATTCGATGATCCCGATAGGACGTGGTCAGCGAGAATTAATTATTGGGGACAGACAAACCGGTAAAACAGCGGTAGCCACAGATACGATTCTCAATCAACAAGGGCAAAACGTAATATGTGTTTATGTAGCTATTGGTCAAAAAGCATCTTCTGTGGCTCAGGTAGTGACTACTTTACAAGAAATAAGGGCAATGGAGTACACAATTGTGGTAGCCGAAACGGCGGATTCTCCGGCTACATTACAATACCTCGCTCCTTATACAGGAGCTGCTCTAGCTGAATATTTTATGTACCGTGAACGACACACTTTAATCATTTATGATGATCTTTCCAAACAAGCGCAGGCGTATCGCCAAATCTCTCTTCTATTACGACGACCACCTGATCGTGAAGCTTATCCAGGAGATGTTTTTTTATTTGCATTCACGCCTTTTGGAAAGAGCGGCTAAATTAAGTTCTCCTTTAGGTGAAGGAAGTATGACTGCTTTACCTATAGTTGAGACCCAATCGGGGGATGTTTCGGCTTATATTCCTACTAATGTAATTTCCGGACAAATATTCTTATCCGCCGATCTATTTAATGCGGGAATCAGGCCTGCTATTAATCTGGGGATTTCCGTCTCCAGAGTGGGATCCGCAGCTCAAATTAAAGCTATGAAACAAGTAGCTGGTAAATTCAAATTTGAATTGGCGAAATTCGCAGAATTAGAAGCCTTTGCACAATTCGCTTCTGATCTCGATAAAGCTACTCAGAATCAATTGGCAAGAGGTCAACCATTACGTGAGTTGCTCAAACAATCTCAATCGGCCCCTCTTACAGTGGCGGAACAAATAATGACTATTTATACTGGAACGAATGGTTATCTTGATTCATTAGAAATTGGACAAGTAAGGAAATTTCTCGTTGAGTTACGTACCTACTTAAAAACGAAGAAACCTCAGTTCCAAGAAATCATATCTTCTACAAAAACATTCACTGAGGAAGCCGAAGCTCTTTTGAAAGAAGCTATTCAGGATCAGCTGGAACTTTTTTATACTTCATGCCTTCCTTTGCTTGCTTCAGCGGGATCAACACCTTCCCTTGGCTTGAGTGATTGATGTCATACTACTAGCTCTTCTCTTCTGCCAACAAAGGTCTATCGAGCCTCATGTCATGCGTGAAAATAGTAAGGACCTTGCTTACGGGCTCATTAGGACACTAAAGTACAAAGGAATTCTCCACGGAATTAAGGAAGGTTTCAGAGACAGAGGATCAAAGCAATGGAAAAGCAAGGAAACGAGGCGATTTGGAGGGTTTGGTATGGTAGTGAGACCAATAGGAAACATAAGATAAGAGGGAGTATGTGACCATTTACACACGAAGGTTAAAGTAAGGTGTGTCTTACATAGCTACTGAATTCGCAAAGACTCCTTCCTCTTTTAAGTTAAGTGAGGAACTCGCCTGAGGGAAAGGGAATGCGACCTTCAACTCCCAAGATATATCATATAATAGAGCATGTTGCTCTGAAGAAAGATTGGAGTTCTTTTCCTTCGGTCCATAAACGCAAGAATCACGAGACGGCAGACATCGGCCGATGAGGCTAGTAGGGCCCTAGTCCTGTAACCAGGGCAATGAGAATTCCTAACTGAACGTTCAAGATTGGATTCAGAAGCTGAGGCGCCATGAGCGCATCTTCCTAAGGGTACTACGCCGGCCGGAGTAACAGCGGCAGCTTGCCATCATACTAAATGAAAGTTTTTTGATTAACAAAGGAATTGCCATTATATTATAAGTGAACTTACTTAACGAATTCAAGCTTCTTCGCAATATCAGGTTGGGATAGTCAAGGAAATGGAAACAACGATTTCCTTTATCATAAGTTGTTCAATCTCGCTCAAGGAGAGATAAAGTGGTAGTTGCTTCTACATTCGTACTTAAGGTAGAAGGCTTTCTCGGCTTATGCAACGTGACTTCAAGGGCTGTATCCCAAGCAAGTGTAGTCAGAGATAGGGATAATATCCACAATTTGAGTATTTGGGGGGGTATCAGACTACATTCCAGAATAGGTGGTTTAGCCAAAGATAGGTGTTCAGTAAGTCTTTACTTCCTTTCTTCATTTCATTTTTAGAGCAAGAAGCCAATGTTGTAATTTTTGAGGATGATTCTTTGAAGCAATAGTTCCATAAGCAAGTACTTTGACTTTCAAGCTACGAATAAGAGTGAAACTGACCTCACTTTTATTGATCAGTAAGTGATAGCTGTCAGGTTCGCAGAATGGCCGATAGAACCAACTGAATCCACTCTCGTGACATGATTGAAGTTCGATCCACCACTTTGGGGAAAGAGATGAGACGGTCTACCCGTCTTTACACATACGAGGAATCACTCACTGACAGACAAGAGGTCGACAACGTGAGCTTTACTGCCCTGCCTGGTTCTTGATCCAACTGCAACCCTATAGAGTTAGGTCTCTCTTTCTAAATATGATAAGATCTTTCTATTGGCGGGCCCACGGAGCGGTAGGCGTAAAGTGGGGCTTTTTCTTCTACTCTATCTCTCATTATCATTTGCGGCATCATGCTTAGTTCAGATGCACACTAGGTTCCCAAGATACCGACTGTGGTCCACGACTCTCATTCTGAGTTCTGAGTATTGTCTATAAGCTAGATCTGGCTTTGTGTTCCCACTTTCCTCTATCTCTACTCCCTTGCGGAATCGTGTGTGTTGTATTTTGTTTGATCTTATTATTCCAGGTCGGATGTCAGCACTAGGTTTTTTTGTACGTGCCGGTCATTAGCTAACCCCTAGTCAAGCTAGCCTCCTCCTCGACGAAATGCCTAATGCTCCAGCCTCTGAGCATACCAATGAAGAATTTAGAGTGTCTCTGCTTCAAGCACTCAGGCAAGACTTTGGGGCAGGATTGGAGGTCAATTACCTCAAACGAGATTGAGGTGATTTCGATCAGATGGACCCTCTCAAGAGTCACCCCGAGTTATCTTCTCGCCATGTCCCAGTCATTCGGGAGCTATCCAAAATATTGGATGATCATCACTACTTTGCTTCTATCCCAGGACGCAGGGATGCGATTCAGAAAACCAAAGAGTGCCTCGTTCTGCTGCTTGCCTAAGCTAAGCCTTCAGTGAGAGTCCCATACCAAACCCCAAACCTTACTAATAATAATAAGTAATGGAGACGGAGAATCTCTATTTACGAAAATATAGATCCAAATGGAATGGATGTCTTGCAAAGGAGTCCATTGAATGAGTGGAGACCAGTCTATCTAGGCTAACCCTATCGTCTCTTTTCTTTTCATTTGTACTAAGAGCGGTTATTCCTCCAACAGTTCCTTCTTTCAAGATGGACATATCGGAAAGGCATAAGGCCCACATCTATTAGGCGCCAAGAGAAGAGTCTCAGATGTCCATTATTCAAAACCAATAGTAGCCCGGCATCGGGAATCATTTACTTTAAAATACTTTCAATTTAAAAGAGAATGGTCTCTTTGCTCTTCGACCCTTGAAAAGAGAGTCCATTTCGCGCTTACTTGCCAAGCCTTGTCCACCCATGCCCCTCTTCCTTCTGAAAAGGAAGTCCCTAGACTGATGTCTTACCTAATACCTCAGACCCTTTTCTATTCGTAGACGCGGAGAATCGCTCAAACTATGTTTGAAAGGAAAGATTTGACTCTTTTTATACGTTATTTGCAGTTCCTTCCTTGCCTTACATCTCTCTTAATTCAATATCTCTCTCGCCTTTATCCTGGTCTGGTAGTATCTTTGTCCCTTCATTCCCTTTTCAGGAGTCCCCGAGCCTATTCTTTCAAAGATCGCATTCCTCTTATTCTCTTGTAAGAGAATAATTTGTTAATTTCTTTTTGCTGTTAAAAATCCCTTGATTCCACTAGCCTGACCACTGATGGCTTGGGGAATCAAAACCTTATTGGTTGACTGAAAGGATTGAAAACAGAATAAAGACAGGTTGTAAACCGTTAACTAAAACTACTACTTGAAAACCTACTCTTTGAGTTACTGTTTCCCTCTTACTTCTAAAGTCAACGGTGTCTAGCTGGCAGGCTTGCTTAAATGCTTTAAGAGAAAGAGTTTAGGGGCAGGCACAACAACTGCAGAGCTAGCCCATCCTTCTCATTTCACTCCTCTTGCAGTTCAGTTCCAAGCCTTAGGGCAAGGTTACGCGTAGGATTACGAGCGATTGGATATTAGAAAGCGAATGAGAGCCTGTTCGTTCATGAGCACATGAAACTCGTCATTTACATCTATGTTTCGAACAAATCGAGTTTAGACTAATCCAAGCCCAAAGCCTATTTCATAGCCGTCCAACGAATAAAAAGAATACCTGTGACAGTTCGAGCTACATCAGACTACACGGGGCAGGTCATACTATACGTAAGCGTTGGAAAGAAAGAAAGCAACCAACTGTAATTATTGGAAGTAACAAGGTTCTCTGACCTCCCGCCCTGACATCTTCTCTTTCGCCTTAAAAACGAAAATCAACCTTTGGACGACTAAGTCAGCTCGGCTCAATCTATTTCTCAGCCAGTGACTAATCTAATCCCCCCGAACCGTGCAACAGTAAGCGCCACTGGTAACAGTGAACTATAATGAGTATGAGTCGGGCCTGCTGAAGGAAAGCAATCCATTCACATAATGGGAAAGCGCTGCTATCTATCTTCATAGGTTAAGGTTGATAGCTGACTGGCCTTAGCTACTGCACTTCCTGCCAAACCACGCTTTTATACTTACTGCACGAGCACGAGCTGTGACCATTGACAAGAACGAGTGCCCTATACTTCGTAGGAGGGCTGCAGCTTTGAAATCCAACCGAGCCCCTTAGCCCAAATAGAAAGAGTTCTGGGCCGATTCACCTTTCACCTAAAACACCTTCCGCCCTGGATACTGATGAAAAGAAATGTCTTTCCCCCGTGGTCTCCCGGGGGCATATATTGCTCGGATTATTCGTTAACAATTAAGACCAGGTGCTCATACGCAACAACGGAAAGAAAGTAAGACTTCGAAACTAAGACAAAAACGCTTTTAAGCATCATTCAGATCGGTCCGATCGAATAGGCGCGGCGGAAGCTGTAGCCGCCCTATTGAAAGGGCTAGAAGAGGTTTTTTTTACCCTTCCTGCGAAGTACTGATGTGAACTCCCTCTTATTGAACTACAAAGGAAATAGAATTCTTTCACAAATGACACATGGGAGAGACAAAAAAAAGGGCAATGCGTCTTGTATGAGAGTCCTCTTTCTGAATGGAAAAGAGATTTGAATCGGTTTTGTTTAGCTTTCATTTAGGAGTGAATCAGGGAATCGGCAAATTTTTTAATAGACTTTTTAGTTATTCTCCGATCGGAGACCACTAACATCTCTTCTCTTAACCGGTCCTACTTCGCTTGCATTTCAAACTCCCCTACTGAGCTTTCCGATCAACCAATTCCCTATTTCTAAAAAAACATCTGTCTTAAGTAGGCCCAGGGATCTCTGATTAGTCGAACCATCAATGCCCTCAGTTACTTCGAAATGGGTAGCAGCAAGGCCTCAGCTACTGGTCGAACGCTCCCTGTGGGGCCATGCTTTACACTCATTAGTTGGATGAAAAGATTCGGAAACAAGTGGTCAAGGTCGAGAGGTAGCGTTTATTTCTTCAATTTCTTCCACCGCCTACAAGCTTCTGTCGATGGAGCAATAAGTTGTTATCACGCTTTCTGGTTCAGTCAAGTGACAATGGTTGGATAGGTACTTGGACAGAAGGGCGAGGTGAAGAGAACTTCCTTTATTCAGGTCAGATCCCTTCCTATAAATGCTATAACTGATGTTCAATTACCGCATCTAAGAAGCTTGAATGAAAGACCGGGGGCATCGATCGGAATTACATTAATAGAAAGCATCGACATGTGATCAAAGTACCAAAAGAGCGTTGGCATAGGTAGGACTGGACAACACGATTTTCATTTGTATCGTAGGTTGGGAATTACTATTTGATTCTGACTACGCCGGGTGTTTCATCACAAATGTAAAATCTCATGTACGGGGAAAGAAGCAAGTTGATCATTTTTCTCAGGTGAAATAGAAGAATAGCTTGAACACATGCATCTCTGGGAAGATCCCAGTGAGTTACCTTTTATTCAATCGTGATTTTAGGTTTCGCAGTTCTGTTGGCCACAAAAGCTTCGCTACGTCTGCGGGCCGGTACGCCCTACTACATCTTTTTATCTGTCATATAAATGCTCTAAGAACCTTCTGTAGGTCCCGGAGAGATATCCGGATTTTTGCACATCATGTAGAAAAAAACGTAAGTTGACTTCTAAAATCAGTCTTTCGAAAGGAGAGCGAGCAGAACTTAGATACTGGACTTTCTCTTCAATATATTCGAAAGCTTCGGTTCTCTGCTCCCACCTAGAGCTTTTCGCTTGCACTGAGGCTCTTTCACAGACAGCCTCTATTGATAAGCCACCTACCTCCATCTCCAAGGCTTAACCCAAACAAAGACTGAAGAAAGCTGTGGCTGATAGCTGAGATACGTCCACGTCAAGTCTAGAATTAGAAAGCGACCCTTAATGACTCCCATGGCTTCTCAAAGTCTTGATAGGAGAAAGAGATTCAGAGAGATGTATGTGAACGAGATTACCGGACTCTGTGAGATTTGTGTGCATTTTTTTTCCTGCTGCTTGATATTCAAATCGCGATTGAGGCCTAGGCCCAACCTAAGCCCTTACTCCGAGAGCTCAGGAAAGTAAGTAAGACGGTATACCTTCTAGATGATCTTGTCTCCTCTGCATACAAGTTTTGAAAGAAATCCAATGCTACCTGCTTGAGCCCTTCATTATCAGACACCCACTCCCCGTTCCCTTTTGCAAGCTTTCTATCTTATTGGTGGAGGTGTGAAAGAATTTAGAGTTCCGATCACCGAACTTGATCCATCTTCACCCTTCAGGCTGACTTCATTGAATGCTTCAAAGCGGAGTTGAATTGGCGCTTAATAGCCTATAGCAGAGTGAAATTACGCCCTTCCCTCTACTCTAACTGTCCATTTCATTCGCTAAGTCGTTCTCTCCTCTCTTTCACTATCGGCTTCTGAAACAAGACTTTTGAACAGCCGAAGAAGAGCTACCTATCCATTTTCAGTATCATGCTCCTTAACCAAAAGAAGGCCTAAACCCTAGCCTAGACAAAGACAAAAAGTGAAACTAGGATTTAGGTTAGGCTACCCCTTGTTGCCTTTCCCCCCATTGCCGATAGACCGAAATGGGCATCTATAATGAATGGCCTACTTATCTCCGCTGCTGGAGGGTTTGATTATGCTTCTTTCTATTGTACCCACTACTGGAATGGAACCCGGCTTGACTTTCTTTCAATGAAAAGTAACCGCCGGTATAGAAAGTCAACTTTCCAACTCTTGCATCAGGCACTTCCTTTCTAAAGATATTATATCACAAGGGACTGACTCTATCTCTTTCCCTGCTTTTCTAGGAGTAGGAGTCTAAATAAAATAAGTAATTCCGCTCGACCAAGATTGGAAGTCCCAGGTTCTGGAGGCATTAAGCAACTCAACCATCAGTAGAGGCGGGACGGCAAGGAGCTACCCTTATGAATGAACAGAGAATTTTCTATAGTAGATAGTGTCCGATCATAGCTTTATGAGTTCACTTCCAAGAAAAGTTATGTCTTAATAAGCTTAGGATAAAAAGAGAGAACCTATGATGGAACCCTATGATGAACATGCACGTGATCCCAAAAAGGCCCAGCTACCACTTCCAAGTCCACTAATGTATCTAAAGGTTTCAGCTATAAAAAGGGTTGTCTTATATATATATACTTTTTTCAGCAGCAGATGAGGCCCGGAACCTTTACCTATTCCAGTTCCAGAGAAGCTGTTAACCCAGAAGTGGAAGCGAGGAATGGAACTCTTTTCGGAAATGCAAAGTCTTCGCCCCACACGAGGTTTGTGAATAAGTGATTGTCTGATAATGAGCAAGGAATATCCGTCTTTCTGCAAAAGAGGGTGTATTGAACTCATAATTCATTAGATACTTTTTATGAATGTCAACTAAGTATCGTAAGTAAATTGCTCCCGGCTCTTCAATCATTTGATAACCAGAGTCATTCTTTGATAAATTCTCACTATCACCTTTGTTCGGTCTATGGAGCTTAGGGGCTTATGAGCCCTTAATAATGCCGTGGAATCATAAATTGGGAATCATAAGTGGGTTCTCTAGAACTAGGTGGTACAGGAGTGGTGCTGCAGTTCCTTGACGACTTGCTGGCTTATTTGGGTTAGCATTCTCTTAGAACGAATAGAACGAACTCGAGTTCTGGTCACCGGTACGGCACAGCTCTTTAGGTTATTTCGGAGAAAGGTAGAGCACCACTATCATGCTTTTCATAAAAAAGAAAGCATAAGCTTCAGAAAGAAGTAATGCAATTGGTTAACCCAACAAGGTAAGGGAGAGGAAAGACTCCTGCCGCTAACTTCTCTGTCCTAATCTCCTGTGTCGAAGCTTTCAGGAGGTCATTAGATCGGGTCAAGCTTGCTTCTTCTCGTCCCACTACAGGTCCGGACTTTCAGACCAATTCGTCGAAATCTAAAGATTGCCTCTTATTTGCCTTGTTTACCAACAGAAAGCATGGGATAAAGAGAAGGGAAAGTTCCGGCCTGTAAGAGTCTGAGTTTACAGCCCGAGTACCAGCTAAAGTTCACTACTAATTATAGAGCTAGAAAGAGTACGAAGAGAGAAAGAAATCCTAAAGGATTGGAACATAAAAGTTAGAATATTCATCTCCGCATCGAATGCAAGCCAAGCTCTTAGGAAGGGAATGATTGGATAAATTAGTCTTTTTAGCATGAAGGAAAGGATGCCAGTTGCTAAGGCCCTCGCTCAGGCGGGATAGATTAGAGCCAATAGAACTGCCACTGCCTAGAACAGCGGACCTATTCTATTCAGATGCGATCAGACATGGTTTGGGAATTGGGAATCCCGGGTGTGATGAACCAGGAAGCAGCAAGTGGGGAAGGAAACTTGGAACTCAAGCTGAACTCAAAGCAAAGCTCAAATCCTACTAGACCTGGTGGTGGTGGTTCTCTGGAACCCAGCGCCAAAGGATTTTCAAATTAGACTGGATTCGAACCTGAACAGGATAAGCAAAAAGAACGAGGAGCAGAGTGAGGAATATCGGACTGCCTACCCCTCTTGAAAGAAGTTCATCATCGAGGCGCCCTATAAGTTTACCAGGAGGGTTTGAGTCAAAGCCCTCACCATGTGAAGTCAGCTAGTCATGAAACTAATCAACCTTTTCTTCGCGTACTGCTAACTCTTCTATGATCGAGCGGTATAAAATCTTTCTTTACGCATTCAAAAATAGCCTCTTAACAGAGAAATCAGCGGTGAGGTCAGCCACCAAAAAACCTTGAAGCCATAAGTTCCAAGGTCTTCAATAGCTGCTCTTGTAACAGATTGAGGATATACCCTGCCCCATGATCCTCTCTTCTTTTAGTTTCGGGGTGAAACTTCTGTCTGATAAAGTGGTCTTGCAGGGGTGTCAACTTTGATCAATCTGCCTTTGTCCTTGAATACTCTCCTTCTCCATTCGACATGGCTTGGCTACAGCCAGACTGTCTTTCTTGAACGTAGGGCAGTTCCTTTCTAATAGATTTAGATCAGGGTCAAAATAAGACAGGTAAAAGAAAAGGTGCTCTAGCCCTATCCGCATTCCATGCTTTTCGCTATGCTTTCTTCCTTCTATTAATGCCCTATTCCGGGGTAAATAAGTAAAGATAACCTAAGTAGATCCTCGCTCAAAGTCAAAGATAGATCCGGCAACAGATCTCTGCGGGCAAGTAAGCGTGTGAAAGCAAGTCAAGCAGTGCCATATGTTGATGAGCTTAAAGGGATCCTTCTTCAATTCGTTCTATCTCGGAAGAAGAAAGAGTGAAAGATTTAGATTCCTAAGCAACCTGCTTCAGGTGTGGTATACCCCTTTCTTTCTTGAGTGGCTGATAACAAAGTAAGTAGATCGCGACCAGGCGGCGTAGGAAAGGGAAGAACCTATATTCGGTGGCGAAGTACCAGAAATGCCTATAAGGGCGAAAGACTCAAGCGTCATAACCTCTAACTGCCCCTAGACTACTCACTGGTAAGGGGCACTCTCGCTCTGAAGGGAGCTCGTCGGTAGAAGGCATATATCAGGGAGTAGAGACTTAGACAGAGGCAATTAGTCCTTTTAGGTATAGGATGCAATTCTGACTCCTTATCCATGATAGTCAAATTCTCTTTACTAGACTGTGCTCACTCCGCACTAAGCTTTCTCACACAGGGAACTTGAACTTGATTGTTAGGGTTAGACCTGACGCTTCTTCAATCTCTGCTTTCCAGCTTTGACTTATCTTTAAGACCAACAAAGAGTAGCGCTTGATTAAGCGATGGTTTTGATTCCTTCCATTCAACTAGAGGTTCCCCCTTTCATTCTATTGATTGATCAAACCATGACACTAGACGAAAAGGGTGTTACGGAGGAAGATCTATCTGACTGACAGGGATTGACTTTAGAGTTATGTAAGATTCTCCTTTGTGACCTCGGTCCGACAACATCCCATCCTCCGACTCCAACGAAGCAAGATCCGACTATTTGGCAGAACAAGCAGGCAAGCTGCGCGGGTGGGACCTGTAGTTCTGGGGGTTTGGAGAGGAGAGCTTTCTTACATACTTCCTTAACTCATAGAATGCTTAAGAACAGGCCAGCAAAGAAAGAGATCTGATGCGTCACTGCCAGTATGCCCATTTTCTTTCATTTCCTTACTTTAATTTAAAAAGCTTTCTCACAGGCTTGTACTTCTTTGTTATTGAATCACTGTATATAAGGCCTGCAAATTCTTACCTTGTATCGCCTAGGGAAAAGACTTTCTTTCAAAACTTGCCTTATCCTATTGGGTTCAAGTCCTATTGCTGCTATACCCGTATACTGGGGATTACTGTGAGCCTTCCCACTATTGGAAGAAATCCGTCACACCGCTAGGAATAGTCAGATTAGAAGTTCAAGGCCCTAAGGAGGAACCGAAGGTTGACGAGACACTAATGATCTAGGCCAAAGCTCATGGAAAAAGGAGTTCTTGCCTGGTACTCTTTTTTGCTAATTCCCAGATCCACCAGATGAGACTCTTTCCCAAGAGCCAAAAGAGAAGGGCCTGTCCATGCAAATAGCTTAGTCGCAGGAAGATTCCCTGAGGTACAATAGGTCTCATGATTATCCGATCTATGATAATCTCTGGGAAAGCTCTCGTCAACCAGTGGGATGATCATATAATAGGCAAGATGCACAAGAGTAGACTCTGGACTCAATTCGGGTAAAAGAGCGGATTCCCCAATGTGCTTTCCTAGCAGTATGGTTCATAGAATAGCGCGGAACACTAAGACATTTTTAAAAGTGACTGGTAACCTATCTCTCTGATCAATCACTAGAGAGAGTAGCGTAGCCATCACGTGAAAAGGAGAAAAAGGGTAGAGGATTTAAATACTATATTTACTATATTAAGGGGTCCCGGCCGCTGCCCTGAACAATTACAAGATCACCACTTCTCTTTCCGCAGAAGAGGTACCATTCAAAGAATGCATTGCCGCTTAACCGCGGATGCTTGCACTAAAGCTGACCTATTCTCAACAGAGATGCCCCTGATCGCCAATAGACTAGACCTGCTACATCGATAGGCTTGCCATCCTATGAGTGTTCGGCATCTTCCTTGCTCATTAGGGCAAACGATGCAATAGCTTCGGTTAAAGCAAATCAAAATGGTTGATGTCTATCAAGGGATTAAGAAAGCGGATCTATTTCGGTCTCAGCGCCTATGTCACGCTAATAAAAGGTTTCGTAACCATGAATGGTGGGCGAGGAAGATAGGAAAAGGCCCCCACACGTCTATAACTGCCTACCGCTACATACGTCCTCTTTATTGCTCGGTCTAGCGAACTTAGACCCGGGAATGCTTGGGAGAAAGCACTTCCTAACAGAGCAGTCTAATTCTTGTATTCGACGCTATGCCAGTTTCATGTGATCTAGTTCCTTTGTACTATTTATCTTTCCCTGAATATAATATAGAATCCGAATAGGTTTTTCAATCCCAATGCACGAATAAGATAGAGATTGGACTGCTTACAGAAGGAAGCTTTGGTCTTCTTAGACCCTAATTTCAATGATTGACCATCGAGTGTAATTCCAGAGTTCTGCATTAAAGTCGAAGCTAGCAAAGCAAGCAGAAGAAGAAAGAGAGGAAGTTAGGAAAGAAGAAGATCGGACAGAAGCCAAATACACAAGATAGGCTTTTCGATGTCCAATGAGCTGAATACAGATAGCAGAATAGGCGATAGGATGGGAACTCTTTCTCTTGGTTTCTTTTCAAGGATAGAAAAAGAAAAGAAAGACAAGGCCCTTAACTACGACTTTCAAAAGCTACTCTTTACTCCTTTGACTGCTATTTATACTGAAGGAAAGGCATAAGGAAGACATTACCAACATCGAAAGCAACTCCAATTGGCAGAGCAGCCAAGCTCTACCTCTTCCAAGACTTGCGAGCAATCTTCTTTATATAGAGCTACCCCAAACTCTTTTTTCTGCTCAGACCTGCTTTTAGGATAGATCCAACAAGTAAGCTCGAGGTATGAAAGGAATGTCTGCAGAGGAACTCGCTTCATCACTAGCTTGCTTGTACAAAAGTGCTGCTTTTCTAACTATCTTTAGATCTTACACTGATTTGTTAGCTGGCCCTTGGAAAAGCGAAACAGTCTCGCTGGAAGTAGCAATGGTCTTATAAACTCCTACTTTAATGTGAAGGGTCTCATTTATATATAAGTATAAGATCAAAAAGAATAGAATCTGGTCGGGAGACGCGCCTACTTTATATTCTGCTGACCTATGCAATTGAAATTCGGTAACCAAGGGAGTTCTCCTCCTATAGTTGAGATAGGTAGAATTGATGTGGAAGTGCCTCATAATGCGAGTAACTTAGTCTCAGAGGCCCTGGACAAGCAAAATCATGTAGCGGTCATGGCTGCTAAGCCTAAAGGGCATACCAAGAATTCCTCTCATGGTGCTCTAAAGGATCGGACAGTCTCCAAAACACTCAAAATGAAAGGAGGCCGATAAGACAATTAAGAAAGTTAAGGGCGCAAACTCATCCTTGATGGAGCAGAACAAAGTTCAGCTTTTGGAACAGAGGTTAGTAGGGTCATAGTGGGTGCAGAAGCTGAGTATAGGGCCAGGGCACAAGGTATGTGCGAAGGATTATGGTTCAAGTCTCTCTTGGAAGAGGTTGGCGAGGTGGTAGAAGTACCCATGAGGCTATACTGTGATAACCAAGCCGCTATACATATTGCCAACAATCCACTTTCTCATAAGAGGACTAAACACATTGAGGTGGATTGCCACTTCATTAAGAGAAAAGATTGAGTCCCAGATGTTTATCACACCACATCTTGCTTTCCGTAACCAATTAGCCAATGTATTATACTAAAGCACTCTCAAGGGATAGACTGATCGAGCTAGTAATGTGCAAGTTGGACATGATTTGGCTGTCCTTTGGCTTATTCCCCGATCGGATTGAATGGACAACTGGTGACCTCGGGTGAGGGGCACGAAGGGAAGGGTATAATCAGTCTTGCTTTCCAGTCTCATCCAATAGTCCCTGAAAGGGCCAGTAGTTAGTAAGACTCTATCTTATCTTCTATTTTATTACTATACTATATTAATGGAAGGTATGTAGTTTCAAAAAAGAATTACGGGAATGGAATTCAGGCTTAAAAGCGCGAGACACAGAGTCAGGGATTTACAGAATGTGGAATGGATAAAGAGAGGAGGTCGACTAGGACGCCAACAAAGGGCCAAAGAGACAAAGAACCACCAGCGGCTCTACCGAGTTTGCCGGGTAGCCTACCAGTGATAACAACTAAGTGGGAAGGGATCTAGTCGAATAAAGAAGGCGACTCAATAAAAGAAGAAAGTCATAATAATAAGACGCCACCGACTCTAGCGAATCCCGGTATTTGGAGTTAAGTAGGCGGGACAGGAGCACTCACTTGCTTTGACTTATTATTAGCTAGCTTGTGCAAACACTAATTCTAAGGCGAAAGAGACTTCTGTCTCACCATCCGGGTATTTTTGAATCCTCTCTCTCTCTCAATCGAATTTCTCTAATATCTCTTCTTTCTTTCGCGCTTGGTACCTATCGTCGAACTGGATCTACTAACTAGCAACTGCCTTCCCTACTCCAAGAGTTCGCTTTGAGCTCATTGATATCCACGCTTTCACTCTGAAAGAAGTAGTCTCAAATTCTGTTTATATTTAAATCCTCTAGTTAGGTTGAAAGCCATAATGCTAATACCTAAAGCAGTGAACCAGATACCTACTACAGGCCAAGCGGCTAGGAAGAAATGTAAAGAACGAGAGTTGCTGAAACTAGCATATTGGAAGATCAATCGGCCAAAATAACCATGAGCAGCCACAATATTCTAGCTTTCTTCAACAGTCTCTCTGAAAGGATCTTAGGCTATGTCCCGTAGAGCGCTATTGAGCGCTGCTTTTTCGATCAACACAACTCACTATTGAACAAAGACTGAACTGAGACGAACACTCTATGGTTCTTACAGACCAATCTCGACAAAGAAATAAGATAGATAGGACAGTAACGAATAGGAATTCACCCACGGTGTGGTGGACAAATTCATAGCAGCCGCTTTCATAAGGAAATATCCCAAGTGGATTTCATTTCCAACATTGTGCCAGTACGCAAGAAGAACGGACAAGTACGAGTGTGTGTCGACTTCAGAGACCTAAATGCAGCTTGCCTTAAAGATGACTTCCCCTTACCAATAAGCGAACTCATAATTGACGGCAACAGTGGCTTTTGAAGCCATATCATTCATGGACAGAAGTTCCGGGTAAAATGCACCTGGGCGACGAAGAGCTACAGCCAAAAAAAAGAACTCAAAAAGGTGCGAAGGGGGATGCTGGTTCTGGGGGTGTGTTTGTGGAGGGCCGAGGAGGGGAGACCAGGAAGTTCTCGTATAAAGAGAAGGAAATGGGTCTCCCTGTTGAGGAGAGTACTATGGTGGACTGGTGTGAGGAGGAGTACTCATCTGAGGAAGAACTTGATTCCGACGAAGAGGAGGACTGCCCCACTATTAGAGTCTCAGCGGAGTAGACTTTTGGGAATAGAAGTAAGGTAGAGTTCCGGCTTAAAGGTCTGTCTACCTTAGAGATGCTTACTCTCGAGGTCTGTACATTGACAGCTATCATCACTAATGCGTACATATTAAGATAGTAGGGGCGGGAAGACTAGACAGATCATATCTTTCAACCAAATCAACTCCTTCCTCTAGTGATGCAAGAACCAGCTCTGTAGGATATACTACTGCTGCTTGCTTTCTTAGTGGTTAAGCCTGGTGATTCTGTGGGTTCCAAGCCTGATTATTCAATTGAAAGATATTTCAGTGAAGATCACAAATTAGTAATACCAGAAGACTTTGAAGAAAGGAGTAATATAATGTTCTACGACTTTCTAGAGCGTTTAGCTGCAGTGGTTTCCGTTGAAACTGACATTCGAACTCTTTACTTCCATAACTTCTCACGGGTATTCTAGTAATGAAATCTTATGCTGCTCAAGAGCCCAACAAGTACAAAATCAATCCTCTTATGAGGGGCTTTACGAGTTAGCAGTCTTGAGGCCATCCTTTCCTTCGTCCTTAGGAACTAGCTACTCCTTCTTATCCCTCGCCCTGCCTTGGACAGCAGCTTGCAACAGCCGATTAGGAGTACTTGCTTGCCTTATGACTTCAACTTACAGGGCAGCGAAATCAAGTCCAATTGCTGGAACAGGAACTAAAACACCAGCAAAGGTCAACTGGCCTAGACCGCTCGTAAGAAAAGCATCTAAGGAAACTTCCACAAGCCCGACAGCAATGGGATCTCCGCTGGAAGCTGGGAAGACCTTAAGACTTAGCTTACCACTTTCACTGCAGCTAACCTTTCTCCGAAAAGGAGCCAAGGAATCTAATTTCTTACTTTGTAAAGTCAGTTCTCTTTACCTAGTGAAGTTTGCCATTATATGGAGATTCAATTGGATCTTTAGGCTTTCAATCGGATCTAAGTTCTTTTATTCTTTCCTTCTGAGCGGTCTTCCTATACTTCCTTAGCGCACATTCCATTAAGCAATAGGCGCCCACTCTAACTTGCTGCTTCTTGTTCATAACCCTCGGCTCGGAACTAAGAGACTGTCAGCTTCTTCTTCTACGGTCAAGATGAGGACGTTTATGTCATATTGAATAAGGTGAATGCGGTTCCCCGGGGTTGTCCTCAAACAAAGGTAAGATAGTTAGCATCTTAACCTTACTGAAAGAACCCGTCCTAGATGACAGAAGGATTTTCAGTATCCTTATTTTCGGGAACAAGATTAATTAGCATCTACAGCTGCTGCGACATTGGTACATCAAACCCTAATCTATCCCTCTAGAAGCAGGAAAGAGGCTAAAAAGAAAAGGATGATAAATAGACTAGTAAGAGACTCCAATTGGAATCCTAGTCTCGCTTTACTTTCAGACTAGAACTGAGATTGGACTTGCATGGATAGCTCGATTCTATATCTCTTCTTTCCTCATGAGATAGTATAGGCTAGCTAGTATTTGCATCGGATTCTCCGGCTTTCCACTAGAATGAGTGGGGGATTGATTAGAAGGATAGAGAATTATATAGCTTTCTTGAATGCTTGTTTGTAAAAAGCCAATTCCAAAGTCCTCGCCCTAACCCCTATAAAGTACTCTTATACCAAGGGGCTGCCTTAAGCCATGCTCCTACTAAACCACCAAGAGCTCTCACGATGGCCTGACATTCCTTTCGTTTACCTCTTTCTTTCCTGGAATGCTAAGAAGGAAGCAACTGTTTCACGGTCAAGTGCTGAGTCTGAGTATGGCGCTCTTGCTGCTGTTCATTCATCTGCCTTGCCTTATTTCCAGCTGTTGAATGGAGTAATCTGTAAAGGGTTGCAAATTCGGAGCGAAGCCTTCAAATATGGGGCATACAGGGGTAAGGCAATGAATATTTTATATATATCCCCATCAAAGCAAGGTAAGGAGTAGATGTCTGCCTCTTTGGGACAGTAAACTTCTTTTTTCGGATAGAGCTTTGAAGTTAAGTAGGCTGACTTGACTGAATTGCTTGCCTTTCCCGTACCGAAGACTGACTATTACATGAAGCCTGCTATAAGCTCCGACTCATACTGAACCGGTTAGATGGGAAGATGTGGGGAAGGTCTTGGATAGAGGGATTCTGTAGTAGAGTATGAATTCCAATATGTCAGTTCTTTTCCTGCACCCTAGCTTGAAGGAGGATTTCTTAAGCGATCGCTAAACCGGCCTAGTTGGTAGATGGGGCCTTACCCGATTCTGCTGAAGTCAGTTGCCCGGCAAAGTCATAAAGGAGTGAAAGGGAAGAGCATCCTCCTCTCCTGTAAGCTGAAACCTCCTCTTCTGAACCTAAGTCTGCTCTGGACGAACTATCCGATTGAAGAGAGGCATTCCCATTTGATTCAACTTACTCCAATCTGCTTTGGACCTACTACTAGGAATTCACCTAGGCTATGTTCTTTTACCGACTTGCCATATCTAAACTAGCTACTGGCAGTACTAAGAGGGAATTTTATTCAAGATCCCCTCATAGTACTGCCAGTATGGTTACGTCTAACTGCCTACTGGAGAAAATCAAGGAAATAATGAGAAATATAAAAGAAGAAGGATGCACAGTCCATAAGGCAAAGGAAGCGGCAAAGGCCCTCATTTCCATTATTAAAGTCAGGCAAAGGGAAAGCAGCCAACCAAGCAATGGGCAAGATTTTGTACTAGGTTTAGCCAAGGCTTAGCTTAGGATCCCACTACTTCTCATATTAGGTTTGTTATTTCTACTAAGAACCTAAGAGAACTTTTCTACCGGATCTACTACTGGATAGACTTCCCTATCAACTGCTCTGCTATTGGTGCTTGCTCTGGTGCTTATAGCCTCGTATGCGGATTAGGATCACGATCTTGATATTGAAAGTATACTCCCATCTTGAGAGTCTTTGAAAGCAGGAGAGGATAATGCCATTACTTGCTTTGATGGAGAGTTGCTCATAGATATGAATGGAAGAAGAATTTATCTTTCAAAGCTTAGCTTAGTTCATTCGAAAGAGTTCAGGGCTTTTGATTGGAACTTGGACTATCCTAAGGTTAAAGTGCGAGCGTGAAGCTATGGGAGAAGATCTCTTGCGAGAGTTTTGTAAAGCAATTGGCTAGAAAAGAGAATAAATCAGTCTGGGAAAGGAAGTCGATAGAAGCCCTTATTTCAATTACAGAGGTTCCTAAACACTTTTTCGGATGAACAAGATGTGAGTTCGGCTGATGCCTTCGAGGATATTGCTAACTCTCTTTCTGAAACAAAGTAAGTAGGAGATCTCTTTCGGCTGATAGGTGCATTTCAAAGACCCCGAACTCGTGGTGAAGTCAGTTAATCAATAGTAGAATCCTCCTTCTTCAACCAGTACCCGCTCTTGATGCAATAACCGGGGAATTG
The DNA here is from genome assembly GCA_963691705.1 of Viola odorata. Taxonomy (NCBI): domain Eukaryota; kingdom Viridiplantae; phylum Streptophyta; class Magnoliopsida; order Malpighiales; family Violaceae; genus Viola; species Viola odorata. The sequence goes on along the minus strand of OY829547.1, from coordinate 250,417 downwards.
AAGCATGGAATGCGGATAGGGCTAGAGCACCCTATTTTATGAAAAAAGGTAGAGATGAATCCCTAAGAGCCTACTTCCGAGGATTCCATTCTATCTTTTACTGGAATTTCGTATATAGAGAGAACTTCTTTGCTTTTTCTTTATTCTATTACGCTCTGGATTCTATCCTTCATGTGGCTCTTGAGAGAATCGAATTTCACCATTCTTCTCTCGTGGAAGTCCTCAAAACTCTATGTACCGAGAGGCACGATTCCTTTTTCTATTCAGAGGTTAAGACAACCTATTCGGAACATTTTCAGGGCTTTTTAGAACTCAAAGAAAAGGCCCTTGTTGATGTCCAAGATCGCGAAGAGCGCTATCGTCAATCGATAGAGCTCGAAAAGCACAATGAATTGTGCATCACTCGAAACGCACTTTTAAAAGAAAGAATACGAAGAGCGGCGTCGAAGCCCTATGATGGGAAACTACCACGTTAGGTTTAGAGATAGAGAAAGATGGGACCGGTTATCTAAATAGGGGGAGCAGAGCAAGTTGGGGTATAGAGCCGTAAGCGCGATGGGGGGTGACAGAGGACGTGCTCGTACGGTTCATAGAAGGGTATGATCAACTCGTTGATTGTTGGGAACTTTCACTCTTCTATATTCGAAATATGCCTTTCTAGGAGCATTACGATCTGCAGCTCAAATGGTCTCTTATGAAGTCTCTATTGGTCTTATTCTTATTGTGCGCCTTGTGAGCGCGTTTGGATCCGCGAAGGCAATCGCTTGGATGTTCCCCTAACCCAACCCGGGAACGGACCGGGGGGAACCGCAGCATGGGGAATGTCCGCGTCTCGTCGCAAGGCTCATTTTGAGTTGTGGGTCATAGGGCGGGCGGGCAGCTTTATCTGATCAAGGGCCGGGGCACAAGGGTCCTGGTACTATCCAAGTGCGAAGAACCCCGGAGATGACTGCAATGAGCAGAAATCTCACTCACCGGCCTAAACGACGAGCAAACACTCGAACGTGAGAGCAAGGGATCACCCAACGAATGGACGAGCTCCAAGGAGGGAGGCAAAAACCATGCTTGAAGAGAAGTGGCGGTCCGAATCTTATCTGAACTGCGAGAATAACTGGCTAAGCCGTGCCATAAGGCCCATTCTCCAACTCCAAACGGGACGGGGCCAAGCCTTTTGGGTTTTTAAGGAGGTTGGGTGACAGATCGGCCATAGGGGTACTCCGGGGTATAAACCAGGGCAACAAATGTCGAGCATACGACGATGCCGCCCGTTTTTATTTCATGGAAGTCCCCGGCAGAGGAAAGGGCTGTAGGTGATGGCGCGTTTTGCTTCTTATCTGGAGAGGGACGCTGAAATCGTTCCTATTGGGTCGTGCGTGGCAGCTAGTATAGATGAATAAGGGCGGGCGGCCGCTTGAACGGGACCTATTAAGAGAATAGGCGGCAAAGCTGAATAGGAAAGGGGCCGAGCTGACTGATGAGTGCCTTTTTTTTTAGCCTTTATAAAAAGGTTCTCATGTGAAGCTAACATGGCTGCCTACTCACTCAGACAATGCTCTGAACACGAAAGTGTGCGGTTCCGCCCCCTTCTCCCATGCTGAGTCACAGGTAGCGCTTCGGAAAGCACGGACGAGCCACATGCAAGGAAACTTGCACGTGTGGCTCTGGCCGGGGACCCTGGTATACTGTACTAATATGTGTAGGTCCCCGTAATTTGAGTGAGATTGTCATAGCGCAAAAGCAGATATGGTCTGGTATTCCCTTGTTCCCTGTATTGGTTATGTTCCTCATTTCTTGTCTAGCAGAAACTAATCGAGCTCCGTTTGATCTCCCAGAAGCGGAAGCTGAATTAGTTGCAGGTTATAATGTAGAATATGCGCGGGATGCGATCCTTAATAGTCCACTGTTGGCGGAAGCCAATGTCCCGGGGTCCCGGGGACTCATTCTGACTGAAACAAGGGGTGGGTCTTTACCAATTTCTAAAATATTCGATTTTAGGGAAGCCAAAAAACGTGAGCGCCTAGCCCGAGCCTTATTGAAAACTCAAGGAAAGCCTTTTAATATATGTATTCTATTAATATTAATGCGCGATGCGATTCGAAGAAAGCAACAAAAAGCCCTATCTATTCTTGCTTGTTTAGTAAAGTCGCGCTTTTCATTTTGATAGGAGTAGGTGCTATCTGGGGCAGGGCACTCTTCATTCTTCATTCGAAACTAATGAATGTCCGGTCGGGGCTTTCTGCCTTGTTATCAAAAAGGGAGTTGGGTAAAGAAAACTCCCTCCTTGGGCGAGCACGAGGCTTAGTCAAGTAGAACCGGGTTGCGCTGCTTGATGCTCCGATCGAAAACAAATCAGTGGGGCCATGCCGGTACGACTGAATATGCATTAGAAAGGGAAATCCCTCCCCTACGACACCAAAAAAGACGGGCCGAACTTCTACCCGCCCGCTTCCATAGAACAATATCGTGGCAACGTAGACCTAAGTGGTATCATATTGGATCCTTGGGAACCATCACAAGTACGGCCGGCCTATATTTGAACAAGAATGCCGTGTCGTCCGGCGGAGCCTAGAAGAAGGTGACTCGTGCAGACAGCTGACTCCTTTTCAATAGAAAGGAATAGCCAAACCAACTCAGCTGTCTGGTCAATCTCAGAGATCTTATCGGCTGGCAAACTGGAGACAGACGACCACGGTCCCGACCTTACCAGCACCAGAGGTGTACTAATCAATGAACTCCAGAAACCTACTTTCTTTTCTGAAAAAAGAAACCCCGGTCACGACATGTTGTTTGTTGATATTTATTGAGGAGTTTGATGGAGTTTAGCTGACTGAATCCATAAACCCAGACCCCCCTAACCTTCGTAACCAAAGCGTCACGACAACATCCAAAGGTGACTTTTTGATTCTTAAGTAGGGGGCGAGGAGCACGTAGGAATGCCGACCACTACTTAAGCCTAAGCCACTTGTGGCTGAGAGAAATCGAGCAGCACCTTGTATAGGTTGTGCGGAGCTTGAAGAACCCCTATCAGAGAATGCCATTGCGCGCTAGCCTAGCTAGCTAGCGTTTTTCAGCTGGCTATTATGTTAGTTGTAGCGCGCCTTCCCTCCTTCTCTCACTTCGGAAAGATTTTGAAGTATTTTATTATGATGACCTGGTCGAGGGAGTACGATACATCGGTGTAAAAGATTGAGTGGGATCTGTGAGGTTGGTTATAGTAAGACCTGGCCTAGAAAGTCTCACTCGAAGGTGAGGCATGTGAAACCTTTACGAAAGATGCCTCGACAACATGTATAGAAGTGAGTGTTATATCTTTTCGTGCATTGGTATGGGGTTTCTGTGGTCATCTATGACATTAGAGATCCTGAGATGTGGGAACCAGATAAGAGGTATCACCATGTCCGGTTTTAGAGAGAGGACGGGAACAACCCTCGAAGCAGATGGTGCTATCGTATAGAAAGACCGCTTTTAGGTATGAAAGATGATCTTAACTATCAATTTCATAAAAGAAGCAAGAGAGAAAGATTCAAGGTGTGTCAGTAGATTGATTGCTAAAGTGCTACTTTGACTTAGTAGAGATTTTTTGGTGTTCAGTGTACCGAGTATAAAATCATTATTAGTGAACGAAGGACCAACGACGATCCAGTTCTACAGGAGAAGGAGCAGTAGAAGTAGGAGCGAAATGCTCAAAAGACCACCAAAAGTAACGACCACCAAGATACGCATAGTGATTCGATCTTTTGATCACCCATTTTTTGAAAACAATTTATGGGGGCTTCCGCCTTACACACGGAAGATTGGATTGCCTGAATCACGAGTCTTATATACTGTGTTACGATCACCTCATATTGATAAAAAGTCCAGAGAACAATTTGAAATGGAAATAAAGAAACAATTTCTGGTCATAAAAACAGAAAGGCATGAATTGCGCAAGAAGTTCTTTCGGTTAAAACGCCGTGCGACTCGTAGGACATAAGACTGATTGGTCAAGCCAAAAAGATTGCCGACAGGATGCTCCTACCCCACCATGCCTGGCCCTTTACCTTACCTTAAGAAGTTAAGAAGAAAGAGGGGGGTATGAAGCGTGGGAAACACTGCAAGAAGTGTATGATACAACAGATAACCTTAAGGAGTGGCGGCAAAGCTCTTGATTGATCAACGCGAGTGAACTGTGCTTAGACGCTTCGTAAAACCGCACCGATCTACGAGAAGAGCTGATGGATGAGTAGGCTTCCCTTTTCGATACACGGAATGTGATCTGGGACACGATGGGAGTTTACGTGCCTCGGTAGGAAAGAGATCACCGGAGTATAGCACAAGATCGCCTTTTCTTGCTGCCATGGGGTCGACCTGTAAACAAGGTAAACCCAATGGGAACCAAAAAACGGGAGGGTACCGCATTGGGCAGAAGATGATCCAAAAAGCGAAGGCTCACCCAGCTGAAGGAAGGAGGAAGCGCTACGCCCCTTATTATTAGATAGAGAAAGGGGAAAAGGGCAACCTATCTTACTAATAATAAGAAAGGGGGTGAGATAGGCGACAGGTAGCTTGCTTCCAAACCGGCCCGGCCGCGAGGAAGAAAGAGATCTTTGCCGGTGCTGACTTGGATCTCGGGTGACGGAATAAGGCGGCCAGAAGCGACGAGCAGTCGCAGTCGAAGCTTGGCTACAGCGAAGCGCTTACCAAGCGCGAAGGAAAGGGCCTTCGCCACTTGAGCCGTATGCGGGGGAACTCGCACGTGCGGTTCTTAGGGGGGGAGAGCTAGTAGGAGCCATCCTATCCCAATAGCGTATATTTGGAGCTCAATATGAAATCCTATTTTATTGCAAGACCCGTTCGGATAAGGGAAAACTCCAGAGATTGCTTCGAAGTAAGATCCTTCCGTTGACTCTTTCCTGAACTAGAACGGGGGGGTGAGAGGAAAAGAGGATCAAAATGTCCCATCAATAAAGTGAGGGCTTTCCGGACCTCCCCTTTTTTTCAATAAAGAAGCCCAGCTCCCTAAGGGGCCCCTCTCTGATAAGGAAGGAAACGAATGAATCTCAATTTGATTTTATGACAAATCTGGTCCGATGGCTGTTCTCCACTAACCACAAAAGTATGCTAATAATAGTCTTGAATTCCTTAATCCAATATTTGAAGTTTTCAATACTTTGATTTTATTTAATTACTATTCATGTACTAATTTGACTGAATTTCATATTTTGAGCTTTTCTTCTTGTTATATTTTTCTTGTTTTTTATAGGTTTTATCTTGATTTTGATAGATAGAATCGAAACACAATTCTTCTTTTTTTTTCGGTATACCGCTCCGCGAACAAGGAGCGATAGAAGCAAGTGGGCTGTGATGATGTCAGAATTTGCACCTATTTGTATCTATTTAGTGATCAGTCCGCTAGTTTCTTTGATCCCACTCGGTGTTCCTTTTCTCTTTTCTTCCAATAGTTCGACCTATCCAGAAAAATTGTCGGCCTACGAATGTGGTTTCGATCCTTCCGGTGATGCCAGAAGTCGTTTCGATATACGATTTTATCTTGTTTCAATTTTATTTATTATCCTTGATCCGGAAGTCACCTTTTTCTTTCCTTGGGCAGTACCTCCCAACAAGATTGATCTGTTTGGATTTTGGTCCATGATGGCCTTTTTATTGATTTTGACGATTGGATCTCTCTATGAATGGAAAAGGGGTGCTTTGGATCGGGAGTAATCACTAGTGATAGGGCAAAAAAAGGGGGGAAAGACAAAGGAAAGAGCGATGCCTACATTAAATCAATTGATTCGTCATGGGAGAGAAGAAAAACGGCGCACGGACCGTACTCGAGCTTTGGATCAATGCCCCCAGAAGCAAGGAGTACGCCCGCGTGTTTCAACGAGAACACCGAAAAAACCTAATTCAGCTCTACGTAAGATAGCCAAAGTACGGTTGAGCAATCGACATGATATATTTGCTTACATTCCAGGCGAAGGTCATAATTTGCAGGAACATTCTATGGTGTTAATAAGAGGAGGTAGAGTTAAAGATTTGCCAGGTGTGAAATTCCATTGTATTCGAGGAGTCAAGGATTTGCTGGGAATTCCGGATCGAAGAAGAGGCAGATCAAAATATGGTGCGGAAAAACCAAAATCGATATGAATGGAAGATGCCTCTGGAACTTCTTTTTCTCGGTCAGGAGAGGGAACAACCACAACGTTACGCCCTAAAATAGAACTATACGGAGCCCTTCCGAATGACCTAGAATTCCGTCTACTACATCTTTCGGGACCCATCGCAGACCACAAACAAAAGCCTTTACTAAGACAGGTGGCCTCAGAAAAGCTTGTCAAAAGACTTTACCCCCCAAGAGCTGGCCCAAGCAAGGGCATTTCGGCAGTTGGTCGGTCAAGACCAGTTGGGGACTTTCCAAAAGCTCCTTTCGACCTCAGCTCCGCAACAAAGACCGATACAAAGAAGGGGACCAGACTGACTGGGGGAGGAGGAGAGGTATATAGTATATGGATTCATTCACAGATGAGCCCTTGCCTAGTTGTAGTAGAGGCAGTTTAGTAGCAGCCGTGGTTAGGGCATTGCTGTTCTCTTTCAGGCGGGGCCACAATACAGTAGTTGTTGTTCTCTTCTCTGTTGCATAGGCATAGATGGGGTAGGCAACTCAAGCAAGACAGAACTACAGAACTAACTAAGCAGTAGCCACCTGAAGAGCACCTGAATAAAGAGCCAACCTTCAACCAATCGCCCTGTAGTTTTCATCGCCGGTTCTAGTAGTTCAACGGGGCGATAGACGCGCCGCAGCCACTACTTTGACTCCTTTTATGCAATTATGAACTCCACATAACTTTATCGATACCAACGCAACTTATCCTTTTGGAGCTGACGTAACAAACTACGCGAGCCTCCTAACGAAGCCAACATAAATCCTATCCGAATAAAAAAAATAAAAGGCAGTTTCATTATGGTGGTATACCAGCCGCCTGTTCTGGAACTTCCAGTTCCAATCGAAGCATATAGATCCGTAAATAGATTTGTATGTATAGCCACTTCAGTCGTGCTCGTCGTTTCTCGAAAGTATCTTTTTTCTGGGAACATGGTCAACCAGAAATTATTATGTTCGCGATTCTGCATCCACCGATGCAGAAAATGCTCCAGTTTTCCATTCTCATATGAGGCCGGAAAGTTTTTTAGCAACAGGTCGGCACGAAGTAATTCATCATGTTCAAACATAAGCCGATCGTTCGTTAGGGACGGTTTATAGATCATCAAATTCCCACAAATGGAATGAAAAGTGGGTCCATGTAAATGATCGAGACCTCGTAAACAACAACGCTCCTTTCCCATATGGAGTTCAGAACCCAAAGGCAATCGTTGAGTGAACTGTATCTTCTTTGTGTTAGTTGACCTAAGCCGCACCATTACTGCTGGGGTGGGGCTCGGCCTCCGAACCGTACGTGAGACGAGTTTCTGCCTCATACAGCTCGGGCCGAAGACCGGGGGAAGTTTAGGAGAGATGGGGAGACCCAGCTGCTGCCGGTCGGGGCGGGGATAAGCTTGTGAAGAAACTTTCATATCCCCCCCAAATCCTATAGCGCTTCGCGTTCTTTCTATTCCATCCCATTTCATTCCGGGATAGGCGGCTAATACTAATCTAATAAGTGAAGTAGTCGTCGTCTGACCAATTGGTTCGGACACCAGACCGCTCGTGCCCGCCCATTCTGTCTCGCCCTAAATGGAATGGCTCTCTTGGTTAAGCTGCGCCCCGACCCGAGTCCCCATGTCCGCTCTTTCTCCGCCCGCAACCCAAGAAGTTGGCTTTGCCAACACAACATTAGTTAGGGCCGTCCCCTTCATTCTATGCTGACCTCGGCCCGGGGCTGGCTTTTTGGGAAGTCCGTTCCCACCGCGCTCACGGCCCGGCTGGCCTGCCAGCGGAAGTGGGAATTCTTCCGTTCCCTGGTCAAAGATTTGGTTGGATGCGGGATCTACTCCACGAGGAGCGGTACGGACGTAGATGATATCATCACGACCTCTCTTTTCGTACCGCTAGGGATGCTTAACGCCACTTCGCCAACTGGCGTTACCTGCGCTTTCGTGTCTCTCAGTGTGGTCAACACTGGGTGTTTCCGAGCAGCGAAGCTTACACCCATTCGCATTAGTTCATCCAAAGTTCCTTACCCTTATGCACGAATTATTGAATAAGCCATCTTCTTATCAAGGTGAAGGAGTCAACTGAGCATCTCAGCGGCGGGATTGAATACCCGGATCGAATCAGAGTTCACGCCGCCCGCCCTAAACAAAGAGGAGGCGTGGGCCACAGGTCGCACATAAGCCGCCGGGTCGCACGACAGAAGAACACCCAACATAAAGATGCACACTCCTCCATGTGAAATATTCATCTTCATTGGAGCTTTTTGGTAGTAGTCGTGACCAACAGCCATCAGCTGTCGGCTCGTTGATAAGGCGAGAGCTTCAAGCCCGATTTCTGGTGGCACACCCTCCACACAAGCACCCCCCTTCGTCGGGGGGACGGGGAAAGCTACAGGCCCAAAACCTTCGACCCTTCTTTCTAAATGGGGGTGCCCGGAGCACCTCATCTTGTCATTTCGCCGTTGCTCATTCCCGTTAGGCCGAAGTGTTTGGCGTTTCCTTCTCCGCGCCCGCTCACGCTTCGCTGACCTATCGCGTGGTAAAGAGAAGAAAGTACGAAAGAATAGTAAACAGAGCACACCGCAGAAAGATTCTAAATATGAGAAGTCCCCTTTGGATTCGAGAAGAAGGAAATGAAGAACGGGAACGAAACGAAATAAGGCGTTTCTAGCTCTAGTTTCGGGTGAGCTTCTCCCAATTATGTCTGGTAATAGAGTAGGGCGGCTTGCTCTGACCAAGACTCCACTTTTTGCTCTGTTCATGGAGCGTATAAATTTCCTGGAATGTAGATAGACCAAAAGGGGGAATGAAGAGATAGGAATAGGAATTATAGTACCATTGGAAGAAGGGGCACCTATGGGAACATCTCTACTGACAAACCATTTCAATAGTACGGGTGCTGCCGTGCCACGAGGCACGACCATGGAAGTAATGAAAAAGAAAAAGTTATGTAGTTGGACCATCTACTATATCCGTTCGAGTTTCGCTTCTCTAGAGAAGGTGAGAGGCTAAAAATGAAAGTGTTCGCAACGCATACCGAAAGGATACCAATGAAGCCGACCATTAATGACTAGTTCGAACACCAGGAGCGGTCTGATCCCTACTTTGTCTACGACAATACCTCCTGTTGAGACAAATTGACTTTCAACAAGCCATTTATCAATCACATTTTAAGGCGCACCAGTCATCGAGACAAAGGACCCATCCAAGTGCCCTTTTTTACTAATAAACACACACGGCCTTTGCTCTTAGAACCGATTGGAAGGAAAGCAGCAGCTCCTCCTACATACGAGTAGGGCTTTAGCATCTTTTTTTAGATGTTATAGATAGCGGTTGAAGTGAAAACGGAAATCAAAGTATGTACGAGCGGAAGTTTTCATGCCAGCAAGTGCCTTTGTTTCGGGAAAGTCAAATACCCTTCTTGTAGTGTATAGTGGGGAATCCACTATACCGTAGTGGAGGTAGAGTTTAGTAGGCCGCTAAAGCCCTCCTTCCCATTTCATAACAAGTATAGCCAGCTCTATTGCAAGCCTGGTGTACCCGGAAAGAAGTCAAATAATAAGCTAGCAAACCAGCTCCTGTCATGTGCGAGAGTCCCTGTTTCCTTATGCGTACCCCGTTATAGAAAGGCTCGAGAGACCTTGCCTTTCTATAATCTAATGAGGAATCTTTGCCCTTTGTTTGATCCTGCGGTAACATAATTGAATCAGAAGCTTTGGGGCTTGATAGAAGAGCCCCAGCTAGTTCAATTGAATCAGCTCTTGAAGTGAAGGAAGAAGTTCTTATCTTGCATTTCCTCTACCTCTTAGTGATCCTGAATAGACTCTAAAGGCTGGCTAGCCAGCTTTACTAAGGTGTCCCAATTCGTAGAAAAAGTGGACCGTCCCAAGCACGGAATATATTTTCTTCTTTCTTTGCTTCTTTCTCTTTTCGTTGGCTAGGAAGAACAGAGAAAGTCTCGTCGTTTACCGCTCCGTGGGCTTCTATCGCGGAGGATCTTGCTATTAAAATTAAAGCACCTGCTATTCAATTAGCTGTTATTGAATCGACTGCTATTAGCTCTCTCTATTTTTCTTGTAACTGTTACAAATTCAATCTGGATTGAAGCTATTGTCCTAGTGAATTGAATCTGAGTTCCTTAGCTGATGAAAGCGTGATCTCATCAATGCTTGTGCTTGCCGGTATCTTTCGTTCTTTCGGCCAGGACCAATTCAGCCTAAGGCCATGATCGAGTCATGACGAGCTAGAGACTGATGACGCTCTTTCAAGGACCGGAAAAAGTCTCTAATGCTGATGATCAAACGTTGCTTCGGATGTGTATGAGAAGGAAGCTTCTCTTGCATTGAAGGACTCTTACTGCTAATCCGCTATTCTATGAGCGTAGACTAGAGAAGAGAGTAACCAGGGAATGAATAGATTAATCTTATAATCCAGTAAAATAGCAGATGAGAATAAAGATAGAAGAGAGAGTACAGTCAGGCTAAGGGGGAGAATTTCCAATTTTCTTTCAAAAAAGCAAGATCTCTGAGAAAGAGCAAGAACTAGGGGACAGACTAGCGGAATAAAAGTGACATCCATACGGAAATACCCCGTTTTTTTCTCACTGGGGGGAAGCCGCAGTAATGCTCACCTTTTCTTACGCAACTAATCCTTCCTTCGCTGCAAATGGCTGAGCTACCGCACTATGTTACTTCCATTGATTGGTTGATTAAACAACTAGCACTAGAGCCAGTATAGATAAATAAATAAACAAGTTCCGCTGCCATATTTTATTTTTTTGAAAAAATAATATAATTATTTTCCTAAAGATATAGATATTACTGTAAACAAATATCAATTTGTTTTTTTCCCATGGTTGGGGGCAGTGATCCCTGGGTGTCGTAGAAAGAGGAACTACCACTGACTCTGCCGTGGAATCAAAGACTGACTCACCACTTCGAATTGAGGATTTTTTAACTGAATAAATTCCTCAACCAGATAATTAGGATCTACCAATCGATTGGCTTGTTAGGAATGGGGATCAACCCAATATCAATTTACCGGATAGTCTTTCTTAGCAGCTAGTAATCTACGATGCTACACTTGAAGCTTGAAGAGAGTCCTACTGTCGGCTCATCTTCTATCTAAGACCTCCTCAATGAGAGGATGCCTGAAAGCTGCTCTTTTATCAGGTCTAGTTGCGGTTCGCTCTTTCACTCATAGCCTTGAACAGAGGAATCTTTGACGGGATATCTGTTCATTTGTTTTTGTTTGTTTTGCATTCTGTACCCTGGCAGGGGAATTTATGGATTTCCGTCCCTTCGATACGATACAGTCTCCTATTTCGATTTGCTTACTAAACTTATAACTATCTTTCGAGCTACTGCTTACTCCACACAAGCAAGGACGTGGTCTTGCCACCCCATTTTTCTTGTCGTTAGAGTTAGCAAGAGAGCTGGTAATCCTAGAAGATAGGCCAATACATTACTTCCTAAATAACCTGGTACTGCTGCTAATGGGAAAAGCAACTTCTCGGGTTTGTTTATGTTTAAGGCCCTCTCCCTCGGTAGAATGTCGAAGTCTCGTTAACCGATTAACTTTCATTCATCCTCTCGTTACCACGCTAGCTTGGCTTATGGCTTTGCTCCTTTACTTCTGTTGTCGGCATACCTGTCTTGGCCTTTTTAGAGAGTTCCACTATAATAAAGAATATAATAAAAGAAAGCCGTGGACTATAAGCCCACCTTTCACCTGTCGTTAGCTATTATTACTACACTCACTGGCCAATATAGTGAACCCAATCCGTTATCGTTATTAGAACTTCTCAGTTACGCCTATCCGTAGGTGAATGTGGTCTCCGATCAGTTCAACTGAGTAAGTAGAGAAAGAAGTGGCTAGCTTTATTTAAGAAGGTCGTAGATAAGTAAGGTAGTCGCATAAGGCTAACTATGGTCATAGATCAGTAGAGTGTTACTGAACCCGTAGGAGAAGAATAGAAACTGTCAATCCAAGACATGAGGCTTTCTCTTTAGCCCACCCTTTCCTTTCGGTTTTTCGAGGGAACCCCCGTCTAGAGGCTTAGGTCGGTTTCTTGCTCGAACGAGTGAATCAATTCGAAAAGAAGGCTTTAGTGCGAGTTAAAAGTACGCTTGCGTGGCGTTGTAGTGCTATAAAACCTCATTTTTCTCATCTCCAGACCCCCACGACTATTCAAAAAGCACTGCTCTTTCCTCACATCTACCTAACCAACAAGGACTACCCTCAACTAAGTCAAGAAAGGAATGTGTTTCCCCTGTCGGGCCCACCGAAAGAAACCTGACGCACTTTGGCCGGAGTGAGGCCCCTCAATAGCAATAGTAAGGCTATGTTTGCTGCCGTAGGAGGACTAAGGGCTTTCTTTCTCGATTTCAAAAGCCGCACCAAAACAGGTGAACTTTTTGCTTTTCTTCTGCCTAGCTCTCTAACGCTCGGGGCATGTGCTTTTCATATGAACTTTGGAGGTTCATTTCTTCCAATTCGCCGCTTTCATCAATGAATTGTGCCATGGATGGCACTGGTGGAAGCTTGCAGGCTCCCCTTTATTTTATACATCCTAAATTTGAAGATAGGAGAATGCTTAGGAGTTAGCTAGGGAAAGGAAAAAAGAGAGCTTCTCAGTCCATCTTGGGATTGCTTCAAATATCTTAAGTGATAGATCACCAGTGGTCACGTGAGCAGGGGATACTTGTTAGTCTGGTTAGCGATTAAAGTAATCAGGCGGGTTGTATGCGAGAAGCCATGCTGATGCTGAGTTCACATCCTCCGAGTCGATGGTTGAATGGTGAGTAGATAGAATCGACTGCTCATGGGGGTGTAAGAAAATCCTGAAGTTGAGAGACTCAATTAGGCCCTATTTGCAATGCATTATTGGAAATGGTGAATCTACATACTTATACTTCTGAAAACTGACATCCTATAGGTTCCTTGCTTCTGAAATATAGCTTACGAGTTCTATATGAAAAGTTCGAAGTCGATTGGAATTGGAGAGCACATCACACAGCTCTATTGCCACAACGCAATTAGTAGCTTTCAATCTGATTCATCGGTGATAAAAACCTTTCTTCTTTCCTTGCTGATCGAAGAGTGATCCAACTAGGTTAGGTCTCGGGACAGATGGAATGGTGACTGTATTGGGTTGTCTTCGAGGCATCTGCTAAGGCCTCAAGGGACAGACGCCTAGTAGTGCTATGAGTGGCAAGTCCCACGGTTGAACAAGCAAGTTTAAGCCCGCCTTTCATTTCAAATATCATGAGTGAAGAGATAAGAGATGGCTTCTTTCTTTCTTGGACAGAGGTAGCTACGATCGGTGCTATTTCCCAGGCCCGTAGGGATCGCTCACAATGGGGCTGTGAAAAGAGTGAGAGAGTTCCCATCCTGTTCTTATTAGCCTTTCGCTGTTCATCCGGTAAAAGCTGCGAGAAGCTAGGGAACTTTCGGGAGAAAGAATCATACTAGTTCACCTCTTTTTTCTAAGTTTCTCCATTTGACTCCACAGGTCTCTCGAGCCTTTAGAACCCTATCTCTGGATCAAGCTGAGCCCTATAGCAATAGACTGTTGGTTAGGCACTTTAGACTCTCACAGAGACTAGCGTATTTAACCGCGGAACGTACCTTTTCCCATACTACAGCAGGGTTTTTTACATTCTATTCTTTTCAACATCTGCTTATGCAAGAAAGGCCTCGAAGGGCCTAAGCTTACTCATACTATTCTCTATAAAGTGAAGATCCAGACTGTAAGCGTAAGGGATTGATTTCAATTCTTTATCAATGGCCTCTTTACCTTTAGCTAAATTGCTTTTAAAACAGGTAGTTGGGATTACCATCTGATTCATTAAACGTTGATTTCTCATTAATAAGATCGCAGTCTGCTTGCTTAAGGTTATTCTCTTCTAGATAAAAAAAAGATAGTCACACAGCTTTGACAGAACTCATATCGTAGGCTCAAGACCCGTTAGCGAATTCCTAATATGTATTTACTATTTCGTTCTCGAAGGAGTTATAGCGCTTTAGGTTTTGAATCCTTCATTCTCTTTTGATGGGACCAGTTGGAAATCCGCCAAATAGATAAGGTCACCCAAGAGTGGCATTGGATTATTCTTTTGGAATAGAACAACAAATAGAATAGAATTGGCCTTTGTGCTTTTGCTTTAAGTCGTGCTTTTCGTCCTCCTTCCCTACCTAGAGCTGAAAACTTGACCAGGCAAAGGGGGATTTTCTGGGTTCTTGGATACATCCTTCCTTTGGTTGATTATTCATACTGACTTGTCTTCCTGTTGGTAGTTGTGAAAGTTCCGATTTCGAGCTTAAACAGCGGATAAGGAAGGATCAATCAGTCCCCTCCCGAATCTGCTTATTGATACCCGTACATACAAGGATTCTTGGTAGTCATCTCTTTCTGCTTCCTTTCTTTCATACATACTTTCCAAAGTAGTTTTCTAATTAAAGGTAATGAAATAGCAGCTGAGTCAACAGCACCGGGATGCTGATTCCGCCTTCATTCATTCTGCTCGGCGCTATATTCACTATAATTGATAACAGACGTTTCGATTATATCATATAGAAAGAAAACGGATTTTTTTTATGCTTTACTTTTTTTTTCAAGAAGGCAGAATGATTTGAATGTTCCGGGGAGATCGAATGTTAACTAAGGACTAGTAGTTTACCAACGCGTTCAGAACCAGCCGTGAAGAAAAAAAAGAAATGGTAGCATGAAAAGAAAATTTTTCAGTTATATGGTTTGGCTTTTTAAGATTTCTTCTTACTTTCGCCGTATTGTTGATAAGTCAAGCCCTTGGGGACTGGGCCTTGACTTGGTGCACCGATCTCGGGTTTGTGGAATGGGTCAAAAATTGACTTTCTTCTATGGATGGAGTTCCTCTTTCCGTCGGAGGTGATGGAAGCGGTGCCAGCTCTTCGAAGCAACCGCCGATCGATCTCAATCTTCCTCCGGCTGATGAGCCTGCATCACCCTCGGACCACCTGGACCAAGGACCTCTAACTCTCTCCGAAGCGGAGCAGCATATTCTTGCTCGCTTAGGTTCAAACCTGACGCTAAGCCTTTTGACGAAGCGCGAGCGATCGCTCAACTAAAAGGGCGGATCGCCGATCGGATGTTGGAATTGGATCCCAAATCAGCTTCCTTTTTTCGAGAGCACAGAGATTATTCGGGATTCAATTCTTACAAGGAACCAAACAGAATACCCTTCTCGCACGCTGTCGCAGAAGCTTGCCGATTTGAGTCGATCGGATGCCCACACTTCGTCTACTTATCGAGACATGTGTAAAATACGCCGAAAGTTTAATGAGCTTGGGACTTCGAAGTAACAGGATTTGATGTTGCACAATCTTCAACTCTTCCCGGAATCAGGGGTTTTTCGAGAAAAGGTCCCATCCTCCAATATCATGATTGGGTCGACCAGGCCAGATCACGAGTGAATAGAAAATCGAAAACGTACATAGCTGTTCCAGCTGAAATACTTGGAATAATTCTACCACTTCTACTAGGAGTAGCCTTTTTAGTGCTAGCTGAACGTAAAGTAATGGCTTTTGTGCAACGTCGAAAGGGTCCTGATGTAGTGGGATCATTCGGATTGTTACAACCTCTAGCAGATGGTTCGAAATTGATTCTAAAAGAACCTATTTCACCAAGTAGTGCTAATTTATCCCTTTTTAGAATGGCTCCAGTGGCTACATTTATGTTAAGTCTGGTCGCTCGGGCCGTTGTACCTTTTGATTATGGTATGGTATTGTCAGATCCGAACATAGGGCTACTTTATTTGTTTGCCATATCTTCGCTAGGTGTTTATGGAATTATTATAGCAGGTCGGTCTAGTAATTAGGGGGCGGCCGTTCGGTCGCCTATGATACTAGGACCAATAGGTCAAAAATGGGTTTGTGCCGCAGGTGTTGAACGATCTACTCTACACAGGTGTGGGCTTACAAGGGCTAGGGCTCATAAACCCTTTATTCATCAATAGGGCCCTGGTCGGTCACTTTTCCGGGCTGGGATCGATAAGTGGAAGTCATAAAAAAGAGATGTTTCTCTTCGCACCTCAGATCAAGAGGAAGGGTAGCTTGTCAAGCTGGCCTATATATATTTATATATATTTTTATAAATAGATTATATAAGGATATAAATAAAAAGAAAGATTCGCTGTCTTTTAACCGGCCGTTCTTCTTTGTCAACGCTACTAAGGACCTATAGGTTCGCCTACTTGACTTATGAAAGATAATGAGAATGGGTTATTCAAAAAGGAAAAGGCGCTACTATACACTATACAATACATTAGTAGAAGTAAGCGTTAGCCTACCCTACTAATGTATTGTATAGTAGGGTGTAGTATAATAGGCGAGCGAGTTAGCGAAGACGCTTAGGCTAATAGATAAGAGAGCGTCGGTGCGTAGCCTTCATTCTACTATGCTACGCAAAGGTTACGAAGTCACTTAGCTCGACGTTAGGAGAGTCAAGGGGGAGCGCCATACCTAACCTACATAGAAGAACCGCTGTTCGCTTACTTTCTAAGGTCTAACCTTTCGCTCCCCTACTGAAAGGGGCAAAGCCGCTTCGCACCACTGATAGACTCCTTAAGATTCAATTAAAAAAGCCCTACTTAGTTGACTGACAATGTGACAATGACAAAGGCTTGCGAAACTAAGTAGGGCCTGAGGCCCCCTGCAAATCCGTAAATCTGAAAAGCATGCCGCAACAAAAGGATGGTCCCCTATGCATTTCATTCTTTCCGGAAGGGAAAAAAAGAAGTACCCCCCATCATGGTGAACCTCTCCTTGCGATCGGGATGAGGTAAATGCCTCCCCGCCGGGGGGCGGATCGAATCGGAGTTTCCTTAGGTATCCACCGACCCACAGTTATCCTTAAACTTCCGTGCTTGGTGGAGAAGAAGCGAACAAAGGTACGCTCGCTTGCTGTCTTGTTCTCTGCCGCGAACTGGGATCGCTCGCCAGCTAGGTCAGATTGGAGCAACATTTTATGAGAACATATTACCCATCTTCGGGGACAAGGGGCGGAACGACCTCTCGATCTACTTACTGCAGCCCAGGAATAAAAACGTCCGTCTAGGCGTTCCCTGTTGCTCCGATCCCCCCTACGCCTAGGACGTTGTCTGGGCCAAGAGCCATAGTTAGTTGCTGTTTTCATTTGGTTGTTTTTTTCTCGTTGTTGATACCGGCAAGACCCAGCCAGATGATGTCTACTGGTTGGTAGTGAGAGGACTCTTAGTATCTGCATACCCAAAAGGGGACGCTGATTAAAAAACAATCATTTTCTTTTTTTTCTTGCTCTCCCTTAGCAGCGGGAAAGGAGTCTATCTATCTGCCTAGCTTTGGTAGATTTCCCCAACGCAATCCACAGAAATTCCACGAATCCCTTGGTGGATAAGTCCGACGACTCAGCAGCAGTGCGGAATTGACTTTCTCGTCCGATGGATCTGCTCTATAGTTAGAGGGCAATACATACCAAAAGGTTTGAAGAAGGAACGCACATAAAAGTATATAATCAAACCACCCTTCTGTATAACCTATTCACATTAGTGAAGCGGACGGATGCGGCTACTTATAGTAGTAGTAAACTCACTCTCAACATTAATTAATATAGGGTTCATACCATTCCTGGAAAGCAGTAAGAGTCAAAAAGCGACAAGAAAGCCAATGCTTAGCTTAGCTGCTGTTGCTGCCACTCCGATGCATGCCGTTGAATCCGTTGGAGGAAGGATGCAATGACATGAGAGAGCTGTGAGGGAAGCCTAACGAATGGTTGTTACGGTAGCGTAGCTAGGGAAGTACAAAACCTTTAGTGGGCCAGCGAACGGTGGAGATTGAAGATTGAGAAAGCTTTCTCGAGCAGGTAGAAATTAGCAACTATAAGAACAAGAGAAAGTCCTTATGGAAGTTTACCCAGAATCAGTCGTAGCCTATGCCTTCATCTTTCGATAATCAGACCTAAGAAAGGCGGGCCAATTCCGATCAAGGAGAAATTCCCCCAGAAAGGGTAGAGCCCTAGTTACCCGCTGGTCAAAAGCTGATAACCGGTGGAAGAGCAAGAACTGAAGGCTTCGCTTTCCGGGCTACTGCTAGCTGAGCTTGGAACAAGAAGGTTTCTCACCAACTTCTTAGAAAACTCCCTCTGATCTGACAAAGAAAAAAGGCAGTTGGGAGTACTTTTTCTCTTCAATCGGTACGTCTTTCTCACCTCAATCAGTCTTTAAGTTAAGGAAGGGGAGTACTGAGCAGCTTGAGACACGAAAAAATAGCATAACGAAGATCCGAAATGGAACCTGCAGCCTCTTTCACAACTCGAGGAGATGCCACGCTTGTTAAAGAGTTTGAGTAGCCGGCTG
Organism: Viola odorata; assembly: GCA_963691705.1. Taxonomy (NCBI): domain Eukaryota; kingdom Viridiplantae; phylum Streptophyta; class Magnoliopsida; order Malpighiales; family Violaceae; genus Viola; species Viola odorata. The sequence goes on along the minus strand of OY829547.1, from coordinate 231,914 downwards.
ACTAAAACGACTTCCTTGACTTTAGGAAAAGCAAGCTGGGAAGCAAAAGCGGGACTTCAGAAAACCTTTTTCACTGACTAAGCAAGCGCTACAAGCCGAGCAAAACAGGTCGGAAGAGAAGCTGCAATAACTCTTTTAAAGCAAAGCAATAAGAATAAGCTGTTTTCAGGACAAATGCTATTGAACCAACTGCTGGTGTCAGGTGCTGATGAATTGAATCGCCTACCCGCCTTAGAGTTATCGCGGACGCTATTGATGGTTTTGTTGGCCTATCCGATGCAGATCTCCTCAACGTAGAAGCTCAACCAGTAGCCGGTTTGACTCTTTCCACTGTTGGATGAATAGACGATGCGAGTGCTTGAGATTGAGTTGTGGGACTAATAGAAGGGAAAGAAGATCTCACTCCCGACATCTAATATTCATTTTGAAAGAGCGGGAAGGGATACCTGTAGCTTTATTTATCCATTCATAGGAAGGAAAAAGGGAAGCGGCTTAGCCTAGTCATCAAAGTTCATCTTCCTAGAAGGCATGGGGGAATCTCTTTATTTAAAGGTTCAAGGACTACCCCCGTTGATGATTTATCCAATTATTAAGAGAAGATAAAATCTCTTTTGGGACAGGGCCGGGTCTCAGAGTCGATTTCTAGGCTGAGCGTCTTAGACTACGCTACGATATTGGACGAGATGGAATAGCCTCAGAAGAAAATCAGAGAACCAGCTCTGATAGACGCCATGTTCTTTTCAGATATGTCTGTTAAGGGGGCCGGCTTCAAAGTTGACAAAAATCTTTCTCTATATAGCTGGGATTTCTATAGGTAGATCGGCTTGAGCTAAGTACTATTTCTTGTGGATGATCCGCTGGAGCTATGCACTGAACCTTAAGGTCTTCCATCAGCATCAGTCACGAATCAAAGGGCAATCTTTCCTCCCTATCCCGACCTGCGCGTTTGGAACTAGTCGTAGTATGGCATTTTGGTCCCGTTTAGCAGCTAAAGAGCACGTCCAGCTTCGTCCAACCTGACCTAAGGAGGCAGGAGCCACTCTTTGTAGAGACCGAACTGCTAACGTAACTTTTGATTTGGAATGCACGGCTTCACTTTCCTTACTTACGTCGTAGGCCCTAATTCATCTGTGGAGCAGACTGGTAACCCGACTCTGTTGAAGTGCTTCCCTATTGAGAAAGGTTTTGATTCCTATCCTTAATATACAAAAGAGTTTTCTCCTTCGTTACTGATCTATATCTCTAATTATGTTATACCTTCCCCTTCAACAAAGAGGTTTAGGGGTGAAGAGCGAGATAGCAAGGTCTCTGTGGGCTGAGGAAACCCTCTGTAGTCTTTCTTTTCATGGGTGGTGGGCAGAGAAAGAAAGCCATTCATTAAACCTTTTTGAACTGGAGACGAAGAGTCGTTTAAAGACTTTTTCAAAAACCACTTTGTAAAGGGCGGGTATCGCGCTCAATAGAACTAGACTTTCCTATGTCAATAGGAGAGAGAAAGAAAGAGGACAGCAAGAGGAGGCCTTTATCTTTATATATAATATATATTTAGTAAATCGAATCATCATGCACTTTTGTTTAGGCCCTTCTGAAAGCCATGACGCAGGGTCACACGAGTAGCGAAAGACATAGGCTTGAAAAAAAGTTAATATATCTCCGGAGTTGCTATCCATATAGTTCCATGGCAGTTCTACTTGCAGCCATTGAGAGTTCTCTTGCATCCGCTTTCAATCCAGCAGAGTAAGGGGCAAAAGGATCTGACGCAAGTTGGAGCTAAGGATCGCCAGTTTAAACCTGTTTTCAAGTGTCGATCCTTGCCCTTATGTTGAGGAGATTTGGAAGCACTTGCTTCATACCCCCCTAGCCAGGAAATCCCCCTTGCCCTTGCAAGATGAGGCCGAGTGGGTGACATTATCCGGGGCATGGTCTCATTAGCTCTCTATTGCGAAACTTGCTTTTTTGGCAACCATATATCATACTTGGAAGAAGCGAAATGGTAAAGGTCCCTTCCCTCAGTTACTTCCTTGCCCTCCCCAATGGTTTAATTGGAGTAGTCACGTAAGACATAGAGTTCCATTCTCTCTTAACCAAAGATGCGGAGAATCGAAACTAATGGCACTCACTAAGACTAATGCTACTGCTAATACCATTCTATCCCGCTAAATCAGATATAGCTTCAGCTTCTCCCGCTTATAGCTATTGGTAAACAACTGGTGCTAGTGAAATATCTATCTGTACCTGATACTAGTAATAGTAATATATATGTCCATCTTTACGAAATGCTCTCTGTGCCGCCGGCCTCTGCAATCCATGTTCTTCACTCCGAAAGATAATAAGTCCAAGAAGTGGTTTCGTAAAGCAATAAGCACTCCGGTTTGAAAGCCAGCAAGACAAGAGTAGGCTTCAAAGCAACGAGCGGAGCGCCAAAAGCTCCAAGAGACCTAGCCCTAGGTCCGTTCTAGATGAGACAGAGACTTCAAAACTGACTCCACCACATTCAATCAAATCCGCAGACGTCAACAATGTACCTTCCACTTTTTTATTGCCTCAACATCATCCCCCGTAAGGACAATGTCATCAACATAACCACTAGAACTGTAGTCCCCTCAGGAAGAGAAAGCAGTGCACTACTTCAACTCGGAATAAAGTATAGCCGTCTGTGGCTTTATCTTTAGACTGGAGTGCGAGCTCATAAAAGACTTATGTCTACCTTAATTTATTTTACTTATTTTGATTTAGGGCCGGCGCTTTTAGATAAATCAAGAGCAAAGAAGAAGAATTCAATTGTTTGGCAAGACGTGTTGTATACTCATCAAATGCTTTCAATCAGCGGTTTTGCGACACGCAAAGGAGACGGGTTTTTATTCCTGGACTTTAGAAATTACAAGTTATCCCCATATGGAGTCAGCCCAAGGGAGTGATCCAATCCAATGGGTCACAGGGACTGGGCTTGACATCAAAGACAGAGAAAAGCGTATAAGCGGAAAAAGGAAAACTGCCTTGGAAAACAATCCCAAGGGAAGCTAGTGCTTTGCCCCACCACTGAACATTGCATTGCTATGGTAAATAAACAGCCTTAAAGTGGTTCCGGATGACCTTTTGGGTCAAAGGCCCCACCCAGTAAGGCGCTGCACCTTTCTCGCTCGAAGGATCTATGAAAAGAACGTCCCACTACGAATTCCTATCCCATTAATAATATATTCCAAGTCTAACTTTTATTTAAAGCATACGCATTGAAAAAACAAAACCCTATGGCTTTGGACTTTCTGCTTTGATAGATCTTTCCTCTCAAAAGAGGTTTTACCTAACCCACGCTGCCCTTGGCGCTCTCTTCGTTCGCTTACTTAATAGAATCCTTCGCAAAGGTTCCTAAAGAGAGGAATAGGGCTTCTTCTAATGCCTTTGACGCAGCGAGCTCACGGAACTGAATAGCTTTCACTCTGAAACCAGGACCTTTTCTGTATGAGTTTGATTCATTAGGTTCTTCGATCTGTCAAGAGATAGAGCGGAAGTAAGCTAAACCTTGATTGAATGGAGCTAGTTAACTTGATGGCATTATTAACGTAAGCCTTGAAACCATCTTTTTCTTCCCCAGATTGTAAACCACACCCTATGCCTAATGGCACACTTTTCTCGTACCCTTGCTCTTTTACCTTACCGAAATTACGTAATTAAAGCACATAATATAGAGAGATGCAAAGGCAAAATACCGCTTCTATTTTGATTACTTGGATCAGGCATTTGAGTAAGGCTTTCCAGAGCAACGATACGCAAGGTACGCCGGAGAGATTTATATCCCGGGGAAAAGATAGAACGAAGGAAGAATTTCTCAATTTGGCAGGAGAGGCCAGACAACCAAGCATTGCGGTTAGACAGCCACCACTGCATTCCTATAATCTATCTCTCTATGGTTTGGCGACCACAGCCGATCGACGGAAGGCATCTCTTATCCCATATATTCACTCGTAGGCTCGCTCGGATGTCAGAGTTGGAAGGTAATAAAGGAAAATAGAGCTCTTGTCCCTAGGACTATAACTACTTAGCCAAAAGAGCGTATCCTCCAGATGTCCTTTTATCCGACTGAACGAACATAAAGCTAATTGTACTACTTAGCTGTGTCCCTCAAGCTTCGTCCCTTTGTTCTGTACTCCGTCCATTGGCTACTTTTTCCTGCCGGTATCGGTATAGAAAATATAGATATATCCCTGAGTCCCGCTCCGTGGGCTATTATTGACAGCCATCCAAGCAATCACTGAAGGCCTAATTTGATCATGAGGCAGGAAGGGCTTGAGCTGAACATGCGCTGCCATTCCGGTCCGGCTCTAGATATTCAACACAGTGCCAGTCTTTCCCTTGGAGGGACATACCAGGAGTGCCATCGGAGTCAAAGGAATTGAAGACTCTTTTATGGGCTATGTGCACCAGCCCTTAGCATTAAGTGCGTCTATGCATGCTTTTAACATTCTCTTAGTGCCTTGATTCTTGGTTGAAACCCTTCCTTCTCCCCGAGTAAACTCGCCTTGCCATTCATAGTTTTGTCCCTGTGATCTCTACAGACTGGGAGAAAGAATACATGAGAAGCTGCAAGCCATGACATAAGCCCCTTAGCTTCTGTTGAATGAATTCCTTCCCCTTCCATGCTCTTACCTGGAAACAGGGCTTTCAGAGCTTTCTTTCAAAAGAAAGAAGTAATAAGAGTCCCGTAATGTCGCATTGCAGGATTTCCTGCGGTGTCTATGTCAGTTAATTCGATCTTTTTCCTGTGTTCGCCAATATATTCAAAATAGCCAATCCTTTACAGGATATCTTAGGAATCCGCCCGATCCGTCTATAGTTCGATCCGAGGAAGATGATCAATTAATAATTCATATCAAACAAGACCTTCCTGCCGGACTTACATAAGGTAAGGAATCGCCCAAGGCAAGGCATATTGCTAACCAAATATCCCAGAGCAAAACCTACCTACCTTAAGTTTCCCGACAAGTGGCTTCCTCTCTTCCCGCTGGCAATAGTGAGTGGCCTTTCGAATCTTCCCAGCAGCGGAAGAAAGCTTGACTTTCTCTCTGCAGCAACGGGTTGAGCTTTAAAGCCGAGAAGTGCAAAGGGGGAGTTCTGTGCGAACGTGCCAAAAGGGGGGTTTCCATTCTCGATAGCGAGTATATTAGCTATGAACTGAAAAGAATGCTTAGCCGTATGAGCAAACTGGATGAGATTCCCCTTCGATGTAAGGAGAATGTTAGAAAACCAATCTTCAAACTCTTTTATTGAAACGAAGGACTTGTAATGGAAGGGTGCAGCCTTAAACAAGGTCTTTAATTCTGTACTTTGACTTTCGGAGGAAGCTTACCAAAGACGATAAGACCTCGGGCTAGATCACACCCATGAATGTTGAAGATTCCAGAGCGGTAGATCCTACCACGGAAGTCAAGAAAGGCAGAAGGTTTTGATTCCACACGACTGCTCTTTTTCCTGTTTGCTGTAACTGTAAACAGCCGATTTGCTTAGCTTATTCAACAGCTCTCTAATCAGTTTGGATACTAGAAAGTCAGAACAGTTTAGCTCATAACCTTAAAAGTTATAAGACAATAGCGGATAATAGAGACTAAGTCAGGAAGGCAGACTCAAGTCCTAGCTCAGAACTCAAGGCTCATTAACAACTTACTCCGAAGGAAAGAGCTAAGAACTGTTAAAAGGAAAGAAGTCAGTAACTACTAGCTTCTTATAACTCTTTACTTCCTAGCTACTCTTTACCTCATGAACTAGTAGAAGGAGACTAACTTCTTATAAGTCAGTAAGTCAGAGCTTAGAAGGAAATAGAAGGCAAGACTGAAAGGAGCTATAAATAAGGCTGAAAGCAGTACCAAGAAGGACTCAGTGTAAACAAGAGAAGCCCTTAAAGATAGAATGGTCAACCTCACCTCAGGTAATCACACCTTTATTTCTCGACGATCAAAGAGTCAAAACTAGCTTTCGAGCTAACCAACCATGGAGCTACCAGCCAACAAGCAAAACGAGTTCTCATTCACGGATAACTAAGCTTTGACAAGGGAGAGGGGGGCCCTTCTCATACCCGCCTTACAGGAGCCTAACGGAGAAAAGGCTATGCCCAATAGGGGAAGACTGCGGTAAAAGGATGTCCGTCTGTTGGCTCGTACAAGCTAATATTGGACCTAGGTTTGTTGATGGATCTGGTCTTGTCGAACAGGTCCGGATTCGAGGTTCGAACACAAAAGCCCACTTGCCGAGCTGAACTGGTTAGTGATGGAAGCAATTCCCACGAACTGAGAACAAAAGGATGTACTTGCCCCCTTCCCCAGCCATTACCGCTCATCCACCGCTTTTTATTAAGAAATCCTGTCTTTGTCTTTCCTGGCTATCTTTTGCGTGCTATTCCTTACGCCCTGAGAAAGAACCTCCACTTGGATTCATTTCAAGTCTCGAGTTCTTGTTTAGAATTCTCCTAGATGAAGTTCGAACGAGAGCTTTGATGCAATTCAAATTGACAAGCTGTAGTGACAGCATAATAAATGTCCTCCGGACAGAACTCAATCTTTCATTCCCAGGTTAACTTTGCCAATAGACCAATCAATGGTGCTGTATCGGAAACAAGATTCAGTCGCTACAAGCGAAGGATAATAAGAAAGCGGCCGTAAAACGGGTAGATTAACTAAAAGAAAATACACTTGGCCCACTAAGCAATAGGAGAGAGTCTCAGCAGTTTCTATCAGTATAGCCAGGACAGGTGGTATCATACCGATCCCAGAGTTCGAGTTCTTGTCCTTGCCTTAGGAAAGGGCCCACCGCTCTATGGATTGGACTGGGCCTACAGAGCTCCATCCTTCTTGCTCAGCAACCAAACTTCTTTGATGATGATGGATTTAGAATCTCATCAGGGAATATATTAACTTCTCCTAATCTCGGTCTGAAAGGCAATCTAACACTAGACTAGAGTATGCTACTGACTGAACTGGAAATGAGAATTTGCCTACCCTGACAACTTCCATATCAAATCAACACACACAGAAGACAGATCTCGTGCCTTTGGCTTTGTCCTTGTTCTCCCACCTGCCTTTGTGCTTCAGCCTTACTATCAAAAGAATGAGCCTTCTTCCGATCAAAGGATTCCATTCAAAAAGGACTTCAACCCTGGGACTGCCCGCTTCCCAGGAACTAGCATTGCTTTTTTGCTTTAAAGACCCCGCCTGCTTCACACCTTCTATGATAGGGGAAATGCTTCCGCACGAGTACCAATTTTATTAGCATAAATGAGCCTCTTCTGAGCCCTTGAGATTTTACATATTAACTTCAGAAGAGAAGATTCAATTGGATCATTCTTGGCACAGAAGAATGAGGAAGGAAAGGAAGAAGCGATTTATTACCTAAGTCGCCTTATCCTTATTAAGTTAAGGGGTAAGAGAAAAATGACACTCCAACTGAGAAGATGTGCCTGTATTTCACTGCGGTCAAGCTTCGGCATTATCTGTTACCGAGGCAAAGGTCATGTGAGGGGGTAGAGATCAAACACATGTTATCGATACCATTTATCAGAAGAAGATCAAGCTTATCCGACCGCCGTTAAAGTTAAAGAGAGAGTCTGTTCAAAGGTCTAGAAGAGGGGGCCTAGAGCTAGCTTTTGCTAGCTTTGAAACATGGGCCGGTGGGAGGAGGTGGGAAAGAGTAATACCAAAATAAGTAGCGGTAAAAGAAGATGCCAAAACAGATTCACTTAAGCTTCTAGCTGGCTTGCTAGCCATCCTTTCAGCAGCTCTCGCTTGAGAGAAAAAGGGCGGACTCTTGCATGCTCGTATACCGAGAAAGAATTGAGAAATTCTTTCCACTCGGGAGATAAAATCCTTATGTTTTGCTGCTCTTTCGCCCAGCTAGATATCAATATGTATCTCAAAGCTGCATTTCGGCATAGGCGAATGCTAAAAGAGAAGCATACGCAGAAGCAGAAAGAACAGATTGACCCTATACCAGACCAGAATAAGATCTCTAGGTTTACCAACTCAACCAAATGTCTTGTGAAAGAGGAAGTCAGGTCAGGAATCAATAACAAGAATCAAAAGCAGTTAAAATGTAGTACCATGTGATGATCAGTCACTAGTGAAGAAGCCTTTCGCTGTCAGATTATAGGAATTAGCACCTAGAAAGAGAGGCGCCAACTGGCAATAGTGCAGAAAAGAGCTTTACCCAATTCTACGAACCACTCTATCTGCCCGACGACCAGAAATGATCGGTTCTAGTAGAACAATAAAATGAACATTATGTTCCCTAACCCAATTTCTCAGCGTTAGCAACAAATCCCTATATGCGGTACCCCGCAAATTCCAACTGATTAGATTAACCATTAAACAGAATGGTGAAATCAAAGAACACATAAAGACCGCAGGGTCTGATCATCACTAGGTTCAGATTCCGGAACTTCATCTAAAAACCATTTCCATATCATTATTCGTCGAATAAGATGAAAAAACCCAGCTTTCTCTCGTGCCGCACAAGTCACTCCTACCCCCGACACCTGATTGCTAGGATCCCATTTTTCGAAAGTAGGATTCATGAAAGATAGCTTATTCCCATCTAGTTGTTCAGTACCTCGCTTTCCTTGTCTGGAAGGCGACTGAATGACAAAACCTTGGCGTTCTCTTTGAGAACCCTGAAAAGGACCACTCTTCATCTTCTTCCACGGTTTGCTAGCACTCCGCTGACCATAGACCACGCTACTATTATATGAGCACGTGAAGCTTCTCTACTCCTATAGCTCGTTAAAGCCACTCACCTGGAAGACTGAGACCTATCCTCATCCGTTGTTGATGCACTCCCAGCCCTTTAGCACACCGGATCTAGACCAAGATCCCCATTACGTCGTACGAGATATCGATACGAAGAACTGACTTTCAGTTGTAAGTCATCCATTCTGCTTCTATCTAAAGTGATGCTAGGCTGCTGAACACAGGTGCGCTTCGCTCGGCCACATGATGAAGTTGAGCTAACTGCATGTCGAGCGCTTATGCGGAGCTTGTGCTTACTCGTTCCTCGCTTGTTCCAATCCTAGTAAAGAGCTTCAGATCTGATTCTACACAACATACAATATTCCATTCCGGCCCTCACTAGTCTTCGCTTGCTTGTCCTCTTCTGGGTCACCAGTTTCGTGCTTTTTGGGTCACTCTTTCTCAGATGCTAGTGAAAAAAGAATTCCCACATGCTCCGGAAGCCCCATTCTTTGGATACAAGTTAAAAGAGCTCTTTGATAGTAGGGTTCGTGATGATGAGATGGCTGACTTTGATGACACTCTCCAACTTATGGAATACCTGCAGTAGACCCTGTCTCATCACCACCAGATTGGGGAGTGATCCAAGGATAGGCGCTGCTATAACTCTGAGTGTAGCTTCCGAATCAATAGATCCAAGGCTCTT
>OY829547.1:162500-217500 GCA_963691705.1 Viola odorata | reverse complement strand
CAAGCATTCCTCTTTTGGGTAGGTGGGTGGGGAAGGTTGGAGCAAGCAAGGCATGAGATCTTCACCTTCTCCTACTGACCTGTGTTTTGTGTACACTCGGGAGCCCCCAATTCTCTCTAACGCAGCGGCGGGGACGCTACGAGTTAGCCTCATGAAATCGACTTCTTAGATAGGATGTTCGCTAGCCGTCTAACCATCGGCATATCTGCATCCCGGGACAGATGCTTTTAACATCTTTCTCGCGTCCATTGGAAGTCCACCTTTACATATGATATTTCCCATTCGATCTAATGATGTAAGGGAGGAACATCCATCAACTTAGGGCAACCGAGCAAGCTTCGCATCAGAACCCTTAGCTCGTTGCTAGGTCATCAACCCCAGTAACCCAACTTAGTAAACCTAAACTAAACGCTCTTCTCTCCCCTCGGAACGCACCGTTTTTATAGAGAGAGAGCTTGCTAAGTGACCGCTACTTTATAGAGTGAGAGACCTGGCTCGCAGAGATAGATAGCTTTGCTAGCTTGCTTGCTTCAGTTTCGTTGATTAGTCTATGAGTTCGACAAAGGAAGGAAATAGAATAATGAGTATAGAGTCAAGGGTCCCAAGAAGGGCAGAGAAGACTTGCCTGCCCTGAAGTTCAAGCAAACCTAGGTTGATGTTGACAATGTGTGGGAAGGATCCGTTGAGCTTAGTAGCTCAGAATCTGCATCTTCTCCAACAAGGTGCAATCATCTCATCGATATAGAATAGGCTATCGCCTCTGAACCTAGCGACTCAGCTCTGCCTCACTTATAGCCGTTAAACTCAGCTATTCTCCTCTTTCTTCCCTCCTACGGGTGCTGTCTCAGTCAACAGATTCGGCGCTGCTAGCCTTAACGGATTGCTGAGTTCCCGACTGCTGGAACAGAGTTAGACGATCCTTTCAGGAGAAGGGATTCAAACAGCTTATTCATTTACAAACAAAAGAAGGACAGCTGATATGCGACATCGCTCTCGCATGCACATAATTACAGTGGTATTCTAGCCCCCCTCTCAAACATCAGGAATTCATAGGGCGGTGACTCTACTGATTAGTTGAAGAGCTTTAACTCCAAATCCGAGGGCTGCCGAAGGTAGGCTATGCCGATAGGGGCTAGGCTTGCTTACTTTAATTAGTAAAGGACTGGTGTCACATCTGTATAGGAGTCTCCTTCAGGGCTTGAATCTCATCCTCCATTGCCCTCTTCCAATCTCTGAGATCTTTATAAGTCAGTAGCTCTCTAACTTGATCTTCTTCAGCTAATGCTGCATTGGCATACCTAGGATTTGGCTTCCGCCGCCTGCTTGATCTCACCACGCTCACTGAAGACCTTACTTTAGAGTTTCCGCCTTTAGACTTCCCATAAGATCTGATCAGACGAAGGAGCCGACGATGGATGGATCGGGTTAGTTAGTGTCTATCCGTCCTTTGGTCTGCTAGATCGATGGTACCGCTCGGAGTAGATCAGTAGACCAGGTGAACCGAAGTGAGTCTAAAGACTAGGTAAAGTGGGAATCAGGACAAAGAGCCCCACCTTTCTTCCGGGAGCTGCTTCTTTTTCTTGGCTCCTAGCTCATCATCATTTCTGTTTTCATGAATAGGGAAAGTTGCTGCTGCTTGGCGAAATTCGGCAGAGAATAGCGTCTTAGACCGCTGAGATAATCATCCAACTAGAGTTGTTGGTGGAAGGGACGGACCTAGCTCATATTCTAGTAGAGGTAATCGAAGATGTTTCTGATATTTCTCTTTCTCTACTTTTCTCTACTGTTTATTGATGTCTTCAAGTAGAGCTCAAAGTACCATGGCGCACTCGGGCATCTTGGTGCCAAGCATTGGTCTCAAGTCTCATTCCACTTTCAATCATCAAGCCAAGAAAGAATTAGCATTGCCTCTCTCCTTTCTATTTATCGACTTGTCGGGAAAGGTGAAAGAAAGAGATTTTTGGCTTGTTTATCAAGAAAAAGTCGATTTGATTGGCCGAGCTTTCAACCCAACTTATAAAACTCGATATCTTTCGTTTACTATTTCGCTCAAATCTGACGAGAGAGCTGGCCGGCCTCAAAACTGATTCATTCGTCGGGAATGCTCTTTTCTGGTAGCACCCTTCTCTAGCAATCGGTCTGATCTTTTTTGAAGCTAGAAGAACTGGTAATAAAGAGAAAAGCAGCAAATCCTTCTCTAAGTATGGAAGCAGTTAGTTAAAGCCTACCATCCGAGAGTTCTTTCGTTACGCCGACAAGCTAATAGCTCTTCCTTGTTTTAGTTACCGCTCTGTGGGAATCTCATTGTTGGGTGAGACCCCTTATTCTATGACACCAGAATGAAGTTCATCCCTTGGTTTGTGTACGAGCATTTCATTCTTTTTGCCCACGGCTGAACTCGCTTAATCCGCATATCTTGAATTCTTTGATTTGAACTACTCCGAATTCGGCGATGAACTCACATTTCGCCCTGGTATGTCCTGGATGCCCCACCAGGGAATCCTGGGGGACTCCTGCTTCTGTCTTCCTCTTTCTGGCATCTGGTGGAAATGCTATCTCAATCGATCAGTTTCTTCTATGCCTACTAAAAGCTTAACCATGCCCTACCATTTGAACAAGGGAAAGCACAGAAAGAAGAGCGAACAGCTGATCTTTTCTGGTCCTTTCGAACCAGATATTTCAAAACCTGGAAAAGACTTTGGCAAAAATTCGATCAAGTTGAGGACAGGGAAAGAGTTTTATCTGGTGGCCCTTGGATCATCCAGGGGCATTACTTGACCTTAAGAAGTTGGACCCCCGAATTTCACCCATCCGAGGCTTCAATCGATTCAACTTTGGCTTGGGTTCGCTTGTTGGAAATTCCAGCCTTCTACTATAATACAGATTTGTTGAAGGCGCTTGTCAAGTGCGTGGGTAAACCGGTTAGAGTGGATGAAAGCACCACTTATGCTATGCGAGGGCAATTCGCCAGAATATGTGTGGAGGTGGACTTGTCAAAACCGTTGGTTCCCTCTATCAAGATTAATAGCCGGGCGTATAAAGTACAGTATGATGGACTATACTCAGTGTGCTTTGGATGCGGCAAGTATGGTCATTTGGCTGCTCATTGTCCTTTGGTGCCGCTGCAAAATTCTAACGCTGCTGGCAGTGCTCCGCCTGAAGCGGCGGTGGCTGGTGATGCAAATATGGAAGGTGCTGAAAGGCGGGATTGACGGGATTACGTTAATGATGCTAACAGATTTGGGGAGTGGATGGTTGCGGGAGAAAGAATAGGAGAAATATCCGCAATCAGGCTCCTAATAATCCGAACGCAAAATCGGGGATTAATCAGGGGAACAAATTTTGGCTACAGAGAATATCCAGGAGAAACCCGCGGAAGACAATAATGAGGGGATTATGGCAACGGGTATATTTACTGCTCAAGCTATGGATATCCAAACTGGTGCTACAACTGGATCTAAGAATGCTGGCCCATCTAGATCACTTAAGAGGTCTGCAAAAGTCCTAGTGTCTGAGCCCACTGGGCCTGCTGTTGGCATTAAGCCGGCCCGGCCTAGTAAGGAAGCCCAATTTAAGGGTAAGGTTACTCGCTCTAAAACTCAGAGTTCACCTACGGAGGTTCCAGCAGAACAAATTCAGATGTTGTCTCAGAGTTTTCGCATGGCGGTCAAAAATTCCCAGCCCCTATCTTCCTCGCCAACCATTCGAATTAATCAGGAGCCTTCTTCGGCTTCTAATTCTTCAGCCCCCTTTGAACCGAAGCCGGGGGATTGCCATTGAATTTGAATATGGTTTATACAGGTGAGAACCCGCTGCCAGCTAGTAGGGAGATAGCAGAGACTATGAACTCTGAGGATAGCTTAATGATTGATTTGGGTGAGAAGCAGGTCTCTCGAGCCTCAAAACAGAGCGATTGCTCTCCTTTTATTTCCTTTATTATTTATGGATTTTATAAGCTGGAATGTTTGTGGTGCTGCTAAAGATGACTTACGCAGGGAAGTACAGGAATAGCGAAAGCTTTACAAGCCTAGTTTGTTGTTTGTTCAAGAGACACACATCTCTGGTGCGAAGGCAGAGGAAGTCTCAAAAAAATTGGGCTTTGATGGCATAGCGTCAGTGGATGCAACTGGTTTTTCAGGGGGAATATGGGCTCTTTGGAGAACTACGAATGTGTCAGTCTCGGTTATCGAGCGGCATAGGCAGTGTTTGTCGCTGCAAATTGAAGAGAATGGGAGGAAGTGGATTTGCTCTGTGATTTATGCTTCCCCCAGCTATAAAGCTAGAGAGGATTTCTGGGAATATTTTAAGAATTTTGCTGATAATTGTAGGAGTCCTTGGCTACTAGTGGGTGATTTTAATGATTATAGTTGTGCTTCTGAGAAGAAAGGAGGAAGGTATTGTCCCAGCAGAGCTTCTAAATTTAAGCAGAATTTAGATGATTGTTGTCTCATGGATATAGGATTGAAGTACCTTCACTTATGCTAAGAAACGCTTTGGCAGAATTATAACTCATGTTAGACTTGACAGAGCCTTATGTAACGTAGAGTGGCGAGTTCTTTTCCCGGAAGCCACTGTTCACCATCTCCCGCGCATTTGCTCAGACCATAATCCCCTCCAGGTGAAACTTATGATGCCTACTCCCCCTCCTAGCAGAAGGCCGTTTCACTTCCAAGCTGCTTGGTTATTACATCCGGATTTCGGGTCTGTTATTAGAAATGCTTGGTTGCCCCATAGGGATTCTGTGGTTGATGCCATCAAATCTGTTCAGACTGCTTCGAAGGACTTCAATGTAAATGTGTTTGGTAATATCTTTCGCAGAAAAAAAAAGACTTCTCGCTTAATGGGATCCAGAAATATTTAGAGCAACGTCACTCTCCTTTCTTGACTCAATTGGAAGGTGATTTGTTAACTGAATATCATAATGTTCTCAAGCCAGGAAGAACTTCTATGCTTTCAAAAATCTCGGGTTGAGTGGCTCAAACTTGGAGATAGAAGTACTGCCTACTTCCATGCCTCGACTCTCAACCATAGGCGCCGGAACAGAATTGAGAGGTTGCAAGCCAGTGATGGTTCATGCGTTTCGGATGAAGAGGGTGTGAAGAAATTAATTAGTGACCACTTCTCTACAGTATTTGGGGAAGAGTCTTCTGTGGTGCAATCTCCTAATTTTAGTAGACAACGAATTCTCCCAGAGTCAGCCAGGGACCTTCTTATTCGGCCAGTTTGTAAGGAAGAAGTGCGGAATGCCCTCAGGTCTATGAAGTCTTATAAGGCTCCAGGCCCCGACGGTCTGCAGCCAATCTTTTTTAAATCATTCTGGGATGTTGTTGGCGATGCCGTGGTTGCTATGATTCAGCATGCTCTCTCCTTTGGGGAGTTCCCTTTGGAAATTGCCCACACTATAATTGTCTTAATTCCCAAGGAGGAAACGCCTAAGAATATCTCTCAGTTCAGGCCGATAAGTTTGTGCAATGTTATTTAGAAAATTCTTGCTAAAAAGTACTTAATTATACGTTTACGCATTTTTGGGTCCAGTTCATCGCGCTGGACCTGTGATTCATTTTTATGCCTCTCCGGAATAGAGAGAACAAGAGATGCGAACTCTTTCTCCGACGAAGGAGAATCTAGTCGTTATTGTTTTCATCGAGGCTTCGCACCTACTTGTTGTGTCTCCCGGCATATGAGATAAGACAGCCGGCCGATACGAGAGATTGACTTAGGGGCACTAGCCTGTTTGAATATAATCGTAGACTAAACCTAAACCGCTCTATCGCTACACCTGATTTGTTTACTTAACTTACTCTTATTTAGCCTTTCCTTTGTCAAAGAGGAAACTTCCAATCTATTTATTTCTGCCAGGTTGGTTGCTCACTTCCAAAGCCATAAGCAAGAGGTCCTATACTGTCCTGAACTCGAACAAGAACACAGCTAACTAAGGTTTTGATTCCTTTGAACTTTAGCCAATAGTCTGGATAGAACGGAGAGAGCTTCCAAGAGCTGTGAGGAAGAAAGATTCGAAAAGAAACCCCGCCCCCGACTAGCGAAAAGAAAGAGAACAAAAAGGAGGAGTATTACCAGTATTGAGATGTCTGTGAGCCGTTTGCGCTGACTATTTACTTACCGCTCGGTTCATCCTATAGCAGATGCCAATCCAATAGGGTAACTGTACCAGTATCAGCCGACGAAAGAGCATCTCCCGTCCTTCAGTCTGAGACTACCTTTGAAGAAGAATCTTCTTCAATGAATAAGAATACCCGGTAACTCTCCACCTGCTTGTTAACATCCTGGTCCCTATCAACAGACTCCTTTCCCTGACGGAGCATAGCAGACTCATCAAAGGTCGCATCCCTGCTAGTAAGAAACTTAGGCGACTTCGGATCTGTACACCACAACCGTCATCCCTTCACCCCTCAACCATTCAACAGAAGAAATAGCAAAGAAAGCAACAAGAGTGGAGAGAAGAAGCTCTTCAAGCTCAGCTTCGGCAACAGCAACTCGAGAATTCAGTTTGTGAGGAACCGACCACTTCTTTATATACGTCACCATTTGACGATCTGTCTGTTCAGGCAGGTGCCACGGAATTGAGTACGGAATCAGAGATGGGGGGACAGCAAAGCAACGTCAAAGACTGAGGGGAAATGAGTTCCGAGACTCATCTAAAGTTCCCATCGGCCGTTTGAAGCCACGGAGATCGTAAGATTTTTCATCCTTTCAGAAGCGAGAAGGATCAATAAGTAGTATTGGTGTCTAAAGGGTTCCATTCCTCTCAAGAGTATGAAATCTTGGACTTGAATGGAATGTGTTAAGCATGGGAGAACTTAAACCCGATCATCCCAGCTTACTTCGTTCGCTGCCTTGGCTTGGAACTAAAATCCTTACTTAGTCTAGCAACTACTCATCGAACTTACGTACCAGAGTTTATCAATCCCTCTCCCGTTGGTATCGGACCTTCGTTCCGTCTACTGGGTCTCGTGTAAGCACTTCATTCTAGTGGTTAACTGCTTGTTCGACTTAAGCCTTTGTCACTCTCCCCCTTCGGTTAAAGCAAGCCCATCTCATAAAAAAAATCTCAGACTAAAGAGACTCTTTGTTTACAGCCAACCATGAACAGAGTTCAGAGTCGATTCGGAAATGTTGAGTCGATCTAGTATGGCAAAGAAAATTCCTCGCTGGCCTTGACCCCGTTTTTGCTTCATCTGCGGATTGGATTCTCGGCATCAAATCAATAAGTCAGAGCTGGGCCTTTCGGTTCGGTATTCACTCACAAAAAAATGAATCCGGAACGGAAGTCTAGCTTTTTGGCTTAATTAAGAGTTCTTCCTTATAGGCTTTCGGAGAATAAGATCTATTTCTTTCTTTAGCAGCTGAGGTGTGAACAAGAAGACCAGGTTCTCGGCATTTCAGAATCTGAAGGAAGGTCTTATTCCAGTTTGATTTCCATGCCTGCAAGAAAGATAGAAGATCGGGAATGCCAAATCATAATAAGTTTGTGATTCAAAGCAAAGTGCAAGTGACTTCTAGGATTTCTAGTTCCGTGCTCTAGGGCTTATCTTTCTAATAAGGAGAACTTGGAAATCGTGAACCTGCTGCTCGCCTGTGGCTTGTGCTAATGCGACTCGGGAATGAGGGCAGGCAACTGTAAGACTACTTGTTCTTTGTCCCGAACTTGGTAGCTAATAAGTAGAACTGCTGCTTCCTATGATCACTCGACTCTTCCCCTTCGTGAAAAAAGCTTGTAGTGGAATTGAGTTCTTGTATTGGTAGGTCCCCCCGCATTGGAGTGCTTGCTGGTTGAAGGGCTAGTATACTATTGAGCACTGTACGGGGAGCAGTAATAAAAGAGAGCTGTAACACAGAAAGAAGTCGATTGCTGCCATTCCGGAAATCAGGTTTGAGAAGTGTTTCTTATATATTAAACATATAAAACTCGACAGTGGAAGAGGCAGAAGCCTGACGCCCTAAGGCAGAATCAGAATTTTATACATCCAGCACTCTAATACGAATCTCAAGTCGCATCATCAGCTCTTCTCTTAGAAAGCGCCCAAAAGAGCCAACCTTAAGAAAGCAAGGTGAAAAAAGGTAGAGGAAGTTGTGGAAGTTTCACCCCGTGAAAGGATTCAAATTGATCGTCTTCGATGGTCTTACTAAGGATCGGTCTATTGCTGCTCATTTGTTCAGCAAGGAGGTGGTACGACTCGTTCGCAAATCTGGTGCTTACAGCCCTGTATCTAAAACAATGCGCCTCAAGTCTGCAACAGGCTTACGGTGGCATAACCAGACCACACGGGTACGGGCAGTTACCTGTACCAATCTCTTTAACACGTTCAGGTTTGAATCATTCCAGCTTATCATAGCCCTGTACTACTTCGTCTATATGGGTATACCCCCCCTCTTGCTTTCAGACCTTTCCATTTCCAGGATGCATGGACGCTGCACAGTGGATTTAATGATGTTCTTTGTTAAGGAAACTTTAAAAATTCCATAGTCGATGCGTGTTACTGTTGCTGCAAAAACGTTCTGAGGTATTTGATTTGGGAACATTTTTCAGAGAAATAGGAGAGTCTTAGCCAGGATTACGGGGGTGCAGAGATCTCTTTCTACCCGCCACTCGCAATTCCACTCAAATCTAGAAAAGGCGCTTATTTCTGAATACAGCAGCATTTTGAGACAAGAGGTTCTGGTTTCAAAAATCAAGGATTCAACGGCGGAGATAGAAGCACTCGTTTCTTTCATGTATATGTAGGCGAAAAAAGAACTGAATTGAAAGACTAAAACTTGATGATGGAACTTGGATTGCAGATGACCCGTCAGTCAAAGTTGAGGTACTCAATTACTTTCATAATTTATTTTGTGTTACTGATGATATTACCATGCCTTTTCCCCAGGTGGGATCACCAACCACCCTAAATTAGCTCAAGAGCGGATTGATAGCCTACTTCGTCCTATCACCAAAGATGAGGTGCTTAGTGCAGTTAAATCCATGAAAGCTTATAAGGCCCCGGGGCCTGACGGCTTCCAACCGGTGTTTTATTAGAAGTACTTGCATATTGTGGGAGACACAGTATTTAGTATGGTTAGAGAGGCGTTCATGACAGGTTCCTTCTAGCATGGGAGAGACTCTAATTGTTCTTATCCCGAAGGAAGCCTACCCAGTTCATATGAAGCAGTTCACGCCTATCAGCTTATGCAATGTAAGCTAAAAAATCCTTACAAAGGTTTTGGTACAAAGGATCGATCCGTCCTCTATTTGATTATTTAATTAGCCCTCTTAAAGGGGCCTTTATTCCAGGGAGAACAGCTGCCGATAATATTGTTTGTTTGTTCTAGCTCAGGAGTTGTTGCATACCATCCGTAAGACGAAGAAAGGGAACGGAGCCATGGCATGGAAAATTTACCTGGCCAAAGCTTATGATCGAGTCGATTGGAGGTTTCTTAGACTTAGACAAACTCTTTATGACTTTTGTTTCCCAGGCAGATTTGTTGATTTGATTATTAATTGCGTCTCTAGCTTTGATTTTTCCATTGTGTGGAATGGTACTAGATTACCGGCCTTTAATCCTAAGCGAAGGCTTAGATAAGGATTAAAAACCCCGTACCTCTTCGTGTTTGTATGGAGAAACTGTCACTGCTAATAGAAGACTTTGTTGCTAAGAATAAATGGAGACCGATTCAAACCTCTCCTAGAGGGAACAAACTCACTCGTGGGGCATGATATTCCATAATTTCTCAAGTACTTGCTGCACTGTCTGACATCTAGGAAAGAGGCTTCTCCCTTTCAGCAAATCCTTGCTCGATGGCCGGGGGCTTTACGCCACCTTAAATCCGTCAACAGTAGCTAATAGGTCTCTCAGCCACAGAATTCTTATCTTGAACTGCTAAATAAAATAAGCGAATAGAAAAGCGAAACTGCTGTAAATGAACTCCCGTACCTGCAGACTTTTTGGTCCCCTGTTCTTCTTACAGTTAATCCACGAAGGGGACATGCTAAATATGCAGAGAATAGGATTTAGGTTAAGGTTTGGAACCCAGGAGCGGGAGTCTTTTAAGTACGCTAATGAGTAAGGGTCTTATTCATAGAGCTAGAAAGCTTTTAGAGCTAATCCCTGTCCCGGACCTGCTACTGATCATTGCCTTGGTAAGCTATTGCCTCACCAACTAGCTAATCAGACGCGAGTTAACTAATCAAAGTGAACGGTGTCGCCGATCTTTCTTCCTTCCGCGAAATGCTACGTCTGCCTTACTTTGGGAAGCTACCTATTCCTACCTTCATTAGTGACTGCTTCCTTATTTTAGTAGGTAAAGAGATTTCCTAAGAGTAGGACTCTTTTCTTTTGGATCTCCCTAATCGCATTCAAACTAATAACAAGGGAAATTGAAAGTTCAGTTAGGCTCGAGAGACCTGAGAAGGTAGATTGCAAGATGATCCTGACTTTGCCTTGAGGTAGTGATGCCAAAAGTGCCTCGAGGAGGTTACCCGAAGAAGGTTCTTCTCATTATCACTGACGGTCTAACCAAGGAAAATAGGAGCTTACCTCTTCTACATCTCTCTTATTAGGATAGGACTGAAGTCGGGGCGGGGCAGGAGACATATATATCTTTATTTGTCTTATTGAGCCTAGCCTTAATGTACTATTATTCCATTATAGGATACTGATTAAACGGATAGGTGATTGTCCGCTGTTAGTAGTTAAGTAGCTAAGTATTGGCAGAAGCTATGCTGACGTATCTCCAGCTTCTCTTTGTTATTTTTCCTCTTCATGTGTCCTAACACTAGTTCCTTTCTAACTAATATCAACTCATAAGAGAAGGAAGCAGAAGAAGAAAGGGAGGCAAGGGCTAATTGATCTGTGCTTAGGTCTGAAAGTAGGGCTCGTTAAGTTTCATAGGTAAAGTAGTCTAGCCGTGTCTTTGTCTCTAGCCATTTCCCGCATAGGAAATAGCATCAGGAGTAACCTTCATAATATGAAATTATGCGTAAGCTTTACAGAATTATTATGAAGCTATGCGACTATAAATTGTTCCTTATGATCGAAGTTATATACTCTATAATATAGGCCGCCTTATTCACACAAGTAATGGAGAACACACTAAAGCTTTGGAATATTATTTTCTGGCACTAGAACGAAATCCTTTCTTACCACAAGCTTTTATTTTCATAATATGGCCGTGATCTCTCATTACGTGCGACTATCTCGATGTAGGCAGAGCGTCCCAATCAGGGAGGAGTCCCGGTCTTTGGATTGACCAGCAAGTATTAGCTGTAAGGCATCTAAATGGGCCTATCGTTTCGGCGGCAAGCATAGCCTGATAGCAAGCAGCGGCCATCTACTTATATAGTATAGCATATAGCAAACAAAAGCTTCGTTTTCAGCCCTAGATAGGACCTATGCAGCTGAGCTCCCCTCTATCGGATCTAGATCGAGGATTAGTCGTTGATGAGGTTTTCCTCTACTTACTTAATTTAGATAGAAAGGTAATTGAAAGTTCCTTTAGTGGTATCTCTGAGTACGGAAATAAGGCATAAAAGGCACGCAATCCTCCATAGAAGAGAAGATATGCACCGCAAAGAAAGAAATAGAATTTGAGACCTAGCAGTGCGGAAAGATATACTACTAAGAAAAGACTAGTTGATTGATCCTCTTATCTTCTTATCTTGGCTCTAGTTACGTTGTTAGAGATCCGGCTCAAGCTAGTAGAAAAGGAAAAAGATCATAGTCAGACTCTTCCCTGCGTGCCTAAGATCCACTCCTTCTCGGCAGATAGGAAATAGAGTCATCCTTATTGCTAGGGTTTAGCCCCTAATTTCAATGATTGACCATCGAGTTAAGGGTGAAATGTATTTCTGAATTCATAGCTAGGACGTTGCCAGCTATCTTGATTGCTGCTACTTTTCTTTCTCTTCTTTTACAGGTAAACGGGCTTGGGTCTTCCTTGGCTTCGGGCTTCTGTTCATCCTCTTTTCCTTCGATAGGTAGCTCGAAGGATAGATCGTTGGGTACCGAACATAGTTCAATTAACAAGTCTCCCTCTTATACCAATGAGGAAGGAAGGGCTACTCATAGTGCTATCTGTATCTGGCCTTTTTCGAAATGGGAAGAATAGCCTAGTAAACAGTGACCTTGGGTAGGAAAGCAGCTCTTCTTATAGGGAAGCAACCTACCCTGGATTGTCACCTCGTTCTTTCGTTCGAAGTGAAACTCTCTTTGTTCTAGTTTCAAGGAAGGGATCAATCCAGAGCAGCACTCAAGAAAAATGAATCTAAGTTAGTATGCAAGAAATCGAACTAAAAACCATTAAGAAGAGAAGTACAGAATAGCCCGCCTCTTCCCTTAGAGAATTCGGGATTTGTCCCAGCATAGACTTAGCTGTTATCAGTTTAGGCGTAATAAACACAAATATACAGTACATAAAGAATAAAAGAGAGTGAAGTCACTTGTTTAAAGCAATCGTAGAGACCGAGGAGAGTTTGCAGTGGAATTCCTCCCTCGTAAGGCCGGCAGAACCAACGTGAGAGGAGAAGAGTTCAAACCGGCCTAGTAGATCTATTCCTGCTACCTTACATCCGGGAGGTTTATAAGAACAAGCTGTTAAAGAATCAGCAGCTATTTATCTTATAGTCTTTCTTTCTTTACGGGCGGTACTGTATACTGTTCTATTTCTTGAGATACTGAAGGTTAAAGATATGATGATTGGCTCTTCCTTCAATGAAGACTTCCCTCTGGGCACTCATAAGAGTACTGTAAGCTAAGGCCACTCCCGCCGAGTTATTTATATATGGCAATTCAAGGAGATTATAGAGAGATCAAGATGTAACTATCATTAGCCATACTTTCACGCTTGGTTTTTGAGATTGAGGTTTGACGTAGTTAAATGGTCATAGACCAACTCACTCATAGCCATTAAGCTTGACTCTGCATAGTTGCTTCAAATGGGACTAGATCAGCTCAGCCCATTTACTCGGGGAACTATTAGAGACCTAGAAAACAAAAGATGCCACCTACAGAAAAGGGGCGTAGAAAGAAAAAGGCCTTTTCTTTTACTCAAAGCAAAGGCTGGAAGCTTATAATCTATATCTAGAATGAGTTCCCCGATCTCATTTAGATTTAAATGAAAAAGATGTGAGAAAGAGTTCTTCAATCGGCCTAAGAGTCATTCTTTTTTGAACTCTTTTCTCCCGGAATGAAAACTGTGTTTCAATCTCTATTTCTACAGTTTGACTGGGGAATATGAATATTAAAGTTATCCCATATTTCTTAGTCTTAGGTCAATCAGCCTGATTAATGTGTTTTTCAAAGAGAAATTCCGAATACAGAACGAAGGTGCGAGCGCTTTCTTTCAAGACAAATCCAGAGTGCAGCAAGTCAACCTATAAACTACCTACATGCGCGAAGTCATTATGTGGTAAACCAACGAAATATATGCGGGCGAAGAACCCTTCGGAAGAAAGCGAAATCTCAGTGTCTTTGAGTACTGGGCTCCTCATAAAAAAAGAGCTCTTTCGTTGGACGATCAAAAGCTAAGTTACAGGCCAGCCAATCCAATCAGATGCGCATATTGGATTTTTAAAAAGATTCGCTCCGTCCTTACTTTTCTATGATTTATCTTTTTCTCTATTAGGTAGCCCAGAATCAAAGCTGGCAGGCAGCCCTCGGGAAGCGGGATTGCTTTTAGGCAGTAAACCGGGGAAAATAAAAAGAGTTCCGGGTTGGGTATAAGACGCAGTAAGTACGAGGAGATGCTATAGTGAGTTCTTGAGGCGACAAAAGGAAGGCCAAGCTATGACAAGCAGATAGAAAGAATACATAACGACTCTACGTGATAGGATACCGGGAGAATACTTGGAGCTAGAAGGAATGAGGTGAGACCAGAGGCTGACTGGCTTTTTTGATGGAAACAGAGCTGGCAGAAAGAATCTTTCCCCGAGGAGATCATTTTATCGCGTACTCTCCACATCCCTAAGACATGCGGATAGCCCTTTCTCTTAGGCATCGGTGTGGGTATGGGTAGCTCGGAGACCTAATGCTGGTAGTTTTCGTTTTCTCTCAGCTGGGAGGAGTGCGTTTTATATTCTTTAGATAGCTGTTTCGTAAGTTAAAAGCTTTAGCTTCTTCTTTTGCTAGAGGGAAGACTTTTCTTTCTATATTGGAATATCATAGGTACGTGAAGGCACTCGACTGACAAGGAGAGGAGGTCTCTCGAGCCTAGCGGAACTGAACTCTCTTCTCATTGCCTAATGCTTAAATGTTCTCCACGGTTCCTTCTTTCACTTATTCTAAACCTTCCTGCTTTTTACAGTGCTCTGAGCCCTGCTATCCCAATCTTGATCTTGAGCCTATGCGCAGACCAAGAACATAGTCTTTCCTAGCCAGGCCGTTCTACTGAACCCGAGATTTGCTAGTTTAAGCCTACATCTCTATATCTTCTTTCTGCGCTAGTAGTCAATGCTCATTCGGAAGCAGGAGCTTCTTCCATTCAAGTCAAAATTAAAAGACTCTTTTAACTGATCCGAAGGTAGAAGATAGCAATGCCTTAGTGGATCATCCATCATCTTAATATCTCGTCGCCCTTGCCCTCCTAGCCCATCCAATTGAATTTCTAGGTCTTATCCTTTATCTGGGAGCTGTTGGAGTAGCTTTCCCTATTATATGATATATCTTATATCTGGTGACTTTCCCGGTGGTGTAGGATTTTTAAGGGCTTCCGCGCCTGTCAACCTCTCTTCTGAGAATAGGAGTATTGAAAGCTCTTTCTTAAGCTAGGTATCTTAATCTTATTAGGCAAGCTTTGGATTGGATTGTTATAGGACCGTTTGACAATGAAGTTCGTCTTTCCCTGCCAGAAAGGATAGAGCTAGAAGAAGTTTCTTACTCCCAAGTGCTAGTTCTGTAGCAAGAGCTAGTCATTCCCACGTGCCCAGCCTTATAGCCTTATAGGAAGAAGATACCCCTTTGCAAACCCTGCTCGTATCCGTCAGCCGCTAATCTAGCGCTCTAACCCGGAGTAATAGTAGAACTAGTATAAGTCTAAAAGAAGCTAAACCAGCGCTTACGAACCGGCTAATCCAGTATACCCAACTTAGTAAGCTAACCCTCAAACCAGGTTAAAAGTACATATACATTACTGTCCCTTACCCAAGTTGTCTATTTACGTAGATGAATCAAGTACAACAAGTCAGGTCAGAGCTTGTGGGTAGAAGCTTGGGCTCTGCTACGCAGATCCACTCGACTAGGAAAGAAGTACGCATTGCTTACTTACTTTTTTGTACTATGCGGGGCCTAAGACCCAAAACAAACTAATACACATTTCCGGGTAAAGCCCGGTCATTCAAGAGAAGAGAAAAAATGCCTTTCGGTGGCTCAGGTGCAAGGCGAAAGTCCTACAACATGGTTGAGAGCGAAGTTTGCCATCCAATCCAGTCCTTCTCTTCCTCTATGTAACCGAAGCACTCGGCTCCCACTTTATTAACATAAGACATAAGGAAGTTCTTTCAAACGGAAGGAAATAAGAAAAAAATGGTTATGTTTTGTCCCATTTCCTGAGTTACAGGAATTCCGACCTATTTCGGTTATGTGATGTACGAAATCGGCTTACTTATAGTTGCTTATAACTACTGCCTGTATAGCCAAAGACTAAGATGGGAGGTTCCTATATATGAGCATTCTTGAGTGCGGGTTGATGTTAGTGGTTGGGGCTCACCTGTCAAGTCATTCTTATTGTCCCAGGCTAGAAGCAGATATCCAAGGCTGCTGGGTTATGTGTGCTCTATGCAGCACGTCTAAGCCGTCCAACAGGAAGGGCTTTCTCAGCCCACTCCCTTTCCCATTGTGACTTCCATTCTTGTTTTCTAATAGAGGGGGAGTAAGGAATCAACCGCACCCTTGGCTCACTGACCCATATACGACTAGTCTGGTTCACTGCTGTCTGATATCATCATTTCCAGTGGAAGTTTGATTCCGCGAAGGACAGACAGATATTTCATTAACGGAAGAAGAGTGTAACTGGGCTAGAGGAGAGATTGAATGGTCCACTAAGCGATTGATCTCTTTCCATTGATTGACCGGGCGGCCCGGGAAGTCTTTCGACCTCACTCACTTGATCAGCAGATGGGAGAAAAAGCGGATTAGAGCTCCTCCGCCCTATAGAATGAATAAGGAGTTTACTATTGATGACCGAGCCATTCTTAGACTACTCCTTACCTCCCCCCCCCTTGTCATTTAAAGGGCGAAGTCGCTTCAGCGAGTCGGCAAGGCCAAAGAGTGATCTTTGAACGCTACTACGCATCCTTACTAATAGTATAGTGTAAGGTAGGTTTGGGTATAGCAGGACTTGAACCTGCGACCATTAGGTTAAAAGCCCAATGCTCTACCAACTGAGCTATACACCCCAAAAAAGATGTAGTAGTAAATAAGGATTGGTGCGGAAAAGAGGGCGGCCCCTCTTCTTCTCATCATAAAGGGCTTGGGCTCTAAAGCCGGCCTTACTCAACAAGCACCAGTAAGGTTGCTTGTTTCCACTCATTGAAGATTCTATCTACAAAAGAAGGACAACGGGGGATACTAAAGTTGCTCTCACTGACACCATCTACGAGAAGGTGAGGTCTTCGTTAACATGTTACGAGGCTCCAGTCTTCGGCGGGTCACCATTACTTGACTTAGAAAGGCGAACATCTGGGCAAGGGAAAGCGCAGTGCGCCTGGTGCAAATGGCTTTCTTTTTTCATGATATACCAATCTGAATGGAGGGCCTACCTACGTACATGATTGATAGAATCACTACATAGGGGGGGCGCGGTCAACTTGATGCGGGAGAGGCATGAGTGCAGTTCGATCTTGTGGTGTATTCGTTTGTAGTGACTGGGGCCTCTTTCTCGTTGATCAGTCCGCCCCCGCTCTATTGAAAGGTCTCCATTCCCACGGGTCAACGAGCGCGTCTCGGGCCGGATTGACTAACCTAACCCTTAAAGGGGGCCTTAGTTGGGTGCTCTGCTTTAGTGTAATTGACAAAGGCTAGTATGGTAATATCCAAAACAAATGAAAAGAGATCGGGGTCGATAGTTGGCAAGGAACTTGATCCCCCCCAAAAAAGGGACAGCTGCGGTCGAACTCTAATTCTGGAAATAAGTCGGGGCCCTTTTTTCCCAAGTCTACCGGATATAAGATGATAGAAGGCGCAACGGTAGTTGCGTTGCACAAGACGGTGCCGTCTCACTTCGAGTTCCTTCCTTCGAAGTCAAATATGATGATACGCTTCGGTGATGTTACCTACCAAATTCAAAAAAACCTGCTAGGTGATCGAAATCGCTCAGGTCAGTAAGGACTCACTCACTCGCCTACTCCTTCTAATAGTTTCTTCTATCTACGGAATTCAAAAGGCGACCCGACGCGCCGGGCTATAAGAATAAGATACAGCTGTTGTACTACTTGACTGGTAATAAAAAGCTTACGTAAGAACTGGAAGACTCTTGTATGTACAGTAACCCTCTCTTCTGCTAGCGGCGGCCATAACCTTTTATTCATTGGTTCATGTTGTGCTTCCCGAAAAACTACTTTTTCCTATGCACAGAAAGAAGTGGAATCCAAGAAATGAAAGCTTATGCTGCCTTCTTTCGTAGCTCTTTCGACACGCCAACCTGCTTGGGACTGGTTTGGCTTGGACCTGTGTTCGCGGCTTTATCCGACCTTGGTGTTGGAGCAGCTTCTTCTCTTTGAAGAGTGGTATCATATAAAGAAAAGAGAGATCCCAGACTTTATTGCCTAAGATAAGATCTGGACTTCGTAACTACCGCCAAAGATTCCATTTTCACTGGTGTGGAGTAGAGCACCAGAGAGAACCCAGTCTCGGGGGTATGGGTTAAAATTCTCAATTGCACCTTACGGGCAATCAATCAAGGAAAGAACCTCTCAGCTCTCTTTCCAAAAGAAGGAAGAGCTTTTTTTTTGATCTCCCGAGGACCATATTAGGTCATTCTTGAAGCAAAGTGGCCCTACTACACGGAGCTCCACATTATGCCTAAAAAAAGAAAATTCCCGCTATCCTTAGATGGAATTTCTTTGGATTGGTATAGTTTTCTAGGAGAATTTGTTCTTCGGAAGACTAGGAAAATCTTTTATTAAAAGAACAAACCAGGTATCGTCGCGATCCTCAATACTTAAGGCAACGAGCTATTGTTATTGTATTGCCCTTTTTTGCAAGGTCAAGAGCACCAAAACCAAGGGCATGGGGAGGATGAGACTGAGTCTTTTTTATTATATAATATATCGTCCGGTAGGGATGTTGAATAGACTGATTCTTGACCTACTAATTGGTCTGATCATGATCTTAACCTAGCTCGACAGCTGCCCCCATGCACCCTTCAAGACAGCAGCTGAGGCAAAAGACAATCGAGTGGGATCAGATGAAGACATTGATTCTTGATCACCTTCTACCTGACCGGCGGACCTTCCTACAATTAAGTCCGAGTCAGGATGCGCTAAAGGAGCGAAATGCCACTCAATGGAAAGGGTGAGGATCGCATCGGCAAGAAGTGACGTAGCTACCTATATGAATGTCGAAGATACACGAGTCGCTATCTTATAGACGATCGATCTGTCTGGATGAGCGAAAAGAGATCCCACTCTGACTGCCTAATCTCATCGACTAGCCGCTTTCTCAGAGTTTAGCCGCTAGGCGAAGAAGAGGCCGGCACTAGAAGTAGAAGGATCGGCAGAAGAAATAGCCACATTCGAGGATCAAGCGACTGTGCCCGGAATTGACCTGAACTCCACAAAGTCAGCTTTTCCTCTTAAGAGAATCTCGATATACTGATTGAACGAAGGAGTCGAGCTTGTCTTACCCCGAGCCATAGGGCAAGGAAGGGATGCTTTCAGTCAGCTTAAGACTTTTGATTTTGAAGAGAAAGAACAGCCTTAGAAACGGTTTCTACTGATCCCGATTGTGGATTTGGATGCCTCAGTGCCCGCTTCTTTATTAGTTGGATATGCCGGTTCAGAAGAAACGGGAGCTATTGGTTCGGAAGAAAAAAGATATGTTAGTTCGGCGGTTCGGATTGAGAGAGAGAAAGAGGAGAGCTAAGCTAAGCCAAGCGCAATGCAGCGCGCACGCAGCATTCAAAGAGTCGGAAAGGTCAGTGTAACCATCCATCTCCCTACCCTATGAAGAGCCGCTTACTTAAGCTTATGCTTGAGAATCGGCTTCTGTAAAGTAAGTAGAAAGCTATAGCAATACCGCTCGGTATGAAGGTTCTGTGATCACTCTACGACATTCTTTTCAGAAGGGCAAGGGCAAGCCCAAAGATTTTTGTGTACCGAGAATGGCTCTCTTTCTTGGAGAGGAAGGTGCCGGATCTTCTGTTCAAGGAATGGGAGCAGCAAGAAAAGAAAGGCACGATCTGTAGCCATTGATTCGATTCTCTTTCAGGCCTAATCTAAGCCTCTTTTTTAAGTTCGAAGATGATGAAGATGAAGCTGTTATTAAGATCAGCAAGCCAATGAACTCTAGCTCATGGAACTTTAACGAGAAGCTATATGAAGATGCCATTAAAGAAAAGAAGGAGCAAAGAGACTTTACTTTAATAAGTTCATGATAAGGTCTGTGAGACAATAACACCGGTAACCCTCTACAGAAGATTGCAAAGACAAGGTGACTATGGGCCTGATATGGCTAGGGATGCAAAAGCTCGAGAAGGAGCTTGTCTAAAATGCACATGGATGCCCGATAAAGCAGAATGTGCCTTTATCGATGTAGGAGACAGCCATTATATCGAGTACCTGAAAAAAGGAAATGTCAATTGATAGATACGAAGCGAATAAGCTAAATCAGATAGCCAAAAGGTATATCGTGAATAATGGTAAGCTATTCAAAAGAGGCTTATCGGGAATTCTGTTGAGGTGTCTATCAGGTGATGAAGCGATGGAGGTCATGCACCAATCACGGCATCTTGGAGGAGCACCAAGGAGGGCGAAAGCTGTTTCAGTATTTGCTGCAATCAGAGAAAAAAGGGAAATCCCGGCGGGACCCTTGTTTGCCGTTACTTGAAGGTACTCGACTTCTTCTAGAAAAGGAAGGCCGAACGCCATGGCTAAAAAAGAGAAGATAAGTCAATGTGAGGGTTAGGGCGCGTGAAGACCACTGATCATATATTTTATTACATATGTGATTGATCACCCAGGTCTTGGTATGAAGAAAGCTAAGTATAGGACTTGTCTGTAGGCGGAATAGAGTAGGCCGTTAGGCCATACGGCAAGCAGTAAGTACTTAAGACTCATTAGTGGAAAGATGGCTCCTCTGAAGACGGGAGTTCTGGAAGTGAATCATCCCCTTTTGGAGCCTGTTTTGAATATATTAAGGACCTTGTCTTGAAAGCTGGAAGTAGCTCCTACACCCCTGTTACTTCCATTCCATTGGCTTCGATCTCTGTGGATCCTACATCTGCTTTCAAATCCAGTGATTTCCCTCAGGTAAGACTTTTGGCACTTAATCTAACCACACCTTTCTTAAACTTCATTATTTCCTGACTGACATGCTTTTTTCTCTTCAGCCACAATTGGGTTCCACAGCTTCTACCTCGAGTGGCTCTTCGCGGCTTGCAAAGCGTGCTTTACTTGGCTCCTTGAAGAGTTTGATCTGCGAGGATTAAACCAGCGAAGGATCCAAGTCTCAAAGCGAAGCCAGAACTGAAGTTGCCCCCGAATCCATTCAAGGGACTCCCAAACATTTCATTCTTACAGCTCTCCAAAACTGACAATCTTTGATGGCTCAAGGCGAGAGTGGAATAGGCAAAGGCTGACGAAGGAAGGGAAAGTAAATCCTTCAGAGGGAAGGGGAAAGCCTAATGGAAGGCGTCGGTCTAAGTAATCGGTAGCTATAGAGTCTCCCATTACCTTTTCAACCTTTCTTTTCACATCTACTCGTAATAGCGGCACGGCAGGATCTTTATCTGGTCATGGCCATAATGTGCTATCCTCTTTGTCGACCTGTGGCTACTCAGATCACGATCTAGGGATAGTAACAAGAAAACTAGACTAACTAAGGGTGCGCAGGGTATAGACGGGCGACGCGCCATTCCTGCAGGTAGCGAAAGTCTGATCAAGTAACTCGTAGTTGACGGGCCAGAGACGAAAGGTGGGAACTTCGGAGTGATATAAAGTTAAGGCCCCGAAGGCCGGCCCGGCGAAAGGGAAGTTGCATGATAGGGTTACTGGGATAGCCGGATGCCATGATTCGAAGCGTCTCTCATCAACGGAACGAGGAATTTCGTTAGTAGAGTAGAATCCGCGATGACCCAGACATCGTGATAGCGGGAAGTTGGTCACCTGCAGAAGTAAACAAAAGACTGGTCTGCAAGGGGTATGGTAGCTGAAAGAGTTTCAAATCAGTGTTCAAAACTGATTGAGGGTGACATGAGCCCTTCAAATACCTAGGAACTCGAGCCGTAAGTCTAAGGTAAGAACGGAGCTTCATAGGGGGCGGGATACGACTACCATGATATTCAAAAATAAGCCAAGCGAGCAGAAAGGCGGGCGTTTTTGTCAAGAGAAAGCGAAAAAGGAATTGGCCAATATACACTTCCTGAAACTGTCACTCACTTGATTTAGTAACAGAACTTGCTAACATGAACGTGCTACGTATCTTCAGCTAAGCAAGCCGGACTACTATCTCACCCTGTTATGCCTCTGTCTAGAGCTGCGAACCGATCTTCAAGCTACTAAGGAAAGATTCTCCCAAAGAGTGGAACGCAGATTGTAAGGAAGCCTTTAATAAGATAAAACGGTACTTGATTCATCCCCCTGTCCTGGTCCCACCAACACCATATGTTCCGTATACGTAACTCGTTCCCTCAGTCGACCTTCGCTTCTCCTCTTTTCTAAATAGAGTGGCCTCCCCGTCCGGGCCAACCCGGTCCTACCTATACGGTCTTTCTAACCGGTGAAAGGAGCCTAGTCCTGCACTTTTCCTTCCTATTAAGGAAGCAAGTGTAGCTTTGAAAGCAGCAAGGAGCCATTAGGGGAAACCTAGATTGAAAGTCGGAAGAGTCGTAAACAGACTCGAAAACGAAACCCTTTCTCTAACGGCCTCTTGGCTTCTTTCTTTATAGTCAGTCCAGGCCAGTAGCTGCTCCCGGCTTTCGGACAGCTAGAGCACCGACAGATAGAGCGAAGAGTCCATAAGGAGAAAGGAAGTACATAGGAATATAGCGGAATCAAAGAGGGAAGTCAAAGGCAGTACATGGGACCCCCTTGGATAAGAACGACTATCTGCTTAATGATGCCCATAAACCTTAGGTGGCTACTTATGCCCGTACGTACTACCCAGGCAGTCATACCCTTTGACTACCTTTAACGACAGATACAGCTGACCCAGATACCGTTAGAGCGAGCAGCAGATCGAAGAGACCCGAATTTCTAGTCATAGCCCTAAAACACGTTGAAACGTTAATCCAGTAGCACGACGAACAGTTCCAGGAGCAGCAGTCGGTTCAGCATAAGAAGATGAAGCAGCAGTCGTCGGTCCCCTATATCTGTATCTGCTTTTCTCCATAGTCTTTCATTCCTCTCACCCGACTATGAACCAGGCTTTGCTGCACCAGCCAGCCCTTTCACTAGCACCAGTAGAAGAAGTCACGGAGGTAGATAGACCAAGTCCATTACCAGATCGTCCAGCAGCAACCGGATCCCCCAGCATCCGTAGCGGTGTATCTTGCACCAATACAAGACCCCTAAACTACTCGGCTGTTAACTAGTTATTTATAGGAAAAATGATCTTGATCTTGGTTCTTTTCTTCAGTTCTTGGCTTCAATCCAGTTGATGAGCTTGACCTAGTCGCTTACCTCGAACCTTTTGGTTCCCACGCTGGAGGAGCAGGAAGAGGTGCAGAATCTGGATAGGAAACAGACGGAGAGACTAATAAGGGAGAATATGTTGGTCTTTGATCTTCGATATCTTGGAATACGAACAGAGAGGCTCAAACCAAACAAAGATATGGGAATGTCCCATAAGTCAATGAGCGTGAGAGCCAAATGAATCGAAAGATGTCAACTAGTTTATTGGTTCGGGAAGAGATCATGGAAATAGTTAAATGAATGGGAAGAGTTTCTACTTTCATTAAGTGATTTATTAGATAATCGAAAACAGAGGATCTTGAGTACTATTCTAAATTCAGAAGAACTACGCGGGGGCCATTGAGCAGCGCTGAAAAGCCCGCCCTGTCTAGTGTTGGCGCTAGCATTATGCACGCGCTTTGTCTCTTTCTCTCTGTTTTTCGTGGAGCTCTTTTTTTTCTGCTTGCATTTTGCTTAATAATCTGCTTCATATTTTTGAATTCATATCTGTAGCCACAATCAAATGGTTTTGTCTCCATATACTTTCTCATGTGGGCAATGGTAGCAACGTCTTTGATTGGGCAATGCATGAACTATATGGAACAAACGTTGTTCTTGTGCGAGTAAGGCCTACACAGATAAGCCTGAGCTTTGACTATAGTTCTTATCGACGTTCTTCCACTCTTCATAAGAAAGTTCTCGAATGTAACTATTCCTCTTTGCATATATAGATAACGGTGCAGTATGAGTCAGAAGTAGGGGGCTTTCGTCGCCTTTTCCACTTATGTACCAGTTTTTTACTAATGAAGGGAGGTCAAGATCTTTCAAGACTGATAACTAAGGTAACCTCTTCATTCGTTTCGCCCAATTTATTTACAGCCTATTGACTAACCAATATTCTCGCTCACCTTTAATCAATTCCATCCAATGACTTAGGAGAAAGATGCTCAGTAAGTCGATGAAGCATAGCTAACACCAATTTATTTCTGGTGTACTAAGCTAACTAGACGATTTCCCGCTACCGGGATTGGTTACCGACCGTAATTCCATTGTTAGATAGTTAGGCCAACGTCTTTGGTTTTTGGCTATTCATCACGTTGGCTGTGGGCTGAACTGGTGAGTTAGCCTGGCCTATAAAGACACATCCATTTTCCCATTCCTCTCATCAGACTTTGTTTGAAACTATTCACTTACACGGACCCGTGAACGGAATGAGTACTGTCTCGATTGGGTGTATAGTAATTAGAAAGGTTACATTGTACTATGGAAAGAGAAAGAAAGGATCCGGCCCTTACCTATGAACTTGTCGACTTTGCAGTAAAATAAAAGAATAGCTTTAGTATGGGATTTCAAAGGTTTGGGAAAGGGCGGGATGGGATGACTATTAAGCCCTTTTGGGCTTCAAGCTAACCATACACCACCTACGGAAACTCTTTGGTGTATTTGAAGGTGGCTAGAGAAAGAGAAAGGCTGTTCAGCCCGCTCGACTTGTACGACCAGATATGGGATTCTTGGACTATGAAACTCAACTACTCCTCGTGACGGGAGTGACTGTTTCAGATAACTTTGATTAGGATGACGATAGGTCTTGGCTTGTATAGTGGCGGGAGTGTCCCCCTTAGTCAAAAAGGGATTCTCAGGACAGACACATTGATTGATGCCCCCCTATTAGGTTGTTCGCAAGAGCTGAAAAGAGCAGTCATCGACTGCCAAGCAGAGAAGGCCCTGACGTGACGGATGGATTCAAAATCTGCATCTTCCAGCAATTCTGGGACCGATGCAAGAGAGATCTATTTATCCATGTGGAAGAAGTCAGACGAACGGGCAGAATGCCGGGGGGGAGACCGCTAATGATGCTCCAGGTTAACAATAAAAAGTACTTTCTGTCCTAATGCTTCGCCGTTAAGGAAAGAGTCACTAAGGTGTCGTAAGGATACGGCTTGAGAATACCGGCTCGGGCTAAGGGCTAAACGGTGAGAAAGAATCCCTGTCTCCATCTCTCCTCCATGATCTCCAATTGTTGAAGCAACAAGGCTCGCTCTCCCCTTAAAATGACACCCTCACTCAAATCGCAAGGCATAGATCATATGGCATAGTTCTTGCTCCTCTGCATCTAACTAACTCAATCTCTCCATCAGGATCCTAATGTCTCGAAGCATTACAGCCCGCTCTTGCCTCAGCCCCTCGATCTCAGCATCTTTAACGCCAAGGGTCTCTCTGAGCTCTTGGAGCCTATCATCCTGATCCTGCTACTGCTGCTCGGCTAAGTCCCCACGGTCCTGTAACTTTTGACTTTCACTCAGCAATCGAGCTATTTCGGCCTGTAAACGGAACATGTCCTCGGGTAGAGATCTAGACCCTGGGCTCGTAATAATACTAAAGGTTCCTTCGGCCGAGGATGGTTCAGTCGGCAGTGTCACGATGGGAGGCCAAAACGGTACCATCTTTCATAAGCCTCTGTCGTCGTAGGGACCCTGCAGGGAATGAATTCCGAAGGAAGAGCTACTATCCGATCATCCCACATCAACGCAGCCATCTGTGCCTCTCGAGTGCTCCCCATCGTAAACCGATCCCTACTGATCTCGAACCCCTCCACATCTGGAATATCCTGAAGCAATCCGAACTGACGGAGGCATCAAACCGGATAAATAGGGCATAAGAGAATCCAACCCAAGCAAGATAACACATCTATGATCTCTGACCCGAATGATGTATGATCCTCTGGCAGCCACAAGCAATGCTATATCAGTCTCTCAAAGCCTAGGTGAAGAAAATCCGAGTAGTTATCATCCCGGCTACCTGTAGGGAGAGGATACTGGCGGGTGAGCTGCACCATAACCACTGAACTCATAAGTGATCTGGGTCTGAATGAAGGTCGCGGGACCTGGAACCAGATATGCTCTAGTAGCCAAACCTGTAAGAAAATCAGAAAGACAATGTGGGTCCATGAACTAAAGAAAAGAAGATAAATGCACCCGCAGTAGAGATGGACATCCGAGTAATGTACGTCTACCCATGTCAACACACGCAGAGAGCCCGAAGAAGAGCTCGGCCAACACCATGGGGACAATCGTGTCTTACCCTCAATCAGCTGCGGAAGTCACGAGGTAAGGCTGAGATCAATAGACTCACCCCCCGTAGCAAATAGGATCTCCCAAAGTATGCACAGCATAAGAGCCCGCACACATTGCATCGATCTGGCCGACTTAGCCTCGCCCCGGTCATAGCGGAATTTCTCATTCAGAAATTGGCCATAGATCAACGCGTCTGACCCTGCAACTCCCTTACGTAGTTTTAGTTAGCCCGAAGAAATGTTGCATCACATTGCTATAACCCGGTTGAGCCGCCACCTTAGCCAAGGGCTGGTTCCGTCGCATACCCTATATCCGAGCGATTTATTCCAATGACGGAACCAGCTCGCCTGCCTCAAATCGAAAAGTGCAGCTATCTGATCTCCAAAACAGTACGAGCGCATTCAGGAGAAGCCAGTAGAGTGTTACCTGAGCTAAATCAATGACTTGCTCCATGCCATGTCCAAGATCGCTTCGGAGTCTCCATGGGGTTCTCGGTCGGGTCAGATAGGTTCAATTCGGCTCGGTCCTCTTCCGCCTTCCCTGCTGCGAAGTTTACCGCTCCGCTAACGCTATGTGATCCGGTCAAGGCGAATCGAATGGTCTTTTTTCCACTTGACAATCCCCTTCCATATCATTATATAGGCATATATAGGATTCACGACTGACGCCCTGTGTGGAGAGAGCCCTAAAGCACTGTAAGCAAGTTACTCCACCAAGAGAAGATAGAATCCGCCAAGGGCATTCCCAGCAGCATTAGCTAGTTATATGCAAATGACAGCCAAGGAAGGAATCGGGTCGGGCTGGAATCGATGTTCCAGATCATTCCGAATCCTAAGCCAACTGAGTTATCTCGTTTGGCGTGGGCATCAGTTGAAGTTTCAGTTGTTGTAAATTATCGATGAGAAAGGTATTATTATGGGAACTTCTCAATGCTGGAAAAAATCATGGCGAAAACCAATCAAACTCAGAAAGATAGGCGGATCCGAGCGCGCTGAGGGAAATTCGAGAGATCCAGAGCCTGTTGTAGATTCAGGTTCAGAGTTTTACCATGAAGCTCTAGCAGCTAAAGTTCTTGAGATGGAGAAGACGCAACTTCAGATCTTGGAGTTGCTCAAAGAATTAAAGAGCACGAGAACGCCTACTCCTCCTGTTCAATCTCCCGCACGCTTGTTATATTTGTTTATATAGTATAGTATAACTAACTGAAAGCGTCCTTCCTTCTCGAAGAAGTTGTTGATGTAGTTGCTTGTAGTTTTTGTTTGAATCGAGATTGGGTTGGTGTTCAGTGTACCTTAGTACAAGATCGAAAAGAATGCTTTGCATTCCAAGTGAGATGCCCAAGATAAAAGGAACGAGGGGAAGAATCGACGAGGAATCCATAACAGAAAATCGTGAATGAAAAAGCGTGAGGAGAATTCTCAACTCGAGATGTTAGAAGGTGCAAAATCAATGGGTGCCGGAGCTGCTACAATTGCTTCAGCGGGAGCTGCTGTCGGTATTGGAAACGTGTTCAGTTCTTTGATCCATTCCGTGGCGCGAAATCCATCATTGGCTAAACAATCATTTGGTTATGCCATTTTGGGCTTTGCTCTAACCGAAGCTATTGCAGCGTTTGCCCCAATGATGGCCTTTCTGATCTCATCCGTATTCCGATCGAGGTTGAAGTTTCATTCTTACAACTATCTTTTTGAAGCAGATAGTTCACAGTGCTCATTCTATAGATAATGTAAAAGCCAACTCATGCTTTCTTTTTTGAAATAAAAAAGAAGATGGTCTCAAAAAACACACGCCCCTACTACCCCCCACTTTTTGGCGGAAGCGGACCTGCCACAGGCGCTTCCCACAGATTCAGCGGATGTTTTGCGAATCAAGGCATCGCGCATTCTGGAGTTCTTTTTCGGAGACGCCGTTAGTCGTGATCCAAACACATGGATCGACCTAACGGAGAAACTTGCTTCCGGAATCGGCCCAGGAGATATAGTCACAAAAGAGGATCTCAGTATGCTGCTAGACCTGTTACAGAATCCCGGCAGTGAGATCTATATCAAAGCCGCCGAATTCCTTTTTTTAAGTTAGGAGGTTGGTTTAGTACTTGTGAC
Source organism: Viola odorata (assembly GCA_963691705.1). Taxonomy (NCBI): domain Eukaryota; kingdom Viridiplantae; phylum Streptophyta; class Magnoliopsida; order Malpighiales; family Violaceae; genus Viola; species Viola odorata. Next base: position 189,511 of record OY829547.1, on the reverse strand, counting down.
TGGTATTTTGCTTCCTCATTCTGATTTTGGTAGTGATTAAATTGTGATACATAATCAATCCTATTTGTTTTTGTTTATTACTAAAATGAATCGAATTCTATCAAATATTTATCTTTCTCCTTTGAATTACTCATATATATATCCTATGAATTTCATTTCGCACTGGAAACTATTCTAGGAGAAGTTCGAATCCGTTCAGTTCGGATATTGATCGGTCTTGGTTTGACATGGTTTACGTGTTACTGGTTTCCGGAAGAGTTAATATTTCCATTAGCTAAACCCTTTCTTACCCTGCCTTTGGACTCATATTTTGTTTGTACACAATCAACGGAGGCTTTCTCGACATATGTTGCAACGTCTTCAATAGCATGCTCTTACTTCGTCTTTCCTTTAATAAGTTATCAAATTTGGTGCTTTTTGATCCCCAGTTGCTATGGGGAACAAAGGACGAAATACAATCGATTCCTCCATTTAAGTGGTTCTCGCTTCTCCTTGTTCCTGTTCCTAACTCCTACCCGGGTAGTTCCCAATGTTTGGCACTTTCCATACTTCGTGGGTGCAACATCAACAAATTCGCTCATGATCAAGTTACAACCTAAGATCTATGACTATATTATGTTAACTGTTCGTATTTCGTTCATTCCATCGGTATGCTCCCAAGTACCTATAATTGTGATCCGTTTGCCAGAACCGAGGGGTCTTTCTGTGGAAACCTCCACGAACAATCGTCGTTTTTTGATGGTTTTTCCGCTTCTCACAGCTGCTCTTTTCACACCTCCGGATATCTGGTGCCAAATCGTCGCCCGTTTCTTTATTTCTTTGATAATAGAGTTGGCTATCTTTGTGGCATTGATTGTACAAGTTCGTGAAGAGGGCTGGACGAGTGGAATGAGGGGGAGCGGCTCGATCGACAAAAAAGAAGGGTAGCCCTCCTAGAACCTGGCAAAGTAACTATCAATGAATTCCCGAGAAATTAGAAACCAACATATGTGATTCATCCCCGTAAAGATTAGAACACACAGAAGACTCCTTACCGCTCCCTTTCCACAACAACCAGATGACGCAGATGATGAAGAAGCCTTCCCCTCCTCCTTTTTAGTAATCTTGGATGAGAAGAACATAGACCGACTTCATCGACTTTCAATGTCCGTGTGGAATGCAACTTGCTCGCTGAAGTGGAGGCGCTTTCCACTGGGGCAGACCCCTCTTGTGAGAACGAGAGCTGATCCAATCCGGGGTCTCTCTTAAAGCAGCTAACTCTCTAGGGAAGACGACTAGCGTCATGGTCTTTGAATCATAATTCTAACTTGTTGACGCGAAAAGCCGTCCAAGGACAGTGGTTTATTTTTGAGCTGAGAAATCCGCGAAAGAGGATGGGATAGCGTCCGAACTGCTAGACCAAGAAGCTATTTATTGAGCTCTAGCCCAGAAACGAAACCGGAGCCCTTTAGGCTAGCTATTGTTGACATGTTCACCTTCAATTAGAATAGATAAGGTCGGGTCCTCTATTCACACTGATCTACTCCAATAGTTCGCCTGGCGGCTCAGCCGGGATAGTCCCATCCTTAGAAACTAGACTTGGAAGGAACTACCACATTTAAAAGACGCAAATGCACATATCGTCTGTTCGACTGTTATTCTTACCTGTATTTGTACACTGACTGCTCGAGGAATGCCAACTCTAAGGCGGGGATTTAATATGCCGAGAATCCGACTCCCATCCCAAGCATCCGAAGATCGGACATTGGTGACACCTGAAGACCAGTCTGTCCATCAAGGCTCTTGTGAAAGAATAGCTGGTGCTCTAGCATAAATCGACACAGTGAGGGAAGTGCAAAAGAAGGGCTTGTTCTCGAGTAAGCTGCTCTAGAAGCTCTCGAATCCGCTGCTTTTTCCGGATGCCCACTCTTTTTTTTAATTAATATTAAATTACTCCAGAAAGCGATTATCCCATTTAAGAAGATTCGCCGCGGGAAATCGCTACTTATGTGGGACTTCACAAGCTCATGCCATCAAAAGTCAGCTCTTTCGGAAGAGAAGGGGTGGTAGGCTTAGTAGGACTCGAACCTACAATATAACCGTTATGAGCGGTACGTTTCAACCAATTAAACTATAAGCCCCTACGGATCTCTACGTGCAATTCGCTCACTTCGGGAAGAGCGGACGGAAAGGGGAGGCCTTTGCTCTATCTGCTTCTTCCTCTTCCCAGGAATGAACAATTAGATAAAAAAAATGATTATCTTATTATTTTTATATATCTATTATTAAGTAATTAAGCAAGCGGCCCTTTCGCGACTCAAACTGCCGGTACGCTTTCCGGCTCGCAACGACTCAAACGGGCGGAGGCTCTCTATTTGCTTGCAATGCCGGCTGTTCGCCTTTAGTTAGAAGTAGAGGGCGCCCTTTGCCCCACACTTCTAAAAAAGACATAAAGAGTAATAAATAATTTTTTACGGGAACCGAAGGTTAGGCCAACTACTTTCTTTCTCTGACTTCTTTAGCCACTTCCGCATCTGTCGTATTCGGGAGAGCTTGCTTCGTGGCGGAGCATTTAGCAATGCCAGCAGCCTGGTGAGGGCTGGATGTCTGGGGGCAGGTTAAGGCAGGGCCTGCCGGGCTTTTGGGCACACGGAAAAGGGAAAGTAGATGGATGGTGCTTCTCTGTCCCTCCCTTTCTGAGAGGTGCTCCGCCAATCCTTTTTCAACCTAAAGGTTTGATTTCAAAGCCGGGACGAAGTTTGGTCAAAATGTAGTTTGAAGCCTTTCTGCAACATCTTCTGTCTATGGATTCTTTCTATGCTAGAGTCCGCTGTCAATCTTGCTTTCGACTTCACCCAAGGGAACGCCCGGGGATCTTCCTTGACCTGAAAGCTGGGTGGAAGGCTTTCTTTTTTCTATGTGTTTTGCCCATTTGAGTCTTCTTTGACGATGACATCATAGGCACCAGGCCCTCGGCAATTCCAAGCAATCACATTGAACATTTTAATCATAAAGATAAGGAAGAAAAAATGGAGTAGCTCGAAGAGCACAACAACAACAGAGGACAGGCACATTAGGCTGTCTCTTCATCAATAGGGATCACCCCATCATCACTCTCCATGACACTATGGTCATCTGCAACACAAGGCTGGCTTACTTCTTAGACTATTTGAGCTTGGATTTGTTGAGGCCCTAAAAAAGGTGGATTCCATATGTATTTCAGTCCTTGCTGATCTGGGGGTTCATTTCATTTATTATGAACTAAAAAAAAAGTGTAAGGCTGATTATGATTAGTGAGGTCTTAAAAAGAAAAACTTCATACAAGAAATGATCAGCCATTCCATTTGTGCTTTCAGCAAGTAGGCGACGCGAATCTATGGTTTCTATGTTTTAATCGGATACCCATTGCTTGGATGCGTTTGAAAGCCTCGAAATGACTTGCAGAAAAAAAGCTTTCTATTCTAGTCTTGTGTCTCCGTAACAAATGGTCCATTTATTGATGGGCGAACGACGGGGATTGAACCCGCGCGTGGTGGATTCACAATCCACTGCCTTGATCCACTTGGCTACATCCGCCCCTACCCCCGCACAGGTTTCAGTCTCTATCTACGATCAGATCCTTTCTGAACCCCCCTATAACCGCTGATAAGCTTTTTCCTATACTATAGTTGCAAGTCTATTGGTGTGCTTTGGAATTAGGGGAAGCAAAGCTTCAACAAGTAGAAGCTTTCTGGAAAAGCTTCAATTCAAACAAAGAGGTTGGGCTGTTCACTTCATTGATTTGACTTCACAAAACTTAAGATTCAAGCAAGATAGGGGCCGGGCGGGCAGTGAAGGCTCGTTTAGTAGACAGCAAGCGGAGCTTGAAGAACCCCTATCAGAGAAAGCCATTGCACGCTAGCCCCTTGTATAGGGTTCCAAACCTACGCACCCCTAAACTACATGAGAAGCCCCTTTCTATAGATAGGCTAACGCGCCGCCCTTCCTTTAGCTGGCTCCGCCCTATCTATCGATAGATATAGATCTCCATCTCTGTATTTATCTCCATATCTAAATATGGAAGAACCAACACTGAAAGGGCGTAACCAACGGAAGGTTCTCACCCTGTCCCCGACATTGTTCTCCGACGATGCCCCCTGGGCGAAAGGGGCCACCATTCTCTTTCTTTCTTCAATCGTTCCGATCAGGACAAGTGGGTTGGTTCGTTTCGTCCTCCTATCTACGCAATTCTCTGTCTTCATGTTGGGCGAAAGGTAGTTCTAGAGGAACGGCTGTGAAACGGAAACGGCGATTCCCCCCTTTACATTGAAGTAGGGAGGGCCTCCTTCCCCACCATTCTGGCCTATTCTTTTCTTTATTGATACGGATTTTACCGATGCTGAAGATAGCTTGTTGCTTACCAAGCCACCCACTTGAGAAGCTAGTCGCCAGAAAGAGGCGACGAGGAAGCTTCTTAAAGCTTTGCTTCCCCCCCTGTAGTCGTAGTACTCGGCTTGTCGCTACTTTAGGTAATCGACGGTTCCCGACTTTATCTGGTTTCTGCAACCGTAACCATTTGTCACTCCGATTACTTCATCCATAAACCTTTTTTATTATTTCAATAGCGGTACGCTCTAAAAAAAAAGTAAAGGATAAGCTTGCATTATAAAAGCGGTAGCTTCCCGCCTCCTTCATTCCTACTGCCCCCTTCGGTGAGAAGTTCCCTTCCCTTTTCTAAAATGCCTAATTGGTATGCCTCAGAAAATGTAAAAAAAGGAGCTGCCCGCTTTTTGTCTGACCCTATTCTTCCCATTCGGGTTGGGTTGACCCAGAAGTCAAGAAAGAAGGAATGGAATCACTGGAGAGTCGTCTGCAGTTCACACTTGGGCAAAGACGACTGACTTTGGAAGCGGAACACGAACCGATTTCCGCTATTCTGGATTCTTATTGAGCGTAGCGAAATCAAGGTTTATGATAAAATCAGCGAAGTTTCTATGGTGTTCTACCTTTGCGTAGTCTCGGTCCACAGTGGAAGGCTCCGCACCCGAGCCTCGTTAGACTCAGCGGAAGTGTAAGGTGTAAGTAAAGAGAATAGAAGAGATGAAGTCCGTCCCTTAGCCTAGTCTATATCTACAGCTGACGCAACTCTGTACTGACGCCTCACTACCACTTAATTTTAATTAATTAACAGCTAAGCGATTTCATAACCTGAGCTTTTCTTAACCAGCGGACCTTACTTCGTAACCTTAACGTACTTTCTTTCTTACTTTAGCATAGGCCTTCGACACTTCAAACGGGCTAAAGCCCCTCTTTTTTTTTTTAATTAGAAAGAACGGGGCCTTACTTATTCTGTTCAGGGGGGATGAAAGACAAAGAAAGAGATCGGAGGACTTTATGATCGGAGAAAGGAAGGGCGCGTGGTTGGTGTATCACTAGGTCAGTGGGGAAACCCGTAGGAAGGGGGGACGACCCGCCGAATTCACATCAGAAATCGCCAACATGAACACAAACGAAATCTTGAATTGCGTATAGAATAGAAAGAAAATGAACCACTTCTATTCTCGGAGCTGAGGTATATGAAGAATGGCTTTTTGGTCCCTTTCGTCCAGTGGTTAGGACATCGTCTTTTCATGTCGAAGACACGGGTTCGATTCCCGTAAGGGATAGGTACTCATTCTCGGCCGCTTTCAGAAAGTGTTCATTGCTGAATGATCGCTCGCTATCTGGCTGTTCTATTTATACGTCTGTTCCCCAGTCTGACTTTCTCATGCCCCGGTATCCTTCTTTTATCCTTTCTACTTTTGTTACAGTAGCTATAGTTGTAATGGCAATTATTATGCGGGTCCCCTTATAATTGAGTATGAGTAGCCTATACTCTGGAATTGAAGTAGCGAAATCGGCCTTAGCATAGAACGCGCTTGCCTTACTAATAATCGGGAATCTGAACAGGTAACTATGAGACTAATTTCCCATTGTCCCGAGCAAGTTACTGCGTACCTGAAGTGAGTGTGCCCATCTTGGTCTCCTTTCTTTTTTCTTTGCAGCTGCCATAAAAGTCAAGCCTGGGAGTTCTAACGATCGTAGCGTAGGCCGAGCTGGGAACTCAATGAGACTTTCCAGCTAGGGATGGTGGGTTTAGCCTAGCCCCTTATCTCTCCTCCTTAAGAGCCCTTAACGCATTCCATAACTGAATGAGCTTCCCCGGAGTCAAAGTCCGTGGACTACAACGCTCCTAAACTCCCCTCTCCCGGCACAGCAGATCACGTTTCCATGTGAAATAGGCACTCCCACTCCGTCCGTCAAAAGAGTTTAACTATTCCGCTGATCAATCCAACGCAATAATCCCGGCTAGGCATCAGGCTCGATTCGGGATCACTAATCACTAACAGAATCGGAAAGAAACAGAGTAAGAAGCCCTTCTATTGAATCTATTGGAGGAAGGATGCGTAGTTAGGTAGTGGTGAGGTAGCTCTTATTAGTTCGAGTCGGTGCCGGTAGCTGTAAACTCTTCTTTCTCGATGGGAAGAATAGCTTGGGCTCACCATCCAAGCTCCCTCCTAGAACGGCAATTGGGCTGCTGTTCTGCCTTTCCATAAATCTCGTAGCGTAGAGTAATCACAGAAGTAGAAGTCAGATAAGAGTTTACTAGGATTCTGAACCGTGTTTACCGCTAACCTCCTAGCTGCTTAGCCCGGCTCCATAGCCTTAAACATCTTTCATATTGATTGCTTCCATCCAATCCAGCTTATCCTCGGCTCACTGACCTTAGAATAGGTAATCCAGTGAAAGCGGAACCCGAATCAGACTCTCGCTCCTGCCTAGAGCCCTTGGGCAATATGCCAAAGAATCAGATTCAGAACCTGATTCTCACTCTGGAGTCCCGAGCTTCTTGAAGCCCGGATTACGCTACACCTTTTTTCTACTAGTCCCAGTTTCAGGTCCAAGCCCTATTACGCCAAGAGCTCCCACTCGCGGGACATATGCTATATCCGGATTTTATCCATCAGACACCAAACCAAGCAAAGCGCCTGCCCATACCGAAGCTCCAATGCGAGGTTTTTATCCCAATACACTCAATCCCTTAAAGGATCAAGGGTAAAAGCGAAGAGTAGCTATACCGGACCTTGGACTATCGGCTTCGAAAAGAATTGATCCTAATGGACATGGTTAAGGAAAGAAGTCAGCAGCTGCCTTTCATTCATTACTGGACTATCCCATCCATTACTGACTGAGACTGGACTGATACCTGTATTGACATAGACCTACCCTATTGATCTATGAAATGTCCGGTTCTTTTAGACAGTCAGGGTTCATACTTCAATGGAGAAAGCAGTTGAGAATCGGATGCGAGATATAGCTAGATGTAAAAATCCTCAGTTGACTAGGCACTGTGCGAATGAACAGACAGACAAAAGGGAGCTTAGGCTATTTAACAGGAGGGATCACACTATGGAGAGGCTCGTGCTTCGATCGGTTAGCTCTTACTATTAGACTACTGCTGAAAGTCTTTGTTCTATGAACTGCTAGTGGGATCGAGAGCTTCATGGAAAAAGCCGTTTTTCGCGGGCCATCCTTTTCCTTTCGAAGTCGAAGTTTGTGGTCAGGTATCCTTGCGGATGAAGCTGAACAAGCACAGCGGAATCAGACTTAGAACAGAAAGCTTAAAGAACACGCTTCCAGCAAACAAACGAAAAAATAGGGCTAAGCTAAGGCAGGTCTAACATAAGCCAGTAGTCTTGGAGCAGCATGGGAGAGCAGCGGGGTCCTCTCTTGACTTTCTTAGTAGGTTCAATGTCAACGAAAAAACTATTTCGATTTATTCCACTGGGTGATTGGAATCCATTTCGTAAAGGCTCGAGAGACCTCCTGCCAGTGAAACAAAAGCGGGACTTCCTCCAAAAGCATACTACTTTAAACAACTGTCATGGCTCTGTAACTACCAAGGTTTTTCTTCTAATTTAGCATATCTCTTTTTGCAGCTGCGTGAAGTTACCACCTTCCTTTGATCTCACACTTGAAGTAAGCGATGAGCGTAGAACCCTACAACTAGCTCAGTAAGCAAGTGCTAGGAAACTTTTCAACTAGGTTTTTATCCCTTAGAGTATAGCCTTTTCAACCTGTACAATTTCATGTCTTATTTGACTGGCTGTGAATAGTCAGATCGTAGAATAGAAAGATGATGATAAGAGCGCATTCTAGAACATTCAATAGCAACGGATTGGCATTCATTCTACCTCAGAGCTCCTTCTTTTCATAGTTAGGATGCACCGAATCCCCGGTGATAGAATCCACTGCTCTTTGATTTGAAGGAGGAATTGCACAACTAGAAAAAGAGGGTTTACATTCATGCCCAGAATAGGCTCTTAGATGGACAGAAAATCTTTCTCATAACTGCTTCAGATTCTCTAGGACATAAGAGAGAAGTAGCTTCTCATTCAAGAATTATATTCTATACGATGCTTATTCCATATTGAGATTCTGTAAGATAACTCTAATTCCAGTTAAAGCTTCTGTTGTCACGAGCTGGATTTGAACCAGCGCTTTCCGGTTGGAAATGAGCTGCTCGCCTCTCCTTCGGACCCTTCGCTTGACTAGTTTTGAATCTTCTTTCCGCCCATACGCCTATCACTTTAAAGGTGCAATTGCTTTCTATCGAGTCAATGGGTACCCGGGTTGTAGTCTCATAGCCTTTAATAAGGTACCTTGAATGGATCTATTCTCTTAGTCTGTGTGTGCTTCCCGTTCTAGCATCATAACTGCGCCCAGTCCTGCATATTCAGGATTTTATTAACCAAGCTTATGGATCAGATACCGATATCGGAAGATCAGGCCCATTACTTCTTCTTGACTTCGATGATTTGCCTGCGGGAGGATCATCGAAGGTTGGAGAAAGAGATAGAAAGCTGACTAGAGTAGGGGGTAGAGGGGCTGTGTATATCTATTCCAATCGGGGTGATAGCTCGACTCGACAAATGGGAGAAAGATCAAATCGCGCGGGAGAGGGGGCCCCCCTATCATCTAGATTCAAAGTCAAGGTGTTGTTCGGATATTGATCGTAGCAATCCATTGATTGCCTTCATTGGATGGGTTCAGGCTTGCTTGTCTCCTCCCACATAGGAAGGCGAGAATCCAGGTAGGGCGGCTTTTCGGGCTTGGCCGTTTGAGTTCGTGCTTCATGGGTATGGGGCACTGACGTCTTAGAAGTCTTAGAAGGTATAAGTACTTTCTATCAGTGGGTTCGGACCTTCCGGCTTTGGTGTTTTAGTTCGACAATCCATCTTTTCTTTTTTTATATATAATATAATAAATATAATAAAGATAAAGCAGTTGTAGCAGTTCTCTATTGAGCACGAGCGGGTGAGGATAAGAAACTCGAAGAGGAAGAAGAGCCAGATTCACCCTCGATTCTCTATTCTAACCTTGGAATTCGAGCTAACAGTCGATTAGAGCAAGCTAGCGACTGAGAAAGCCTGAGTTCAAAAAGTCCGTTCCTGAGCTGCCCTTAAAGAAAGGAGCGAACCCGATGAATGAAAAGGAAGGGGCTCTATCTGAGCTACGATCTTGATGGATTAGCGCTCATAAAGACTACTAGGAAGAATAATATGCACTAGCGGTAGCCATTAGAAAAGAACTCGACTTTGTAGGCTTCTCCTTTTCATCATCTAGTGCCTTTCCTTAGAGATGAGATGGCATAACCAGGTCAGCTTCGGAAAGTCTAGTCTTGGAGCTTGATTCTGCCGTCTCAGCTAGGTCCTCTGGCTCGCTGCGGTCTTGGTACCTCATACGTCCCTCGTACTATACTAAAGTAGAGAAAAGGTCCACAGAGGTTTTGATTCCTCAGGAGGAAATGTCTTTCTATCTCTACAGGGTGGGCTAATTCCGCGTAAAAATGCTTTGTTTTCATCCTGGGTATGCAAGGGCTGCTATAGAAAAGACAAGGTTGAGAGAAGCGGAGGACTTCACAGGATAGGTTATCAGACGCTCCACTGATAGGGTGCGAAATGCGTTTTCTCAATTGACTTTTGAGAGGCACGAAAGAGCCAATGGGAGTAGCGGCTACATTGTTGACTTTGATCAAAGGGCACAGCCTAGAGAGGAGAGATTGCTACTCGACCAATAGCAAGAGGTGAAGGCTGACTTGATGGAGGTGGGTTTCTTGCTGGAATGGAATCTAGGAGAGATGCCTTTGATGACTGACTTGCCTTACTTTTACGATCCTGGGGTTAAAGAATCCTTTCCCTACCTAAGACATGAGGGGATACCTGAACCTGACAGAGCGGATAGTAATCCTGACCAGTAGAAAGGGGCACTCAATACACCGGCTTTCAGGACAAATAGAAGGAACTTGTAGGTTTGGAAAACGGACGATTCTTTCTATTAAAGTCAAGCAGCAACAAAGACATTACATAGATACGTGAGCGAGACTCAGAACAGCAGCACTCAATACCACTGAAGAATGCCATTACGGCAAGACTTTATCTTCCAGAAAACTTAACCAAGCCGAACGAAGCATATCCAAATAAATTCCTACTTCTTACTCCTTCCAGGCACGTCAACTTTGGGCAGTCACTCAAGGAAAAAGTGAAACTATTCGCAGCAGCAAGGCAGGTTCTGACGAGACCTGCTGGTTGAGCCATAACAAAGATAGCGGGTTACCCTTTATGCCCCAAATGAACCATTCATTCCCTGGGCTGCTCAAATGATGGCTCAAAGTCTGGCCGACCCACTTTGTTCCTTGGTGCTGTTGGTATCTATCACTACTTTTGAAGAGCTACACCGCCGAGCCTTACAGCTTCAAATAAACCTGAAAGATGGATCTCTTTCTCCTTGGGGAAAGATTGCTACCCCTTTCCAGCTCCAATTAAAATAGACTTCCAAGACAGAAGGCGGGAGGATAACAACAGTGATAATAATTACAATTGTATAAGGGGTAACAATGACGATAATAATGGTGATGATGATCAAGGTCTCTCGAGCCACCTATCAGATTTTCAATGTGGAACCAAGCCAGAGTGCTCAATAGAGTGAGGAGAAACCGACCCACACCTCTCCTTGTTATCTCGCAAGCTCCATTGCAGCTTATCCCTCCGCTCCAATTCCAACGAGAATCCCGCCGTAGCTAGGTTTTGATTCCTCAGCAGCAAATTCAAGTGCATCAACAGCAACAACAGGCTTTCAAGCTAATCTTTAAAAAAGGAATCTTTCGAAACTTATTGTCTGATCACAATGCGTAACCGCCTGCGCAGAACCTTGAAACAATTCGAGAAATTTTAAGTATGAAATGAAAGAGAAACAAATTGATCCTACTCTTACCATTAAGTAAGATCCTTTCTATAGAGATAGGTTGAAACTTCCCTCAAAAAACTCCTTCATATATCTATTATATAACTTATTACTCTCACCCCCTTCCCTTAAGAAACCCCATTCGAGTAGTCTCATAGATAGGACCAGGGGCTCGGTTCCAACCATTCTTGCTAAGGACAACCTCGCTCTTAGCGAAAGATCAAAGGCCTGGGTCTGAAATAGTTCACGATCAAATGAATTCCCTCAAATCGGATGACACAAGGTGAACTAGAATAGGCGGATTGATCCAGATATCGACAGGCTCCAATCGAAAGGAACCGCGCGTACGCTATAAGTATAGGCAAGCCTTTTTTTCTTTTTTTATGGATTGTTTTTCGTTACTTTTCTTTCCATAGGCATACATTGCAGTCTAACCTGCTTTCTAACTTTAGGGGACCGAAAATCAGTCTTTTGATCCTCCGCTAGCCCACTCTCTTATTTCGAATTAAGCTTCCTATTTATTTGTTTCAGACGCGGAAGGCTCAGCTGCAACTAGATAGTCAAGGTTTTCGCTCGAAAGCTCGAGAACCTCTTCCGAAGTCAGTTTAGGATTCACAGAGCTGAAAGCAAAGGCTTAATTAAGTAAGGCATAGTGGATCCACTCCTGCTACTGATGCTATTGAAGCAGTTGTAGTTGCCGTAGCTTCTTCTATTTATAGTTATCCAGAAATAGGTGATACAGGGGGGAATGCCCGAGTCAGGAATGCAACAGGCTGAGATGTATCCCGATCCCGATAATGCCGCGATAAAAAAAAGGCCAGGATTCGATTCGTTAAGCAGGAAAGACAAAAGCGGGAGTGAGGAAAGATTGGAAAAGCAGAAGGCCGGCTGGTCGTGTAACTTAACTAGTAGTGACCCGGTTCTCGCCCTTGTCCCCTATTTGATCGAACATGCCTTTCTTTTCTGATCGTGCTTAAGATAAGATTCTGTTTATAATAGGGATGAAATGGGTGAGATCACGAATGAGAATATTGCTGTCATCGAGAACCAAACCAGAAAAGGTGACAGAGAAGCATCCTATGTCTCCCGAGTGCAACCTGATTGCCCTCTGGGCTTCTTGGCTAATCCAATTTGTGATGTCAAATAATCTGGGTGACAACGTTCGGCTGGAGACTTGACTTTTTTCATGGCTGCCAAGCGGCATCACGCTCTCTCTGTGCTTCTTTCCTAAGTCCGTAGCTCTAACCTTAAGGCCCATACCTGATCCAAGGGGGCCCAACCCAAAGTAACTCCCTCAGTAGTCTGGACTGGCTCGCTAGCAAGATGAAGATGCTCGTACTAGCTCCAAGAGCTCAAGCAACTCTATCAGTGGACGGTGCCCTACATCTCCCTGTCCTACTTATCCCGCTTCTCCTATTAGCAATAAAGTAGGTCTACGAAAGCAAGCGTAAGAGCGGATCTATCCTAAACGAAAAAGGCATCTGCCGTTACTCCAATCGCTAGCGCAAGTTGAAGCAAAGTTGAATGGGGCACTTTCTTCCAATCCAGTCTATGCCAGGCTCGTTTTTCCCTTGGTTTGGTAAGAGTTCTAGGCGTCTTACATTGACATTGAAGAAAAAGCGCTATTTGGTGCCAATAGATAGGGGAGGCTCCAAGCCAAGCTAGGATTGCTTTTCCCGTGCCGGGTTAGTCCTTGTTTTTCTAAGACAGCTGCTTCGATCCGGGGAAAGGGGACCTAGCTGGATTCTCAAGCTCTGATTGACCCGAAAAGAGGGCACCAGTAGAGTAGGTGCTCCATATCGTTCCTGCTGCGTAGGTATAAGGTAATTCACAGTGCTAGCAGATCAGAAGTACGGAAGTCGGCCCTCACCCTTCTATCATTCTAATAGGGGGCGGTGCTACCTATAGAACGGGGATGTTCATCCTCTCTTAAAGTCCTTTATGGATTTCGAGTCGGGAATAGAGCAGTGGCAAGCAATATAGATCCCCCCTGACTCTCTCTCTATAAAAAAAAGCCCTTCTTAGTCACGGCCCTATGGAGTAAAGGGAAGTGCAGATCTGGAGTGTTTAGACGAGAAAGAAAGGCTTTGCAGCAAGCTGAGTTGTACTGAAACACAATTTTCCGGGCATACGAGAAAAGAGTCCAGCCGAGCATATTTGTTTGCGAGTTTCTTGACCCCGTAAATCTTGTACTCAGAGTCACGGATAAAGTTGACTACCCAGCGACGGAGTGGGTGACCCCCCGTTCTTTCTAGTGGGTTGTTTCCCGTCCCAAAAGGGACCATTCACCCTTTTACCAACCAAGCATGGGTAGAACCCCTCTTTCCCATACACAACGACGGTTCCAAGCAAGATGAGTAGTTTATAGTCGACTCAATATCGACGAAATCCCCCATTTGATCTCTTTAGTACCGATTTTCTTTTAGTGCACCCTTCAGGCCTTTCCAACCTGCCGTCTTTGCTTGTCTTAAGTAGTACTCCCAGTGTAAGGCAAATAGCATGGCATACCCTCACCAATGTGAATGAGCAGCGGACACCACCACATCTTAAGCTGTCTCCGCTTCACAAAGAAGGAAAACCCATTCTAGATTCCATTTTGTTTCTAACCACCAAAAAAAGGTGACAGAACTCGCATAAGGTGCGTATCGATCTGAGATTTCTCTTTATATTACTTACGCAATTGAAAGTGTCGACTTCTCTTGGATATCAATTCGAACATTTGGCAATGTCCTACGTAGATATATGCATGGATGGGCGAATCAAAAGTCTTCTCGAATCGAATAAAAGGGCTCCAGCTCAAAGCTTTGTTTATTTTGATTCTATTTAGCTAATAACTCTTGTTCAGGTTTCCTGGCCACCCGTAAGAAGAAGAAGCAGATGCCACTAGTTCGCTAGGGCGGTGAGAGGAGAAAGAATAGAGTTCGGAGTGGGATACTTCGGAACATAAACCCGAGACTGACCCATTGGAAAGGAGAACTCAATCGCTGATTGGACATCAATATTCAGTAGAATAAGAGAGTTCAGATGCCCCTCGGTCTTGATTCTGGTAAACTACGAGCCTAAAAAGATATGGAGTACTCATCCTTTAGGTTGGACCTTTCAGAGAAATAAGAGAAAGCAAGTCATAGCTCTAGAGTTAGCTCTTCTAGCAACATTTCCCAGAATTCTTGCTTGACCGGAACCACGAAGGTGAGTAAAGAAAGGCACAGCGGATCTGCGACATCCGCTAGAGCTCAAACATTGAAATTTCCCGCTAGGTAGGAGCTTCCATTCCAGGGGAGGAGATGAAGGGTAATCCGCCTAGATTGGAGTTGATCCGGAGGATTCTACCGCGTTTTACCTTACCATAATAGTCAGGGAACTAGGAAGAAGAGTACGCTCAGAACTATCAGGATAAGGCCGGTCCCAGTCTCAGTCGAAGGATAGGAGCCAGTGAAGTGATCCGTTATGGGAAAGGAAAGTCTAAAGTAGAGCGTGCCTCTAAGTCAGCTTGGCGAGTCAGACTGGTATCTTATTTTACGTAATATCGAGTGTTAGAACGGATTCTCCTTTATTAACTAGTCGAAGATGGTTCACCTGGACTTGCATACTATGAAGGAAGCCAAGCATTGAATGAGCAAAGAAGTTTCATCTGCATCCCGGTGCTATTGACTCAGCTCTTCCAGAAAGGGCTGCTAGAGAATAGAGTGTGGCACTTTCTTTCGTAATAGAGTAGGCAGTTCGGAATTCAGCAATGCCCGACGAATGAATATCTGACTAAGGCAAGGAACTTCCATAGTTTAAGAGGAGTCGAATACGCACAGAAAAGGAGTAGGCTTAATAGAAAGTGAACTCAGGCCTTGTCTGTCACTGATTGCATGGGGAGGGTCCGAAGGAGATAACAAGAAGAAAGTTGGTGGTATTCGGGAAGGGGCTTCACATTCATGCCCAGAATCCCTTGTTGGAAGCAGTGGGATGCTTATCCGGCGTTAGCGCATCCGTTTTCTTGCTCGTTTAAAGAGCGTGACTCTACCGCTTAGTTAAAAAGGGCGAGTTTTTGATTCAATTCATGAATTAGCCTACTAGAGTTCACTGCATTTATAAATATATATTTATATATAATAATATAGTATATAATATAATATAGTAAGTATATCATTCGTGTCTCTGTTATAACACGGCGAAACTAAATAGTTCGAATGAAATCCAATGATAAAAAAGAAGATAAGAATTTATAGGCTGTACGCTTCATTTTCCTGGGATTGTAGTTCAATCGGTCAGAGCACCGCCCTGTCAAGGCGGAAGCTGCGGGTTCGAGCCCCGTCAGTCCCGACCTAGGATCGGATGAATCGATCAATTCATCTCTCCATTTTCTGTGAAGAGGGGAGACAAAGAGTAGAATCTAATATTCCCAGAAGGTCTCTCGAGCCTTAGTACAAGCGATGCTACTGGGAAGACAAGACCCTTTGATCTATGTCGTAAACTATCACCTCAATAAACCTAACCCTTGAAAAATGTAGCTAGCGCTAGAATTATTACTATTGAATAAGCGGAAACCCTTCTCTTTCTTCAAAAAATCTGTTATGGGAGCCATAAGGAACGGAGTCACTCTAATGAATCTCCTATAGAAAGTGGCTAAACCATGGAAACTATGAACCTCTGAGATAGACTTGGGTTCTGGCCTGTTTCGTCTGTCTTGTCCAAAGGGTCCGATCTAGATAGAGTCAGAAGAAATGTTGTTCGAACTGACGAATCTGTCAGGGGTGTTGCACTCCAGCCAGTCGAAAATCAGTCTAGGTCTCCTCCTATTAGTGAGTGAAAAGGGTTTGTTCCAATCAGATAGGTTCTAAATAAAGACTCTAAACCGGTCACGGTCAGCAACTCTCGTCTTTGTTATCCTTGAGCTTGAGTATCACATCGTAAGACTACTCGCTTACCGAAAGATACGCTTCAACCATGGCATGGTGGAAGCTTACCACACTGCCATCGAAACCCACGGCTTCTTGCTTTTTTTTTACATCATAGATTGAGTACCTTGGAAACGCCCTTTTGCCTACAGGATGTCTGTGACCAACTCTGACATATGTTTCGGAGCGGAGTCTTTTCTTTCTCTCTGTTTACTTTTTGCCCTGCTTGCTCACAGTATGCATCTAAAGTCAAGTTTAAACAGCATGCCGCCTCCGGTACAGAATGGTTGGAGTGTGCAGGATCACTCCTGAGACTTTCTTCCTTCATATAAGGAATCCTCTTGGTTGGTCGAAGCTAGAAGAGGGCTGGACGAACTGCTATTTTGCATAGGGGGAGTAAGATAGGCTAGGTGCTTTTACTCAACTCGTGAAGGTTCATTTCTAGTTAGCAAGGATAAGGAAGCAAAGGTAGAGTCCTTTAATAATATGTCTGTCATTACGTGCGACTATCTCCACTAAAAAAGACAAAGAACACCATAAATTAAAACACACTACTTTTCTGTTTTGCAGTTGAATCATGCCTGTTTAATGAAAAACTGGCTACCTTGCGGAGCAAACAAAATATCCCCAAATCACACTGCCTGTATGAACAAACAAACTTTGTACAACCAGCTTACGTAGAAAATCTTCCATATTATAGGCCAATAGACTCGTGACATCCATGTACTGAGTCGTCAAATGAGCCACGTTAAGAAAGCCCAAGCTTATACGCATTGGCCCATCCCACAAAGTCCTACAAAAGAAGACTCAGGCCTATCAAGCCTGCTTTCCTCAATGAAAGCCCACAAAGGGCCAAAAACAAGCCTACCCATCATCAAAGCAAGACCAAGCCTATGCAAGAAGGACCTCATTGTCATGGAATAAAAACCTTACTCCTCAATCTAGTCTATTATAACGTTTTTCTGACCAACTCTCATGGCTTTAGGAAGGGGCCCCTAAGCTAGCTCTCGCCTTCTTCAGGATTTGCTCCTAAATTCCAGCTATGATCGACCTTTCTTTGTCAGTGCAGTGCCATATCCAGAAGGTTTGAAGACCAGTCAATCAGCAGCTTATTCGATTCCTATTATTTATATGTCACTTCCTCGTCCATTAACAAGGCAAGAGCAAGACAGTAAGAAAGGTAAGTTTGATCCTCTCAACTCATACTACAGCAGGGAAATCCACTTTTCTGGACACCTTCTCGGAGAATAGGTCTACTATGCTGAAGCAGAAGGGAAGAGGATGCTTATTCTTATTTAAATGTCGATGAGAATAGTAAGGATGCTCCCTGTAGTACATTCCAAGATCTGAGCTACCTGGATCAACCCACCAGTTAGTACAGTTCGTCAGTGAGTACGTGGGAATAGCATACATAGAAAAAATCAAGTAGAAGTGCAGTTCCTATTGAGGAAGATCTGGCATTAGTTCGAAAATAGGAGGGCCCGACGTCACCCTCTAAGGCGAGAATTTCATTGCCTTCCCCCAGCAGCGGATAGGCATTTAGTTACCTTTCAAAGACTAGCAAGGGAGACTTTAGCAGCGGCAACGATAGCAGTCTTTTATCCCTTTTTAGTGAGAGCACTAGCTCAGCAGCAAGAAAGAAAGCTCCAAAACCAGTAAGGACAGGACAGAAAGGAGAAAATAACTGCTATCACTTCATAAACTCAGGTTTACCCAATGCCCTCCCCTCCCATAGTGATAGGGACTTCGGCAACCCTTTCATCAAGAGCTAGAAGGCCCGTACCCATTAATTGGTGTTTTGAGACAGAGATCCTTGTTCCCCCTATCGACTGATTCTAAGGTTCGGAAAAGGAGGCTTTTGACATCCACTTTTTGAGTTCCGAGCGTAAATCAATGAAGTCAAGAAGTCACAGTCCGGGTCCAGGTGGAAAACTCATACCAGTACTTGGAAAACTCTAACGCCTCAAGATAAGCTCTTTCTTCGGGTTACTTAGGAGCACCCTTTTGCTAAGCTGGGAAAACCATGTTGATACTGGCACACCAGAACAAGAGTAACTCCTCGAGGTAGGTAAGCGACTGGAAGAGTCTTTTGAAGGCTTTCAGCAGAAGGTCTGCTAAACAAGTATGTATGACCATCTGAATCAGAATAAATGTCCGGATGTTCCCGAATGGCAAAGCTATAACGCCTTTCCAGCTAGTCGTTCCAACAGGAATGCTTAAGATAACGAACCTTGACCAATCTCTTTCTTGTTCAAAAACAGAGGTAAGCCTCGACCGATCTATCTCTTCAATCTGCGCTTTCCCGAGCATCTTCATCCTTCAAGCTTTGAGTGGACCGGATAGCGTCAATCAGAGTGAATTCAAGGCCAAGGGAAATTCGAGAATGCTCGTTTTCATTGCTCTTTGAATATTGAATTTTTGGTTATGGGATTTTTTTCCAGGCTCTTACGCTGTAGCTTCCCCAACTGATTGCTTTGAACGAACGTCAATCAATGTCCGACTTCAAACCGACTTGGCTTTTGAGCCTTCCTTTCACTTTAATGTGACACTGAACCAGAGACCTTATCCCATTGCCCCCTTGGTAAAACCCCTAGGTTCGCTTTCTGCCTCTGCAAGAAAGAAGTCAATGAAAAAAGAATACTCCAGTAGGGAGGCCCCCAAAGACAAGTCCGCAATGGAAGAAAGAAAGGGCCCTTCGAAGCGTGACAAAGAAATGCTGTAAATGAGATGGCCCAGAATGCCGATCAATGATTGCTTTCAAGCCAGAGGCGAGGGAATCCCTGATTTCTACTTCCTTCTCCTTGTCATTGGAAAGCGGCAGAGGGTCTTTACCCACGGCTGGGTTTTCGGATAGAAGATCTATGATGATGCTTAAAAGGAGTTGTTTTCAGGCTCCACGAGGGTCTTTTCAAGTTGCTCCCCGATTGAAGAACCCGTATTTTTGATGGCAGGTAGTTTGCTTAAAAGTGAGTGGGCCACAGGTGTGGCACATGAAAGGTATCCCTTCGATTCTATTGACATTAGAAATAAAGGATTCCCTCAACAGCTAAATCCTCAACAGCCAAAGCAGCGGGGGAATCGGGGGATTTCCAACCCCTAATTACATGGATTTCTATTGTTGGCCATCGAGCTCCCTAATCTAAAACAGCAGGAAACCGAGCTTCAAAGGAATTCATATGCGAAGGACTTTAACAGGGAGGGAAGCAGCTTGCCCCTTAGGGAAAAAGGGGCATTTAAAGCTCCTGTAGTGGGCTTAGATAATAAAGTCTATGCTATATTTTTCATAATGTAATATTTGTGGGATCCCTTGTTGATTATTCTATGTCTAGACTTCTTATAAATATTTTATTGTTGACATTTTACCTTAAAAAATGACGCCTACTATTAATTCAGATGGCATATTAACTCCATGATCTGTTGGTGTAAGCGTAACCGGTCTTACTGCTATCGAATCCGCTCTCGGGAATCTCATAGTTAAGAATGAATCAAATGCTGGTGGAAGGTATTGAAGGAATAGAATCGGACATGGACAGTTAATCCAATCCAATAATGGCATCGAATGGGATTCATGCATCCAATGCAAGGCAAGCAGCTCCTATCGAATCGGCTTTGAGGTTTCGAATCCCGCCCCGGTCCACAAAATGTAGGACTGGTGCCAACAGAACAGTTCATCACGGAAGAAAGGACTCACTGAGCCGAGATCACTAACTAATACTAATCTAATAGAAAATAACTTGGATCTCCCTTTTCCCAATGTAAAGTAATATAAGAGGAAGCGGGTATTCAATTAGCTAGGGAGGGAATGATTGCACATTAGTCTTAGTCAGAGTAAGGGAAGGCAAGTGCCATGGCATGGAACTTCTTTTCTTCTTTGTACGAGTCTCTAAGAGCAGAGGATTCGAGAAAGAGCCTCTCGTCCATTAAGGTCTAAGTTGCGCTGTACTTCGGGCATCTTCAAACTCCTAGTGCGCAAGGCTACGTACCTATCTCCTTCTCACTGAAAGTATGTAGCTCGTTCCCTAAAGGACCTGCGACTATCGGTAGAGTCCAAAGCATCCCTCCGTGGAGCTACAGCGTTCCTCCTCCTCCTCTCTAACTCCTAGCTCCTAGCCCCTAACTGCTTCTAAGCTTCTAGCTCCTAACAGAAAAGGTAGTCTACTTGACTCTGAAACTAATAGCAAAGAAGGCTAGGCTTACTCTTTCAACCAACAGCTAAGGCCTTCTATCGTCCTTAAACCCAAGTTCTAACGCCAGAGCGGTCTGAGGAAACGGATAAAAGAACCGATTTAGTCGCCCCTAAGGGTATGAGTTCACTCAGCTTCACCTACTAAAAAGAAGAAAGGTTCTGAAAGAAATGACTCTTTCAAGCAATAGCTAAGCTAAGTGGAAATATATCCTTTTTCGAATCCTGTTACATTGCTCCAGCGCGGGTTTTTGGTGTATACGCGTATTTTTGTTGGAACGTTGGTATATAACTAATGGAAATGTTTAGAGTATCCCCATTGCCCGATAAAATTCTCTTGTCAGTATCGGTAAAAATAAGGTCTTTCATAGCTCGATTCGCAGCATTATGCTCAATAAAAGGAATCGGGGAATTAGAACTCTTAAGTTGCTCCTGCGACTTCCTTTTCATTTTGTAGGGCATGCCAACGAAAAGAAAGATTTGTATCACTATTCTCAGTAAGGGAAGGAAAGGACACAATCCGCTCAAGAGAGTTCTTGTGATCCCGAGTCGAATCAAGCTATGCAGTCTGGTTAGGAAAGGGAGAGTTAGAAGGTAAGTCGAAATATCAAGATAGGCATCTTTGCCGGTTAAAGGCCTTTCTCTTCTCCTCCTGGGATTCTATTAAGGGAGTTCAGCCGAGGGATAAGCTGTTCTTGCTTGAGTTAAAGGGGATATTCTTATCTATATAATAGGCATTGATGCCCAGGAAGGAAACTCAATAACTCTGTCTTTATCACCGAAAGGAGCAATAGTCGGATCTAGCTAGCTTTAGTGGTCTTGTTACTGTTACCGAGGATGATAAACCTAAACTAAAGAGATTAGCTCCTAACTCGTTGACTTGAGGATGTCACTGGACTCTTTATCTTTGGTTCACTAGGCATGGGACCTCCGCCCATTATCTTTTCAGCTCCCCCACCATATCACCAATAAAGCTGTGCGACCCATCTGGAACCCAACTACAACGGGCCTTTTCTCTTCTCGCCTTGCAACTTTGGAAGTCTACTATACTATAATGTGTAGTGCTTAAATGGGCTAACTATCCCATTACCTGGAAGTGAGCATAACCAAGGGCATTTTGTGACTCGCCTATAAAAAGTCGGGCATTCCCGGCCCACGCGTGCTTTTTTCCCTTCTCGTCTAAAAAAGGCTCGTACAAACAAATGGACCTTACCTTAGAATATCCGAGGATCAGCGGCAACTAGGTCTGGGCCTGCCGGTAATGGAGAAGACAGAGCGGTTCTAGTCTCCGAAGGGTCCCTCCGAACAAGAAGAATTAGAAGAAAAGGGACTTCGGTTTTCAATTCTTGATAGTTCCTGAGGCGAAGACCAATTCTTTTCTTTCAGAACTTCCTATGGACCGCCCGCCCTCCCTTCTTATATAATAGTAGATTTTGAGCTATGCTTCCTCTACAACTCTTTTAGCCCGCGCCTTTTCCACGACTTCTACTTCTTCGATGGGTGTTTTAGGTTGGGCAATGTAATCGGAATCTCTACTGGCATCGGTAGTAAGTAATTAAGTCAAATGCCTGAAGAAAGACCGAGCTTAAAGCCCCCACCGCCCCTTGCTTCCAGGGGCAATCCCTAAACCGAACACGTAACGTAATAAACTTTGAGCAAACAACCAATTCGGTCGACCGCCCGTGGCTCCGTCATGACGAGATGGTACTTACTTTCATACTATAGCCTCGGCACGGCTGGATGCAGACCTAGGGAGTTTCCAAGAATCGCAGGTTATCGTAGCCGACTTCGAAAAGTTTGTTCAGTGAAGTAAATGTTCGGGCAAGAGCTCCGGGGGTCAGTCTTACCTCCGGTGCCCCGCTTTAGTAATAGCATAGCACCTTCTGGCAACAACTATAACTGTCTCAAAAACCCCATTACGGCCACGGAAAAAGTCCTTGATCCACGGAATCATTCCTATTTTTACCGCTAAGTGATCTAAGCATAAGCACTTTCGGCAACAGCTGCTATTGCAGTCCAACCGGGGCCCCTACTGCTACCCCCCACGGTACTTCCACCTCCTACTGAGTTGGATCCCCCGGAGGATCCTGAAGCCTCCATCATCATATTCATATAAAAATGGAAATCCAAAGAACAAAAAAGAAAGATAAAAAAGGTACCCCCAGTAGACCAGCCGAGTCGACTAAAGAGGAAGTGGAAGGATTTGCTCAGTAGCATTCCCTTTATCTTCCCTAATAGGAAAATAGGATCTACGCCAAGTAAGAAAATTGCGTAATTCAATATAAAAAACCCCAACAAAAATACAGTGCACAGAATTAGAAATCGCATGGTCCTCCTAAGTAACACTAACCGCTTTTCGCCACATGGGGGCTATGGGATTCGAACCCAATATTCTTCCGCGACCCCTCTACGAATAACAAGAAAACTTTTTGATTTTGTACAAGTTTCGCCTCCTGCTAAGACCTTCTTCCCGGGAGTGAGGGGGGAGCTAGGGGCATAGCTTAGCAGCAAGATTCTCAGCTGCACTTTTGGAGTGAATTAATTTGCATTTATGCAAAGCGAGAAGTAACCCCACAACCATCCTTCACATTTAAAAACATCAATAGCAGCTGCTGGAGGTGAGTGAAAGTCAGCTTATCGCGCTAAGAGAGGATTCCTCCGTGTACCCATCGTCAGGATTAGGCAAGCCGGGCCAGATCGTATAGGGATCCTGTCTAATATACGTATATTATCATTTTATAAAGTGGTCACGAATATCGAAATTCGAGCAAAACAACCTTAGAGGTACCGGTTGATCACAATCCTAAGTTTCAGCAAGAAAGAGCTGCTCCCCACACACCAGACGAGCAGGATCAAGATACAGAGCAGAGAATCAACCACACCTATGGCCTTTCTTTAAAAAAATGGGTTCATGCGAGATATGGGATACATAAGTACTCTTCATTACGGCGCCAGAGAGTCATGTGACTCAAGTACAGAGAACAAAAGTATTGTCAATGAGCATCCTGCTTCACCAATAAATTTGTACCATTCTCCTATATTATATAATGACGACTCCTGATTTTACGAATCAAAGTGACGAATCCAACTCTGATTATTCATAAACCCACCTCTGGACAGTACGACTAAAACTGTATTGAACCTATATCACTTAGCTCTTATTGCGACATTCCTTGATATGGCACTCATTTCCATGAAAGCAAACTGTCACTTGAGCAGCGACCCAACAGCAAACGAACAACTGTGATATCGAAAGCTGGGGATTCGAGTTCTTCTTCCTAACATCCAGGAAGAGAAGGTTTTAGACCAGAAAGAAGTCAAATCCAGTCACTTTCCTGTCTAAAGCTCACTACTGACTTGAGTTAGAAGAACCTGGTTCGCTACGTCGACCTCTTTAATGACATGAAACTAAAGGCTATTGTAAAGCGGATTCTTTTCATTTCTGATACCTTGAGTACCGTACGTCCGAACGATCATCTCCTGTCGTCCTTCCGGCTTGCTATCTCTTTATATCTCGAATCCCTCGTGATGGTAGGACTCTCTCTTCGCCTTGACTGCTGATTAAATTGAAGACATCCGTGTCTGAAGAGTGGAGTCTTCGACTCAACAACTATTTTCATAAGTATAAGTCATGTTGGCGATCATCCCGCCCAATAGAATCGTAAGAAAGCTCTGGTATCCTCGGCCAAACCCTGACCTAGTTGAGAGATTTGGGAAGAAAGCCCGGTGGGCAGAAACAGAAATAGAACATTACACAGAACGGAGACAGACCGCAGATGCAATATCCGCGAAAGCCACCCTAAACTTTTAAAAAAAAAGAAATGCTATATTAGCAACGAGCTCATTAGCAAAAGAAGGCCCAAGCTCTCTCTTCTGAACACGAGCTTGGGATCTCGATCTAGAGGAGACTCGCTTTCATGAACGGTTGGTCAAAGCAAGTTGCTACAACTCTTTTAGTCGAATGATGAGACCGGCCTAACCTAACAAACCAATGCAAGCCGAAGCTCAAGCTCAGTTTCTCTCTTTCATCTCACAAAATTCAATAGAATATATAATCTAAGATATAAAACAAAAAGATAGACTCAAAGAAAAGAGAATTCGATCCAAAAGAACCTTTCTCAATAATCTCGTAAGTAAGATAAGAGGAGTCAAAGAATCTCCCTTCTTTAGCTGGCCTGTAATGGACATGCATCCCTCTGAATGATGATGACTTAGCAATTCCATTCCTCTATGAATCCCTCTTTCCTGCCAAAGCACATCCGAACTCAGTCTGCCTTGAAGCCGCATATTCGACTAGGAACTCCATTGAACTAACTACCCAGGCTAGCTAGGTCTGCTAAGCGCGAGAAGTCCGCTCTTAGCTTTCTCTCATTGACAGATAATGGGAAAAGGAGAACCGTGGGGATGCAGATCGTAATGCCTTTTGGAGATCCCATATCTTCAGGTCTGTCTGCCATAGCCTTTCTGTCGGTTGAGAGATCCAGTTTTCGGTACATCTTGACCTTTACCTTCTTTCGGGAACATTGATTCGTAAAGACAGAGGAGAAGTTCGAATATATAAACACTACTAACCAGGTTTCACTTGGATTCTTCAAGCGGAACGTGCGCTCATAAACGGCTAAATCCGGCAGTCTCTATGGATCCTTACTGATGTCTTACTCCGGCAATTCACAATCCGGCTCTGTGCGCCTACCCGTCTTCCACTTGTCCGTGTACTCTGCAACAATAGTGAGTCCTGCGTTCCTTTCTTCTCTCTCGATCTTTCTTGCTCTACCAGAGTAGGTCGGGATTCCCCTAGATTGGGGCTTGTATTCGATACAATAATTGCACGAACCTAGCTCCACTGGTCATTAGCCTTAAGCCAAAGCCTTCTTTCATGTATTAGGCACGGCTAAAACATCCGATCAGGTCAAGCATACGCTCTTTGATTCACATTCACTCGGGCTTAGCCCTGGTATTGATCCCGCTTGACACAACCCTGTTCATCAATAAAGCGAATCCAACCTAAACTATAGACATCTACTCTGTTCCCATTGGCTAAACTGCTGCCCTTCTGGCTAAAGCCCTAGTTCTCGGAGGTACTCCATCTATCCCCCTGAACGGCGATGTAGCTTTATACATACGGCTTTCTTCGAGACAGGTTCCGTCGACGGTTCACCCTCAGAAACCGAATCCTCATGTCGCCCAAGGTCTTTCCATTGGCGAATCTATGCCCCGAAAGAGCAAGACCAAAGGCCGATGAAGAGCAAGGAAGAGCGGAACAACCAAAGCTTTATTCGCAGACTATAGAACCGTTCCTCCTATGGTCACCGAGAGAAGATCATCGCGAGAAGGGACCGGAGGAGATTTTACTTTTCTTTTGGGCCGAACCAACCCGCTGCTGGAGGCATGGCTTTCATAGAGCTCATAGAGCGGAGATTCATAGAGCACAGATATTGCAGATGATACCTGGAACACAAGAGCAATCGATCGAAGCGACAGAGGTGGCTTTGTCAACGACAGAGAGCATAACCCCTTTCATATTTCATATCCACTAATGTTAAGCCATTTGCTCACCTAAGGAATTAGATCCAATAGATCCGATTCAGGATAGCCTATGCACTGCCGACTCACTGCTTGGAGAAAGAAAATAGGGCTTCCAAAGCAACGTTTCTAGGCCCCTAACTTTATACCTTCAGGATCCCAAACCGCCCTTCCCTTTCTCCACCTATCCACGACAATCAGTCTGCTTCAGCCAGTTCTAGTTCTGTTAACCAACCTATTCCAAAAGAGAAGCCATACCTTGCCCTTCATCAACTAGAGGGCGAGCCAAAGGTACTTTTGGAAGAAATGGTCAACTTGGTTGAAGGGCAATTCCAGGGGGAAAGAGAGCCACATGAAATGGCCCTGTCCTTAGTCTGGCATGAGTTTGCAATCGATAGGGCGAGTAGCCCAAATGAGATTCAAGGCTACTTGAGTTCCCTCAGGGCAAACCCGGGGAACTAGAAAGCCATTTTTGATTGCTATAGAACAGGGGGGATCTATTCCGAGGGTAATATCCCCCCAGGTTTTAAGAGGGAATAACCCCAAAAAGTAGCGAAGGATATCAAAAGACATGGCCCCAACTCCTATTATGTTCAGACGAGATTTTGATAGAAAATAATGTCAATGTCAATATATGAATTGTTTCATTATTCGTTTTTTCCGGGTCTTTTCGTTGCATTCAGTTATAACAAGAAACAACCACCAGCGTTTGGTGCAGCACCTGCATTTTGGTGTATTCTTCTTTCTTTCTTTGGTCTTTCGTTCCGTCATATTCCTAATAACTTATCCAATTACAACGTATTAACCGCTAATGCACCTTTCTTTTATCAAATTTCAGGGACATGGTCTAATCATGAGGGTAGTATTTTATCATGGTGTCGGATCCCAAGTTTTTATGGATTCCTTCTTTGTTACCGGGGTCGACCTCAAAGCCATAATGTCTCAAAACGAGGAGGCCATAGAGAAAGTCTTTTTTATTCCTTTTTCTCGAACTTCGTGAAGAACTCCATTCTATTTTTCCCTCGTTACGAACAAAAAAGTGGTGCTGCGTCCCAGTTGTGCACTCCCTTCGTTCTACGAACCCTTGTTGATTCTGAACTTCGTTTTCGAAGGAACCGGACTTTTGACGGGCCAGAACTTGCGCCGCTTTACCCTGAAAGGAAAATGAGCTTTGTTCC